>OY757910.1:118351280-118696178 GCA_963585895.1 Sepioteuthis lessoniana
GTGAGTACGAAATCGCTTACTATGATGTTGTAGTCTAGTACATTAACCACAACACCATGGTGATTCTATTTCATTATTCAAATTACTACTGTGTAATATTGTAAAGGATGAGAAATTAAATTGTTCATGTCACATGCTATCAATGTTAAGATATGTATCTTCAGAGCCAGCTTTTAGCCAATTTGACCAATTGCATCTAAATAGGCTTCTTGGCACTAAAGTGATATATTCTATTCTTTTTTTTTTTATCATTAAGGGTTTTCGGACAATTATCTTCATCTTTATTGTTATTTCCACAACGTTTCGACCGATATGTCCCCCGGCTCTCTTCAGGTGCTTGTCGAACTCGGGAACACATAGCGTAACGGTTATAGGCGTTGGTTCCCTAAGCTTCTTAGGAGACAATCATCTGGAGGTTGCAGGTTCAATCCTGACTGCAGGCAAGTAATAATACAGGAATAGTTAACACTTGTACCCGGTTATGGCTAACGGAATCAGAACAGGGAACCCTAGTGGATTCAATAAAGGACGTAGTTCGAACTTCCGTGTAGATTCCTGAGTTCGACAAACACTTCAAGAAGGCCGGAGGATATATCGGCCGAAAGGTTGTGAAAATAACAATGAACATGAAGACAATAGTCCGAAAACCCTTAATGATAAAAATCATCAAACTTCGTCTCAGAAATTTAAACAGCTAATATTCTATTCTCGTCAAATATGCACAACAACAAATTGCAACATGCATTTAATATTACATGGCGGCACTCATGACGTAATGACCAACGTTGCAGGAAATAGAACAGGCGATCAGAGTTCTAATTCAGGCCGAGGCTGTTTGCATTTCACTTTATACTTATTCTCTGAGTAAAGGCATAAACCCATCTGTTCTCTGAGTTATGGGTAAATAGTAGGATAGATAGAGTTCTTAAGCTTTGGCTTGGCAACCCATCTAGGAGAAGGAAAACTCTAAATTCAAATCAACTGTACTCCGCTTAAAAATTGACCTTATGTGGCATCCTGCTTGTAGTAGAAGGGTTAGGTAAATATATACATTTAAAACTACATAACTGCAACCATGTTAATTTTTTTCTGAATTCATAAAAAGTTCGTCATATCTATACTTTTTATGTTTATCATATGGATGAACCACATGTACGCAGACTAAGCGTATCGAGAAAAAGCCAGACAGGAATTGCACAAGAATGCTACGAAATATATTGAACAAATCCTGGAAACAACATTCCACAAAACTGCCTCTGTACGGCTACCTACCTCCCATCTCTAAACCCATCCAAATAAGACGGACAAGATATGCGGGTACACTGCTGGAGAAGTAAGAACCAGCTCATAAGCGACGTTCTCTGATGGACCCCTTCACACAGATGTGTTGGATAACTACCTAGAACCTATCTACAACAGCTCTGTGCGAACACAGGGTGCAGTCTGGAGAACCAGCCAGGAGCGATGGATGATAGAGACGAATGGAGAGAGAGAGAGAGAGAGAGAGAGAGAGAGAGAGAGAGAGAGAGAGAGAGAGTCAGGGAAATCTGCGCTAGAGGCACGACACGATTATGATGATGATATCTATCACAGCTATTCTTTGTACATTTTGCTTTTTTACTCGCAGACTTATATATGTTTACAATTTTAAAGCTTAAAACCTGTTGGATTTTTACAGTAATAACCATCCATAATTATATTGATACTTCTATTTAGTAAGGAGTGAAGAGTTCTAATTTGCATTTAATAGTTATCTCTGTTGTGTCAATAATATGGATAATTACAAAATCATATTCAGCATGAACAAAGGCCCCTATCATCAAGTATAATGATTAGGGTGAGTGTAAAAGCCAACCCCCATATTACTGCTATTAGGTTACAAATTGAATTATTTCCCAGTCGGATGGGGCTGTAGAATACATTGACTGATTCTCTGCAGAGGTGTAAGACCCCCCCCCACCAACGATTGTCCTGGATATAACACTAAACAATCTGATGGTGAGGTTCCAGTAATGCTGAAGCTTTGTTGGATGCGGAATACTCCTTCATTGCCATCGCCCCCAGGTCCACTTTGGCCTGGAGTGGTAGCACCTGATAGGGTCCTTTCTATGGGTCAAATAGAACTAAACTGTGCACTTGTGCCAAACTGAATTGCATGAAATAGAACTGTTTTGACATTTAAACTGTGTACTTATGCTAAACTGAATTGTTTGAAATAGAACTGTTTTGACATTTAAGTATGTGTAAACAAAAACTATACTTATACTAAACTGAATTGTTTAAATTAGAACTGTTCGAGTTAACTGAATAGCTTGAAATAGAAATTTTAGATAACCCACAAAGGTTGATAGGCCATAAAACCTAAACAAACCAAACCAAACAAATTGAGTTAGAAGTTGCTTTTTTCTATAAGTCCAAGCATCTCAAATCTAAATCTCTCGAGATCTTATTTTTAGTGTGTTACAATAAAATATATACAACAATCAGATCATAACATAGATTATTAGTCATGATCATCATGATGTACCAACAGCAGGCATTCCCTTGACTCTCTCTCTATATATATACGTATCCGTCCCTATCAGTCATCGCTCTTAATAAGTCCTCTTCACATTATCCAATGTTCGTACAGAGCTCAGGAATGTAAAGCTTTTGCTGGTTGGCCAACCCTGGCGAATTCATGTGTAGGAGTCCATAGGAGGATGTCGCTTATTAGTTTGTCCTTACATCATCATCAGTGTCCGAGGAATCTTGCTCATCTTACTGGCATGGTTTGTGAGATGGGAGGTAAGTGGCCGCACAGTTACTGTTTTGTTGGATGCTGTTTTCAAGATTTATCTAAAACAGCACGCAGCATCCGTGTAAATTTCCCATTAGCTTTTTCTCCCGACGTTTCATTAAAGTCCAAATTGGTGCGGACATGTAATTGCACTGACATAGCTTGGAAGAATTTCCGTTTTATTTTATCAGAAGTATCAAATTTTCATATGGCCATTGATAATGTTACTATTTATCATTATTTTAATTTTAAAAAAAATACACATTTGAAACTTGTTAATGTGCCACATTTACATATCAAAATTTTACAAATTTAATTCATATAAAATAGATGTGACTTTTAATCCTAACAAGATATGAGTAGACATTATGACTTTCGATCGCCCAGTCGGCTGGGGCTGTAGAATACACCGACTGCTTCTCTGCAGAGGGGTAAGACCCCACCCACCAACGAGTGTCCTATATATGACACTAAGCAGTCTGATAGTGAGGTTCCAGCAATGCAGTAGCTTTGGGAAATACGGTGTACCCCTTCATTGCCATCACTCCCAGGTCCACTCTGTCCCAGAGTGGTAGCACATGATAAGGGTCCTATCTATGGGTTAAATAGAACTAAACGTTGGTTGGCGTTTACTGTTTTTATTCATTTAAACTGCGTATTTATGCTGAACTGAATTGTTTAAAATAGAACTGTTTTGACATTAAAACTGCGTACTTACTCTAAACTGAATTGCTCGAAATAGAACTGTTTCGACATGTGTAAACAAAATTTGTACTTATACTAAACTGAATTAGCTGAATTAGAACTGCTTGACTAAACTGAATAGCTCGAAATAGAAATGTTTTTCGCAATTAAACTGTACTTACATTTAAACTGCGTGCTTATGCTAAACTGAATTATTTGAAATTGAACTGTTTTTGACATTGAAACTGTACTTACACTAAACTGAATTGTTATATATAACTGCTTGAATAGTTTGAAATAGAAATGTTTCGGACAATTAAACTGTGTACTCATGCTAAACTGAATTGTTTGAAATAGAACTGGTTATTTACATAAAAATGGATTTGGCGTTAAATAACCTACAAAGGTTGATATGCCATAAAACCCAACAAACCAAACCAAACTATGACTTTCGATCTTACTGCGTATATAAAGCAATGATATCCTTGTTTTTAGAGTCTATTAGGATACCTGTATCATCAAAATCATTATGGTTCACCCGGTCGGTGGGGCTTAGAATATGTTGACTGTATACCCTGCAGAGGGGTACCCCCCACCCCACAAAAAAGTGCCCTGGGTATCAAACTACATCAGATGATGAGGATCTAGTTCTGGAGATCTTGAGAATGTGGAGTACTCCTTCATTGCCATTACTCCCAGATTCACTTTGGAACAGATAGTATCTGCCACGAGCCCATCTATGGATCAAATAAATCTGTTTCAAAAGTATTTGTATTGAATAGGAATACTTGATGGCATAGAGCGGTTAATTATTTGTATTAAGAATAGTTACTTGAAGCTATAATCGATTATTATTAATAACTTGAAACCATGTGATTGTATGCAAACAAAATACTATTATTAAATTGAAATAATTATTTGAAACCATATAGTCATTAGTATTAGATGGGAATACTTTTAGCCATACTACTGTGTTAAAATTATTTGTATTAGACAGGAATACTTGATATCATATTACTGAGTGCAAAAAATTCTTCTGAAACTACAACACAAAAAATGTAGATATAAACGTATAATGAATGTAATTCCCTAACTTCTAGGCTTAAAATAGCCCTAAATGCGTTGACATGCTTCCGTTGACTCCTTACTATTATTACAAGGTTTTAACATATGAACCTCTAAGTATGTATTTTCCAGTTATTGGTTCGATCCCATTTAATATAATTTGGAAAATCTATCATTATTCAAGTAAAGTGTACCAAATGTGAATAAAAAACAACAGCAGAAATGTTCAGGTAAGCTGACTTTGTTAAAGGGCTAATCTCCATGTATTTCTGCTAACCATTGTTATGTTCAACTGTGGACCATTGATTGTCTTAATCGATTTGTGTTTTCTTCATCTTAGAAATAGACATTGTGCAATTGTGAGGTTTCCTGCTATTGTTTTCCTGAATGTGCCCCGATAAGCTGAAGGTGTCAAATATTAATATACTTTCTAAACACTATTCCACAATGAGGTAATCTGTATTTACTCTTGTAAATGGTGTGTTCAAGGAAAATAACTGAATATTTGTCTTCCTTGAAACTTAAATTGATTTGAGGCATTATAGATTTAAAGAAATATATATACAAGTATTTATGATGCTTTATTATCGTATATGGCCACCGGCTCATTGGCCTAGAGGGTAGAGTGTTCTCCAATGGTCCGGGAGACCGTGGTTCAATCCCAGGTCGAGTCATACCAAAGCCTTTAAAAATGGTACTTGATACCTCCTTGCTTAACACTCAACAATATAAGGTATGTATCAAGGGTAAATTGGAGCAATCCTGGGAAAGGAGTAGCTCCCTCTCCTACACCACGGTGTAGTAGCTATTGAAATGGGAGCCTTGTGGTCGCTCTAGACTATGGTTGCCAACTTTTTATTATCGTATATAAAATGTCAGACATGAAAATCTTTGTCTAAAAGTAAAGATTAACAAGAGATTTTTTTCAAACATATTGTGTTATCTGAATGTACAAGAAGTGTCTGTTGAAAATATCTTGAATAGTAACTATTTTATGAATATAGATTTTAAAAAATATGACTTTTTTGTCAAGATCTACTTTATTAAAATGTGATTTTACCTATAATATTACTTATTAAATTAAGTCTTATTAAATTAAGTCTTTATTAAAATGTGATTCTATCTCTAAGATATTACTTATTCTAAATCAAATAAATTAAGTCTAATTTTTTTTTCAGTTGCTAAAAGCCAAGATTATGATTTTTTTTCCCCGAAGGCTCATTGGCCTAGTGGGTAGAGAGTTCGCCAATGGTCCAGGAAACATGGGTTCAGTTTCAGGTCGCGTCATACCAAAGACTTTAAAAATGGTACTTGATACCTCCCTGCTTAACACTTAGCAATATAAGGCACGTATCAAGGATAAAGTGGAGCAATCAAAGGAAAGGGTTAGCAGCCTCCCCTACAACCCGGTGTAGAAGCTATTGAAAAGGAAGTCTTCTGGTCGCCCTCGACTACGGTTGCCAACTTTACTTTACTTTCGAAGGCTAAAAAATTATTGCCATTTCTAAAATTGCATAAAACAAATCTGATTGTCCATTTTTATCTAAAGGAAGAGGGAATGAAATATAATTATGGATAGAAAAACAACACGCTAGAAAGATAATTTCCAGTCATGAAAAACCTAAAAACTGTCTTTATAAATCAATTTGTTTTGGGCCCTGTCGGCTGGGGCTGTAGAACACACCGACTGCATCTTTGCAGAGGGGTAAGACTCCCCCAATGAGTGTCCTAGTTATGACACTAAACTATCTGATGGTAAGGCTCCAGTAAATCTGGAGCTTTAGGGAATGCGGAGCGCCCTTCATTGCTATCGCTCCCAGGTCCACTCTGACCCGGCGTGGTAGCACCTGATAGGGTCCTATTTATGGGTCAAATAGAACTAAACTGTGTGCTTATACTAAACTGAATTATTGAAATGGGTCTGTTTTGACATTTAAACTGTGTACTTATGCTAAACTGAATTGTTTGAAATCGAACTGTTTTGATGTTTAAACTGCGTACTTATGCTAAACTGAATTGTGAGAAATAGAACTGTTTATATGCATAAAAATGGATTTGGCATTAAATAACCTACAATGGTTGATATGCCATTCAACCAAACCAAACCAAACCAAACCAATTTGTTTTATATATTATTGGATATTTTTATTTTATAATGCAAAGAATGATTGGGTGATTCTTAATGGCATGTCAACTCGTGAAGGGTTATTTTATGCTTAGAGGTTAAGGAATCCCATTCATTGTATATTTAGATATACATTTTTGATGTTGTTGTTTCTTAAGGGTTTTTTGCATACATTTTTTATATGATATCAAGTATTCCTATCTAATACAAATAAATTACACATAGTTGCATGGTTTCAAGTATTCCTATATAATACTAATAATGATATGATTTCAAGTATTTATTCCTATTAAATAAAAGTCATTTGTTATATGGTTTCAAGTAATTAATAATAATCCTTTGTAAACAATTATAGTTTCAAGTAATTATTCTTAATACAAATGATTTACTGTTATATGAAATCAATTATTCCTATCTAATACCAATAATTTTGGAATATACATTCGACCCATAGATGGGACCCTAACAAGGAACAACCACTTTGGGTCAGAGTAAATTAGGGAGTAATTACAATAAAGGAGAACTCCACACTCCCCAGAACTTTAAATATTCTATATTACAAATTCAATTGATATTAAATGTGACTTATATTATAACTATCATACTGTTACGTGAAACCATTTAAGCTAGTTTAGATTTACAAGGAGCCTCACCCTCAGATGCAGTTTCGTGTCATACCCAGGACAATCCTTGGGGTAGGATTTTAACCAATTAAAAGATTTTAAAACTTTTTTAATGCCAAAAAATCTTCTAGCTTTTAAAAAAATTGATAGAGTGTTTTCCAGATAATCGAAGTTGAGTGTGTGCTTTTTTTGTTTTTTGTTTAGGTCTATAGAACATAACGTTCCATGAAGCCTTGTATTTTTCTTTCCACTCTTAGAAAATCATGCTTTATTTTTTGTTAACATTATTGTTGTCCGTAGCGACCAATACGTATGGGGAACTTCAAATCAAGCAAAAAACTGACAACTAAATAAAAACTAAAAAAAGAGAATCCTCCAAGCTGTTTGTAATAGCTGTATCGTTCGTAGCTTAACAGTTTGTTTGTTTGTTTTTCGACGTAAGTTTACGACAGATCAAAGTTGAAACTCTTCCTTAAAAGTTTTCTCTTTACCAAAAAACAAAAACAACAGGTAAACAAAACTCACAAAAGAACATTTTCATGACGACGAAGATAAGACAACAATAAATCTGCTTTTCAAAATAAAATAACATGCGATTATTTAAATATTTTTCTGGGTAAAAATGATAACAATACCAAAAATTACCTTTTTTTTCACTCGTAGGTAAAAACAATCCCAGGTGTTAATATATTGACACCAACAACAAATTTATCTATTCAGGCATAATGAAGAGAGAGAGAGAGAGAGGAAAAACTTCTAATGAAACAAATGGTTAGAACTAGAAATAAATATATTCACTAAATAAAGTTTTGTATATCGAGAATGAATAAATAAATAAATAAATAAATACCGGACGTTTTATGGTGATCCAAACCCTAGCAACCGAGACATTAGTATTTTTGTTGGTATCTGATCCAACGGTTACCACGAAGGAGTTTTAGTAGTAGCAACTATATTATTACGGCGAATAAGCAGTCATTGAAAAGAGTAATAGTTACAATTTCAGTAATGATAGTTGTAGTAGTAGTAGTAGTAGTAGTAGTAATTACTAAGGTATTGTAAAGGCTAACTGGGAAATATTTAAATAGGATGATCATATTGCACCAAACTTTTAAGTGGCAAAATCTTGCCTATCTGGAAAATCAAAATTCGGAATCCTGCCTATCACCTGAGTTCGAACACTGTCCTCTACTATGTGTATCGGCATATTGGTGGAGCGTTGAATTTGTTGTCTACATTCCTTTGCAGAGAGGTAAGCCCCCCACCACCTCATTTCAGAAAAGAGATGTCGTGTGTATGATACTAAACTGTATCTGTTGGTGAGGCTTCAGTTTCGAGTCCCCCTTCATTGGTATTACTCCCAGATCCACTCTGCCCTGGAGTGGTAGTATCTATGGGTTAAATAGATCTGTTTAAAATTATTCTTATTTAATAGAAATACTTTATGACATATTACTAAACACTATGACTGGGCCCTATTAAACAACAAAGATATAAGAGATAAATACGTATTAGAATTAAGAAACAGATTCGAAACACTACAAGAAAAGACGGAAAAAAGTACACCAAACGATGAATATGAAAATTTCGTCAATGCACACCTCGAGGCAGCAGCAAAATACATTCCAACAAAAATTAAAACTAAATATAGAGTCCCATGGGAAACTTCAGCGGTGAGAGAAAAACGTGCACTAGTGAAAACAGCCTCCAAAAACTATCGAAAAAACCCAACAAACACAAATGCCTTAAAACTAAAAACGGCACAATATCAATTAGCAGGCATATATATAAAGGAACAGACAGAATACATTCAAAATCAGATAGATAAGATTAGAGACTCGGTGGAAGATAGACAATCTAGAATAGCCTGGCAAACAATAAACGAAGTGAGCAGAAGAAAGAACACAGCCAAAGCAAAACTTAAAGCAGCAAACCAACAAGAAAGAATAAAACTGTGGAAACAACACTTCGAAAACTTACTTGGAAACCCACCAAAAATAACGCATGAACCAATCACCTGAATAATTAGCAAACAATTAGACATTAAACTAGGACCGTTCACACAAGAAGAACTCGACTCGGTTCTCAGAAAAATTAAAAATAGGAAAGCAGCAGGGCTGGACGAAATTCCCCCGGAAGTATGGAAGACCAGACAATTCGACGACATACTGCTCCGACACTGCAACGCAGTATACAATCAAAATCCGATAGATAGATGGATGAAGGGATGCATACTCCCCTTCCCTAAAAAGGGGGACCTCGGATTAGCCAAAAACTACCGAGGCATAACACTTACATCCATAGCTGCCAAAATCTACAATGCCCTACTACGAAACCGAATAAAACCCAAAATCGACAACATACTTAGAAAAAACCAAAATGGCTTCCGAAGAAATAGATCCACGACCTCACAAATATTAACCATCCGCAGAATCCTTGAAGGTGTACGGGCAAAGAACCTACAAGTGACATTAATATTTGTCGACTTTACCAAGGCTTTCGACTCCATTCACAAAGGAAAGATGGAACAAATCCTACTAGCGTACGGCATACCTAAAGAAACCGTAGCGGCAATAACGATTCTCTATAGAAACACTAAAGTAAAAATACGATCACCAGATGGAGACACAGAATACTTTGACATTGTAGCAGGAGTACTACAAGGGGACACGCTGGCCCCGTACCTCTTTATCATTTGTCTAGACTACGTACTTAGAACATCGATTGATAAAATCAAAGAGAATGGCTTCGAACTGACGAAGAAAAGAAGCAGAAGATACCCCGCAACAACAATTACCGACGCCGACTACGCCGATGACATAGCGATACTGGCAAATACACCTGACCAAGCCGAAACTCTTCTGCATAGTTTGGAACGAGCAGCAGCAAGCATAGGCCTCTATGTTAATGCACACAAAACGGAATATATGTGCTATAACCAAACGGGGGACATCTCCACTCTAGAAGGAACCCCACTTAAACTAGTAGACAAATTCACGTACCTAGGAAGCAGCGTCGAATCAACCGAGAAGGACATCGAAACGAGGCTAACGAAAGCATGGACAGCTATCAATAGGCTATCGATTATATGGAAATCAGACCTAACCGATAAAATGAAACGCAGTTTCTTCCAGGCAGCGGTCACATCGATACTGCTATATGGATGCACTACATGGACGCTAACAAAACGGCTGGAGAAGAAACTAGATGGCAATTACACAAGAATGCTGCGTGCAATCCTGAACAAGTCCTCGCAGCAACACCCCACAAGACACCAACTGTACGGCCACCTGCCCCCTATCACGAAAACTATTCAAGTTAGACGAACCAGACATGCAGGACACTGCTGGAGAAGCAGAGATGAACTCATAAGAGATGTACTCTTATGGATCCCCACACATGGCCGCGCAAAAGCAGGGCGACCAGCTCGGACGTACATTCAGCAGCTATGTGAGGATACAGGATGTTGTCCTGAAGACCTACCTAGGGCGATGAACGATAGGGAGGAGTGGCGAGAGAGGGTCAGGGATATCCGTGCTACCAGCACGATATGATGATGATGATGATGACTGTAAATGATTTGTATCAAGAATTGTAAGTTGAAGTTAGGCATAAAATAATCCTGGACGAGTGGACATGCCGTTAAAATCAATCTGTAAGTCAATCCATCAAGTATACGTAAAAAAACAAACAAACATGTATTGTAATAATGGTGATACTTAAATTCTATTCATTAAATACTGACGGCATTAAGCATGAGATGTAAATGGATCAAGCTTCAAAGGGTCTTAAAAAAAGGTATATGTGGTGATAAATCAATAGGATAAAAAAAGTTTCTTCTATTTACTTATTTATTCACGACACAGCCCTTTCCGCCAGATCTGACGAAGAAAAAAAAACTACTGTTAAAAGGAGATAGTTGTAGGGTACTAATATTAATGAATGAAAAGACAATATTAACAATAGTGCTACAAAAATAAAGAAATTTATTTCTTTGTTGGGAGCTGAAATGTAGAAGGGTATACAGCGATTCGTGTATCAGGTCACGACCGTAGAGACCTGTTCTGAGACCAGCGGGGATAGGATCTTTATCCAACTTGAAATTGTAACATGACATCGTTGTTTGAAGATCAAACGAGCACGGCGCCGCCGAGAAAATAGTTAGTACGTATCACTCCGTGTTGGCGTGAGTAATTGATCTGTGTTGTCTGGAAAACTGAGTGTTTTTTTAGCATCAAGGTGGATCCCGCGCACACGCGTTGAATTTCGAAAATTCTTTGGGCGCGTATTTTAGAGATCTTATATTGGTCCAAAAACCATTTTTAATTGTTTATTTTTTAACATCCGTGTGGGCGTTAGTTGGAGATCTTTGCGCCAATTTTGATCCGTTTTTTTCCAGAAAATTCTTTTGACAAGGAAATTGTATCATTTCCTTTATAGTCCCAAAAAGAATATGGTTAGATATGTACAATATCTATGAAATATGATATAATCCCTGAACGAACAGAATTGTATTTACCTAAAACTGTTTTAACCTTTTTTTTTAAGTTCCAAATTTATTTTGAAAGATTTTTAAAAAATATGAAGTGATTTTAATTTTTACAAAATGAATTAAAATAATTTATCAAAAAATAATTTATTTTATCAAAACATCGAATTTGTTACGATAAAACCATTGAAAACAAAAAAATAAAATGAAATGAAATTGTAATAGATAATATGATAGATAATATGATATGTAATATGATAGAGTTTTAACTAGAATCAGATCTTAAAAATATTTTTCGAAAAATGTCTTATCAGTAAAAAAAAAGGACTTATCATAAGTTCTAAAAATAGATTCAAGTCAGACGAACCGACGCCAGATCCCGATTCAAAAATTCTAGTTAACGAAAACAGTACGTGGCTCCTTAGGGATTGGAATCAACCGATAGAATTAAAGAAAACAAAATTTGACTTCAGCAACAAGTTAGAATTCTGGGGATGCATATATAAGAACCGATAGCTTGAAGGGAACCAAGAGAAGAGAAAGCACAGTTAGTATAAAGAACTTATCCGACTAACTAATCCCAAACTATTCAGAGGCATAAAAACCCAGGTCCACACACAAAAAAGACAAAATATTCGAGTGAGAATTTTCCTTTTCTTTACCTAAAGGCACCTCTTCACGCTAAGAACTGTTATGAAAGTTTGTGTTGTATTCAGGGAAGAACAACAAAAACGTTGATGTATAAAAATATAATCTACTTTTCTTGTTTTTTTTTTATTACGTTTGGGTAGATTATGAGCGTGTCGGAAATGACTGAAATGTGTGCATACCCCTCTCTGTCTCTGTCTGTCTCTCTCTCTCAATCTCTCTCCGCCTCTCTGCTTCATTCTCCTGAGTTAAAATATTCCATGGTAAATATAATTTCCCGGACGTCCTCGCAATCCTCGAGGTTATACATTCCGCCTACACGTTGCGCATGGACATGCTTCCGGTCAAGCATGCCACTCACGCAACTTACGCAACACTTCCGCTGAGGAAGCAGGATTCTTTTTACTTTAGGAACCAGGTGTACATCCTCTTATGCCACTTATGCATGTCATTGGGATCTTTCCGGTCAATATTCAACTTCTACTTCCGACATAAAAATAATTGCAAACTAAGGATGTTGGAATTATTTTATTGTAATAGTAACATCTTCTTAGAAGGGAATTTTGTGGTTGTCACCGACAAAAGTTTCGTATTTTGGAAATGGTTAGTTTCTATAACACTACAAACTATTTGGTAACACAAATGAATAACGAAACTTCTTTTAAACAACAAAACAAAGAAAGGTTTATTATCGTAGGTGTAATTGTTATCGTCGCAGGAATTGGACACGGCAACTCGAGACTGGACGAGACTGATTGCACTTCATATAGCACTAATACCCTTGGGAAAGGTATGAATCCAATTATTCTCCCTCCAGCTATGGGTAAATAGTAGGACAGACTAGGTTCTTCAGCCTTG
The DNA here is from genome assembly GCA_963585895.1 of Sepioteuthis lessoniana. Taxonomy (NCBI): domain Eukaryota; kingdom Metazoa; phylum Mollusca; class Cephalopoda; order Myopsida; family Loliginidae; genus Sepioteuthis; species Sepioteuthis lessoniana. Next base: position 118,364,552 of record OY757910.1, read on the forward strand.
GTGAGGCAACTAGTCTAGGAGAAGGAAAACTCTGAATTCAAACCTGTTAAACTCCACTTAAAAATTGACCTTGTGTCATATCCTGGTCGAGCGGAGGGGTTGGTAAATAGGATTATCGTAGTAGGTGTAAAAGAGTAAGAGTGAGAAAGTGTCCCTTTTGGTGTCGCCGGTTAGTATGTTGGTCCTTGAGTTTGTAGGAAGTGTGTGTGAAGCTAGTAGCAGCGTGTTCTTCAGCGAAGGGGTTCCAAGTGGAATCCGTAGCAGTGGATGCGAGAGGTCTGTCGGCTATTGGCTCTCAGCTCGTCGGCCGACTACCAAAAGGACTAGAAAAAATAGTTCTTGAGAGGAGGAAGGAATCAATGCGCTATGCCTGGCGATTGATTGATTATAGCTGAATCACTTGGCGGGGGCATTGATTCGCGAAAGGAAATAGATCTGTGGCTGCTACAGAAGGAAGTGGTGGGATTTTTTAAAAACTGATACCGCTTGCTGAGAGAGAATTACTCTTTTGGGGCTGAAGCCGTGGAGGAGACAAAACGTGAAGTGGTAGTCCTGAGAATTTTCGCTGGATGTGCTGTTTTTTAAGAAAAAACTGGATGGCAATTACACAAGAATGCTGCGTGCAATCCTGAACAAGTCCTCGCAGCAGCAACCCACAAGACACCAACTGTACGGCCACCTGCCCCCTATCACGAAAACTATTCAAGTTAGACGAACCAGACATGCAGGACACTGATGGAGAAGCAGAGATGAACTCATAAGAGATGTACTCTTATGGATCCCCACACATGGCCGCGCAAAAGCAGGACGACCAGCTCGAACGTACATTCAGCAACTATGTGAGGATACAGGATGTTGTCCTGAAGACCTACCTAGGGCGATGAACGATAGGGAGGAGTGGCGAGAGAGGGTCAGGGATATCCGTGCTACCAGCGCGATATGATGATGATGATGACTGTTAAAGGGAAAGTAGTGAATAGGGAGTAAATCCCACAGAAAATTTTGCTGCTATGCTGGAATTCTCCTGAAGAAATATACTGTTATCTGTATCTGGGAATATATTCTGTCTTGACTTGGTGTTCCAAAACTACTCTACTGTAATGTATTCTTCCTGGTGAAATGTGCTGTTGCCTATATCTGAGAATTTATACTGTCTCGTGTCAATTGAATTTGCTGTCATATACAAGTGATGAAAGGATTGCTGAATGAACCCCCATATGTCTGCATTATTCGTTGTATTCTTGAGGAAAAAATGAACAGGTTTTCCCAAGAGATGTTTTTCGCCCAAGAGACTCTTCTTAATTTTCCCCTTCATAAAACACTCCTTTTTTAGTTGTAAGTACAAGCTCCTTTGTTCGTTGAAGATAAATCAGCACTATGGAATTCATGAGTGACCCTGTGTTTTTCTACACAATTTGTATCATTGTAACTAGATTCAGTTTTTTTTAGACTGGTCGTTAAAATAGCAATTAATTTTAGCAACTAGTATTTTTCTTTAAAATGTTGTAACTCCTTTTTTTGTTTTTATTTACTTAGTAATAAATAGTTCTTAGTTGTATAGAATATACATTTTTAGCCTTAAAATAATCAACAAGCACACGTGATATCCCACGGAGACGATAGAAATAAGATTAATACTATCCTCCCGTTGGAATGAACAGTGGCAACCCGTCAAAAATGTGACCGTTAAGAATGAATGTAGGTCACAGAGCGGATATCAACAGGTGTTGGTACTTAGTAACCTCAGGTCGCCGGACACCGGAAGGGAGAAGAAGGTAGAAGCCAAAGGATTGGCTGGGGCCCTAAAACGGAAGTGGCACCCTTCTCCCCGTTGGTGAAAAAAACGAGAAGAAATGTTAGTTGTTTGGCAGGGTTCGTAGGGGGCAGACGAACCAAAGCCAGTATTCCGGGGTGAAGACAAAAGAATATCTGAGACACGAGGGACCCAAGTTCTTCAAGCCAGTGTTAAAAATAGCTTAAAGTCTATTAGCCCGTGAAAGAAGAAAGATTCTCCAGTGGAACCCCGTCGAAAAATAAGATAAGTAACTTTGGGGCTATTTCTCCTTTATACCCAAATCTTATATACCACCCTCTCTCTCTCTCTCAATTTGAAGAAACGAAAGAACAGGAAAGAAAAAAAAGACATTTATGTCCATGGACTGTTCAATTTATTATACATATTTGACACGTTGAAAGTGTATCTCTTTGTACAGTAAAGGATTCATGCATTTTAATGTTACCACGTGGTCGAAGTTGTTCTTTGCCGTAGCTTCTACGAATTTGTTACCTCATGCTTCCTTTTCAGCTTCTATTCGCCTTATGTTATCTTGCTTAGAATTGTCCTATTAATTCCTCTAAAATATTACACGGGAAACCGGAGTTGCCGACTACTACAATATAAAATTATTACTACTAAAACCTATAGGTCCATATCTTCTGTTGTCTAGGGGAGGAAAAAAGCGACCTGGTGGGTGTGTGGATAGTGTGAAATTTGGAATCCCTTGCCAGCGGCGGTCAGTCTAGCCCTAAATTAATCCCTCACATAGTATGCCAGTTCTTATATGCCTGAGAGAAAAACTCTGAACGAGGACTTATTCTATAGGGGATCAAGTGCCAACCTGCCCCGTCTTCACACGTGCGAAATAAAACCCCGTTCTGGGATAAAAGTAAACCTTTTGCGTCACAATAAGAACATTGTAGAAATTTTGGATCAAAACTGCGTTAGCAGTGAAGTAACATTTTTATATTCTTCAACCAATCAGCTAAAAACATAGAATAAGAACATCCTAGAAAATCCGGATCAGATACTAATTAACAGAAATTTTTTAGGCTCTAAAACAAATAAGTAAAAATACAAATCTGATTGGTCAAGAAATATCTACGCGCTTAAATTTTGGGACCTGCAATAAAACTATTTTTGATCCACTACTAAAGTATAAATAACGAAGAATTTAATCAACCAGGTCAGTTGTCGGTCATTCAATTCATTTCTTCCATGGCCAAAAAGTCATTCCGTCAACTGCCTAAAAAGATTTTTCACTTGAGGTCATGAAACCAGCAGCAGAGCCGTGATTAAGATTCAAAGGGAAAGGCTTGCGAACTTTCTTTCATCAATGCGACATGCTATCGCCAAAATCTTATGAAAAAACACAGTGCGGACTTAATGAAAGTAAAAACCCACACTTACGGTCCATCATTCATATATACACACACATACCCACATATGTAAGTAAAGACAATTATTTTATTCAACTTACTTCGGCCAACCATGGAACCATTTATTTGATAGACTTTATTAACATTTAAACATACACACACGTGTTAATCTTATTTTCATATAACTGGCTATAACTGTATTTCTACAAAAGGCCACTCGCATATTATGTTTCTCGTTTATTTTATTTCCTGTTTTGCTATGAATATGAATTTTTTTGTTCCTTAATGTTCGTTGTTGTCATATTCCATTTGTTTTACGTTCCTGTAAAAAATTGTGTTGTATTTGAGGTGGAAATAATCGTGAAGTAATACCCGTAAATTACGGACGAGAACTCACTCTCACTCGCTACATGCACCCACAACAGTTGTACGCATGAGTCACGTTTGTCTTTTTATTTTTTCCATTCTTTTTTAAGAGCTCTTTTATTTTCCGTGAAGGATTCATTTTTTTTTTTTTAATAAAAATTAATCCTTTTAAAGACTCTTCACTATAACACTTATAATAAAAAATAAAAGTCACTGTTATTAATTGTTTCCAGTATTTCTGTTTTCCTGTTATTTTTTATTAGTCGAAATTGTTTTGTCTATTTTATACCCAAAGCCAAATTTACTACTACCCACCTCATACAACCAACAATATAATTTTGATGATAATATAACATGAGGGCAGATAATATAACCATTTATATAAAAATGTCAGTTGAGGTTGTAGAGTTCTGTTGTCTCTTGTTATATCAAAAGGAAGAACAAATGATTTGACGAAGATATTGATAGTTTTCAATTTGGAAGTTTTAATGACAGTTTGAGACGAAAGAAACCCTTGTGCTGTAAGTCACAGTAAGAAGAAAACAGTTGTAAATAACCAAGCAGGAATTTAGCATTCAGCCAGAAGTTTTGAGATCCAGTTGATTTAGGAGGAAGAAATAATTAATAAGGAATGGTCTCCTAAAAGAAGCAGAGGAACAATGTTGAATGTGCTCTTTCATGTTGAGATGTCCATCTGTCTGCTGCTGGAATCGGCCCGGGTAAGTGAGAGAGAGGGAATGTCCTCTCTCGTGTTGGTTGGTCTGTCTTGCTGCTAGCAAGGAAGAAGCGAAAAGAGCATTGAGGGAGCGATACACGGCCTTTCATGTTGTCCGGGTCACCTCCCCGGGCAGGATGGCATCAATCATTCTCATTGGACGATATATGAATTCGAAGCTCCAACGGCCAAAACAATTCACGCTCTAAATAATAATTTGAAATTCTTTTTTTCTGCTACAATATCATTTTGATAATTTTTATGTTATAATTTTAATGATATCATTTTCATGTTATAATTTTGATGATATCATTTAGTGCATAACCATATTGCAACGCTGTGACATGAATTTGTTTTAAGACGAGAAGCTAGTTTGATTTTAAATTAAAATAACATCCTTTTTAGAGTAAAAACAAAAGTTCTGGTTATACTTGGACTTTTTTGAAACCTCTGAATAAAAAGTTAGACGGCAACTACACAAGAATGCTGCATGCAGTTTTGAACAAATCTTGGAAGCAGCACCCTACTTAACGGTAAGATGGGCAAGACATAATGAGCACTGCTGGTTAAGTAAGGACAAATCCATATGCTAGGATCTCCAATGGACTCCTACACGAACAAAACAGTATTTGCCGACCAGCAAAAACTTTTTAGAAATTTATTTCTAACAAAGAAACAAACTGACCACATGTCGCACTTAACTTTGACCAGAGTGGAAAAGGCAGAATTAATCCCAGACAATACAAAAAACTACCTTCCATCTTTTGTCGGTCGGCCGTTATTACTAAGACCTCGGTGCGAACTCGTGCACAAGACTGTTTAGGCAAGAATAAAATAACCAGCAGACTGGTTTCGACGCTCGTTTCTTGAACAGTCGATAAGCATTTAATCAAGCAAGAAATTTCGCGAGAAATTCATGTAAAATTAAATGAAAACCTAAAATTCAACACGAAAATTCTGCTGAAAAACAACTTTACAGAAGACTCAAAATTAAATGAAAACTGAAAGTCTTCAACGAAACTAAAAAGAAAAAAATATTTGAATTCAAAGAACTTTGTTTTCAGGACTTTCTTTCTCGAATAAGCTCCGGCAAATTACACCAAAATTTTTAACACTATATTTTTGTAATTCAAATTGTTTTTTTGGAAGAATGTAATACACAAAAGAGGGTGAAGGGTATGCCTCCTTGACAATAAGAAAATCACGTGAAATCAACTTCTTAGTAGACAGTCCTTCATTCTTCTTCAGCTTCTTTCCTCCGCATTCTCGTCTCTTTCTTACTCGACGCGCTCATTGACTCAGCTTTTTTTCTCCTCTTCTCTCGTCCGTCCGAGACTTCGACGATATTGTCTAAGGGATGTAACTCATACCGCTCTGCTGGTACACTTCACTAATGCAGATTCTGCCTTTCAGATTCACTACAATTTTCTATCTTTTCTTGTTTCTTTTGTATAAGATTCCTTTCTCAAACTTTGTTGTTTGTATAATCTTTTTGTATCAGTATCCGAACTAGAAAACTGCAGAACTTATCGTTTAAAATTACACACTGAAGCCCCCTAAAAACATTACTCTTTTAAATTTTAAATTTAGCTTTTAGTGACATTTTCTTCTTATCTAATTTTGTTGATTAAATTTCTTGTATATTGCAAATTTTGATATCATTTAAATTTATTTTAATTTACATTCAACAGCTCTGATAAGACACTGGATATTGTCTAGAAGACTCACCTCTACTACTAAATAAAGCGATTAGGAATGAAAATAACTTCAAGAGTGCCAACTTTTCTTCTGGAAAAGTTGAAATGCGAAACATTCATGAATAATTTGGCAATTGATGGAAATTTACAATAGTTTAAAGTACCGATGATTTTTGCTCAGTCAAATTATAAATACTTACATAACATATCTTTTGTTAGCCTTTCCTCATCACCAAAAATAAAATATAAAATGACAGTGTCTGTTTTAACTCAAACTCCTGTTGTTTGTTTTACCGTTTGCTTTTTTATTTATTGTAAATTTCAGAATTAATCTTTTTATCATGGAACCCGAAAATTCTATTGCTGTAATATTGAGTTACATTTCGTTACAACCTCAATACGCAATATTTGTGATAACATTCACGCTACCCTCGTAACCAGCGGCTGATCGTCTAGAGACGCTCTGAAATTGCAGCAACTCCTATTTTTCGAGATATAAACTGAAAAATATATTTATCTATATTTGTAGAAGATATTTAATACTATTATCAATAATCCTTAGACTTACTGTAAAAGGTCAATCTCTCATTTATTGAAAAACAAAAGTACTGTATGTGGGACTGTCAACTTCACACTTCCAGTGACGAGGTGTTTGCTTTGTTGTGCGCATGTCTAAGAGGCAAGTGACTCAAGAAAAGTAGAGCACTGCGATTCACGCAGTGCTCTGCTTTTCTTAAGTTACTGCTTGTGTGGGAAGTAGTGTTTACGGGTCATTAAATGTGTAGGAGGAGATATTGTGTTTTGATTTTTAATTTCCATTTTGTAGTGGCATATTTAATTTGTTTTTATATGTGGTTGCGTGTTCTCACAAGTTGGAAGGTCGCCATTTATAGCGATGGGGATAACAGTATTATTATTATTATTATTATTGTTGGGTTTAGGGTTTAAGGTTTAAGTTGGTTTTGTTGGTATAACTTTGGTTGCGTTGGTATTACGTTGGTTGCGTTGGTAATTCTGTTGCGGAGCCGATAAGCGAGTTGACCCTGCAAATGAATTTTAGTTTAATGCGTGCGAGTAGTGACAACCAAAGACAATGAAAAGGACAAGTCAACAAGAATGGCAATTTATTGTCATAAATTACAGACGTGGTCGTAGTGTTCCGGTCTCCAGCTAGATGGACGATGTCAGTAGCAGGTATGTTCGAGTCGTAGGTGCGGTTGGTTGATCGTTACAGGGAGCTGAGATAAGTCGAGTCGTAGAATGCACGAGTGTCTGTAACAGCGTCGTGGTCGAAGTCGGTGCAGGTAGCTTAGTAGCGTACAGATCGAGCGAGCGTGGTTTGCTAAGACTTGATCGCGTCTTAGTACTGCGGACCGAGTGAACGAACGGATAGAAGGTGGCTAAGGTTTGCCAAGCCTTAGCATATACGCAGTCGAGCGAGCGGATCGATGAAGCTAGGACTTTGTCGTGCCCCCTAGCTGTGCAAGCGTATCGTTTACGGTGGCTATGGCTTTGTCGTGCTAGATAGCTGTGCGGGCGTATCGTTGACGGTAGCTATGGCTTTGTCGTGCCAGATAGCTGTGCGGGCGTATCGTTCGCTGTAGCTATGGCTTTTCGCACCAAAATTTTAGTGGTAGCTAAGGCTTTTGGCGACAAAGCTGTGCGAGCGTATCGGGCGGTAGCTATGGCTTTGTCGCGCCAAAACTGTGAGAGCGAATCGAGACGATAGCTAAGGCTTTTCGCGCCAAAGCTGTGCAGTAGCTAAGGCTTCTTCGCGCCAAAGCTATGAGAGGGAGCAGGCCAGGTAACCGCGGCTAAGATTGGCGTTATCTTAGCGCTGCGCAGGTATCGAAGTGGGTGCTAAAGGCTAACCTGTGCCTTTAGCGCTACGCAGCCGAACGGACGAGCGGAACCGAGCGATGGTTAAGACCGGCTGGTCTTAGTGAGTCCTCTTCGTGTTTGCCTCCTGGCTGTCTATTTCAACTGGTCATTAATAACCAGTTAGAGATGCTCCGACCCGCAGAAGGTGACCTCTCATAGCCCTTAAAAAGGACCGTAAAAAAAGGGTGTTGAATCTACCTGTAGAAGTGGCGGTGAGGCGAATGCGACCACGAATGACGTAGGATTCTTTTCCTCGCATGAGCTCCGCAAAGAACGTGCCGACGAGCGTTGAAAAGGGGCTTGTTGATATTACGAAGGTGCTATGACACACAGCCCCAACTGCGTGAATAGGAAATTCTTTTATAAAAAATGGGTGTAGCAATTAAATACTTTTTAACCAGCTATAAGCTGGCGACGACTATTAGTTCCATTTTTATCAAGTTATTTTTGGCCGAAGTGTTTTGTAAATATTGTTAATTTTAATTTATCCCTTTTTTTAGCTGTAACGAGATGTCAAGGTCATAAGAAAGAAAAAGGGATTAGCCATTTCCGGCCGTACCCGGATATAATTGTCCTAAGGCGAGCGTGTAACTTGATCTGTTTATGTTTATCGGCAGGTCGCAGTAATTCGTTGGTAGTGTTGGTAATTCGTTAGTTGTTATCCCCTCGCTAAATGTTGATGGAAAATAAAGGTAGTGGAGAAGAACGAAGACGTCGTTAGGTTTTGAATTAAGTTTTTAATTGCAGCATGAAGTAAGGTGTTTACGCTGGTATGCTGCGAGGTCTCGTTGGAAGGAAAGAAGGTAGGAAGTTGTTAGAGTGTATCATCTAATTTGTTTTTAACTAGAATCCCTTGGTCTAGAAGAATAGACCCAAGGGGTCCATAAACTAGATGGCTCTCTTCATAATAGTTGATGCTGCTACTGCTATTCAGGAGCACACGTTAAGACGTCCGTTCCCATTGAGGATTTCTGAAGGAGAGAAAGAGTTTCGCAGGCTTTCTTCAATTTTTGGTGCTGCTAGGAAATATGGTTCGGGCTGAATAGGACAGGTCCTCCTGATTGGGTAAAAATGTTGGGCGACTCTAACGGTCAAATTAAACTACACGCCAAACAAAAATACAAGTTTCTTTCTGCTACAAATGTACGATGCTAATGTATTTATGCATGCTTAGGGCTATATACATTTGCAATATTTTCTACAGAGAAATTTTTCTTTAAAGGTCAGCCAAACATCAGGGAAAGAGCTACTGATATTTTCGGTCAAATTAAAACAAGAAGAATGGATTTTTTTTTTAAAAAGTCTGGATCATGCTGGATTTGAATATTTTATCTTGTTACAAGCCGGGAGGTTGTCCGAACGTGCGATTATTATTTTCACATGAAATATTCCTTCATCTCCTGCGAGATATGCTCAAACACATTGAAAAAAAAACGTGACGGAAATACTTTTTTTAAATTTTAGTCACCTGACTTTACAATCCTCTAATAACAGCCAACTTTCAACTGACCCTAAAGATCAGTATCTGTTAATTAAACTGGGTTGATTCCTGGTATCTTTCCACTTGTTCTAATGGTTATCACTTAACTTGAATACACTATTAACCAATAATCGATTTCACCAATCTATTATGCAATACGTGCAGCTGCTGTTTTGCGGGGTGCTGCGTCTTGGATTTATTCAAAACAGCACATAGCATCTTTGTGTAGTTTCCATCTAGCTGTTTCTCCGGATGTTTTTTTATGAAGGTAATATGAATTTAGCAAATCATCTGTAACAAGTTTGTAGTAAAATGTAGCTTGATATTGTAGCAGAGCAGTCTTCTGGGTAACTGGGATAAAAGGTTAAAGCTGAAATGAATAATAAATAAAACAAGCAAACAGTAAAACAAATATCAAGAGGTTGAGTTGAGCAGACATTGTCTTATGCCCTGAAACTAAAAAAAGGCAGAAAATGGATGAGCAAGCATATACCTAAAAAAACAGACAGAATTCATACAAAATCAGATAGATAAGATTAGAGACTCAGTGGAAGATAGGCAGTCTAGGATAGCATGGCAAACGATAAACGAAGTGAGAAGAAGGAATAGCACAACCAAAGCTAAACTGAAAGCTGCAAACCAACAAGAACGAATAAAACTGTGGAAACAGCATTTCCAGAATCTACTAGGAAACCCAACGAAAGTTACACATGAGCCAATCACGAGAATTATTAGAAAGCAATTACACATCAAACTAGGACCGTTTACTCTAGAAGAACTCGACTCAGTACTTAGAAAAATTAAAAATAGAAAAGCCGCCGGGCTTGATGAAATTCCCCCAGAAGTATGGAAGACCAGACAATTCGATGACATACTGCTGCGACACTGTAATGCAGTCTATAATCAAAATTCGATAGACAGATGGATGGAGGGATGCATCCTCCCTTTCCCTAAAAAGGGTGACCTCGGATTAGCCAAGAACTACCGAGGTATAATACTCACATCCATAGCAGCCAAAATATACAATGCCCTACTACGCAACCGCATAGAACCCAAGATTGACTACATTCTTAGGAAGAACTAAAATGGCTTCCGAAGAAATAGATCCACGACCTCACAAATATTGACTATCCGTACAATTCTAGAAGGCGTACGGGCAAAAAACCTATTAGCAGCAATATTATTTGTCGACTTTACAAAGGCCTTTGATTCTTTACATAGAGGGAAGATTGAGCAAATTCTACTCGCATACGGTCTTCCAAAAGAAACCGTTGCAACCATAATGATTCTCTGTAGAATCACCAAAGTGAAAGAGCGTTCTCCGGAAGGAGACACAGACTACTTCGGCATTGTAGCAGGGGTACTGCAACCTCTTTATCATCTGTCTAGACTACGTGCTTAGAACATCAATGGATAAAATCAAAGAAAACGGTTTCGAGCTGACAAAGAAAAGACGCAGAAGGTACCCAGCAAAAACAATTACCGACGCCGACTATGCCAATGACATAGCGATTCTGGCAAATACATCCGCCCAAGCCGAAACTCTACTGCTTTGCGGGGTGTTGCCTCCAGGACCTGTTCAATATTGCTCGCAACAATCTTATATATATATATATATATATATATATATATTAAAATGATTAATTTAAAAAAATCCTTTCACCTAAAATAAAAGAGCATTTTGAAGAAAATAAAAATAAAAATAAAAAGACAAATGTGCCTCATGCGTAAAACTAAGAACTATTTATTACCAAGTAAATGAAAATCGACAAACGGAGTTACAAAGATTTGAAGAAAAACGCTAGTTGCTAAGATTAATTGCTATTTTAGTGACCAGTCAAAAAAACTGAATCAAGTAACAATGATACAAATTGTTTCGAAAAAACACGGGGTCACTCATGAATTACAAGGAAATGATATGTCTTCATAAAAGTGCCGGTGCTTTCAACTAAAAAAAAAAGGGGTGTTGTATGAATGGAAAAAAAGGTTTAGAAGAGTCTCTTAGGCAAAAAATATCTCCGGAGAAAACCTGTTCACTTTTCCATCAAGAATACAGCAAATAATGCAGACACATGGGGGTTCATTCAGCAATTCTTTCAGCACTTGTATAGGACAGCAAATTCAGTTGTATACCTCATGGTCTGAGTAAAGACAGCACAAATTCACAGATATAGGCAACAGCATATTTCTTCAGAAGAATACAGCACAGCATGATAGTTCTGTTGACACTTTGTGGTTAAAGTCGAGACTGTACAAATTCAAAGATATAACAACAGTACATTTTGCTCGGAGAGGTCCAGCACAGAAGCAAAAGTCTCTGATGGATTTATTCCCTATTCCCTATTTTTGCTTAACTGTAGGGAACAGCAAGGTTTAAAAGCCAGCAGATCCTGCGAAAATACACAGTACTACTAAAATTGACCTCTTGACAGCCTCGTGGCTTGAGCGAAAAATGATTCTTCTTTCAGCAAGTGGTGTCAATTACAAAAAATTCCGTTATTTCCTTCCGGCGGTGACAACCTTAAAAGTCCCTTCCGAGAAAATGTTCCCATTACAATAAAGCCATCCCAACAATATATTTATATAAATAAAACAGCATTAAGGTAAACTTTGTTTTTCTTTTGTTAATATTAAATAGCTGGATTCTTGGATGAGCTGAAAAAATGATAATACGCCATATGGTAGACCGGAAAGGGGACTTTGTTAACTGTTTTGAAAATATAAGAAATGGTGGGTTTAGTTTGGTTTGGTTTAATGGCATGGTTATTTAATATCAAATCCTCTTTATACATATATATTAAATATGATTTGTAAACACATTTTGTTGATAACATTTCTAAATGTGTCTAAGCTCATATTTTGCACGCAGTTAAATGGTTTTAAGTATTTCTATCTAACATGAAAAATTCTATTTACTATTAATCATTTGTTTGCATACAGTTAAATGATCCCAAGTATTGCTATGTATCTGACAATTCAATTAAACATCAGTCATTTGTTTACATACAGTTATATGATCAGTTTTATTTCTTACAATTTGATTTTTTATAAGTCATTTTTTGGACACAGTTCAAATGTCAAACAGTCCTATTTGACCCATAGATAGGACCCTCCAGGTCAGAGTGGACCAAGGAGTGATGACAATGAAGGGGTACTCCGCATTCCCCAAAACTCAAGCATTACCGGAGCCTCACCATCAGATTGTTTAGTGTCATATCAAGGACACTCATTGTGAGGGGGGTTACTCCTCTGCAGAGATACAGTCAGTGTAATCTACAGTCCCAGCTGACTGGGCAAGAAATGTTGGGATAAAAGCATAAAGGTTCCAAAGGGCATACTTTGAAGAGGACTAAGGCATAACTGCCCAAGATAAGCTATTTTAAAATTTTTCTGATTAAGACTAATGAAAAACATGCTGTGTTTTATGTCTTTTTAGCAAGTAAAACAAAATACAACTTAATCTTTCTTTTTAGAAACTAAAAAAAATAATTATATAAAAATTATATAATTATTAAAGAAAAACTCTTAATAAAATATCACTTTATATATATATATATATATATATATATATATATATATATATATTATTCAGTCCAGTTAAACTGGAGTCGGGAATAATTCCGTCAGGACGAAAAAATCATTCAACTATGAACATTTAGATTTTCCTGGTAAAGAGCTCAATGTAACTGACATCACAGAGCAATAACTCTTTTAAAAAAAACAAAATCCGGTCACATTAGGATTATATATTTATTTCCATCCTGTTGTGGGCATTGATATGAATCAATAACACCAAAAATAACAGGACCTCTTCAGATTTAATGAAGAAGTCCTATTATTTTTGGTGTTATTGATTCATATCAATACCCATAACAGGATGGAAATAAATTTAAAATCCTAATGTGACCAGTTTTTGTTTTTCTTAAATATATATATATATATATATATATATATATATATATATATATATATATAAAGATAAGATGAACTTGTACACTGTTATTTCAATATTATTCATATGCTTGTACGCCCACATTCCTCCACACCTAGCTAGATCTACACATATCCAGGCACACCTCAGTACACAAGTCATGAATTAATAATCTGCGTTTATACCTCTCAAAAGTTATTTTTGTGGTCAATTGACCCAACTACAATGACTTTATGATGAATTTAAAATCATTGGCATTCAACCTACCATATTTGATGAAATAATCACCCTATTTGCATTAAATATTACAGTATAATTGTTGGTTGGTTAGTTGGTTGGTTGGTAGGTTAGTCAGTTAGTAGGTCAGTCAATTAGTAGGTTGGTTGCTTGCTTGGTAGGCTGGTTGGTTGGTTGGTTTGTTGGTTGGTTGGTAGATAGTCAGTTAGTTGGTCAATCGATTAGTAGGTTGGTTGGTAGGTTGGTCAGTCTGTTGGTTGGTTGGTTGGTAGACTGGTTAGTAGGTTCGTAGTTTGGTAAGTTAGTTGGTAAGTTGGTATTACAGCATGTGAACCCTTGTTGAGTTCTTTAATAAAATAATTGATTTTGATATTGTTCTTTAAAATGATGTAAAATAAATAAGATTATCTGAATAAGAAACAAAAACGTTTAAATCAATAAATCTCTCATGTATCAACCATTTAAATTTTTTAATATCTTTCTTTAATACTGAGAAATAATTCAAAGAGCAAAATTAGTCAAAGTTAAAAGTTCAGTAAGGGTAACCCAAAGCCAAACTTTTCAGACTTTATTTTTCTGATGCATATATCATTGAGAATGAGAAAACTTTTCTCATCCCCAATGATACCTGCATCAGAAAAATAATGTTGTATTGCGTGTGTAAGAATGTTATTCAGGGATATTTTAATGCAGTGACAATGTCGGTTGTTTATTGGTGCACACACACACACACACGCACTCGCACACACACACACACACACACGCACACGCACACATACACGCACTCGCACGCACACACACGTGCGAGCGCGCGCACACACACACACACACACACACACACAAACGCACTCGCACACACACACACACACGCACACGCACGCACTCGCACACACACACACACACATGCACTCGCACACACAAACATACACGCACTCGCACGCACACACACACACACACACTCGCGCTCGCACGCACACACACACACACACGCGCGCACACACACACGCACTCGCACACACGCACTCGCACACACTCACACACACACACACAAGTACATACAATGGAAATATGACCATACAGTACACATTTAGAAAAAATATAAACAGCGAACAGTTACAGTGCAGATGGTCAGTAAATATCATCATGTATGTATCACCAATGCTCCAGTCTGACTACGACAACAACCAACACTTCAGCCAACTGAACAATAGTCTTATAAAGTTTGGCTTTGGATTACTCTAATTGTACTTTTAACCTGGACTATATTAACTTCATAAGGTAATATAAAACATAATTGGTTAATCTGTTTTCTGTTATATGAATTTAGCAACTGTATTACTCTCGTTTTAATCTGCTGTCTTGACCTAATACCTGAATATTTGGGTACTTCAGTAAATGTGTTATGTTTTGACCTTTTGACCCGGCCAAAAATGCCATTCAAGGTGATGCACCGGAAGGAAGTGACACATTCCAATGGCCAGTAATCGAAAGAAATCGCGTGGGCGGATTAAGGCTTATAATATGGGACAAGGTGAAGGTCCAACTGTGCAAATACAGACTGATGCACCGGAAGAGAGTGACCTCTGAACTGAATGACAGTTATTTCCGCTTGATGACGATTAAACATTCGATTTCAAAGATCCAGTGGGCGATCGTGTGGGCGTTGAATTATTATATAACGCAGTTGAGTTCGAGTCCAGTTGGCAGTTGGCAGTTGCCAGGAGAGTTCAAGACAGTTAGAGACGAGGTGTGGTAGGGAAAGCCACACCCGACCGAGGGGACCCTCGGGAACCCCGATGGAGTGGACCCCAGCATCAGGAGAACAAGAAAGACACAACGTGACGGTCATAACAGTGGGGTCAAAATATGAAGTTTATGTTCGATCTCCAGCACCCTCTCACATGCAACCCTTGAACAACCCTTTCGAACCCTTGCAATAAAGTGAGAGGTAAAATATTGTTAAAGAAGTCTTCCTGCATTTTCCTTCATTCGTCTTTATCCTTCTTGCGTCTTTATCGTTGTGTCGCTGTGAATTATTCTACATATATATGTGCATGTATGTAGATGTGAATCTGCATATGTGACTATATAACATAACTCCGATTTGGTGCCTGTGCCAGCAGAGTTCTTCAAGGATTCAAAACGAACTTGGTTACCGTAAACGACAGTTTTAAGCATCACAACACGACATCAACGAAAAGGGACAAAGAAAAATGCTGGAATTGAAAGAAGTAAAAAGAAAAAAAAACAAGAACAAAGCAGCAACAATAAAAGGAACGGACCGGCGCGAAAAGAACGAAAAAAAAAAAAAAAAAAAGAAAATAGGAAGACAATGCAACGTGCTGGAAGAAAAGAAGAAAAAAAAACAGTAAAGTGAAAAAAAAATAATTTGTAAGTACATAGCTCATTCATATAATTCTCTCTGTCGATTAATTTGGGTTTGTAAAAAAAAAAAGGGTTCATTATAATAGTGACGGATTAGTTTTAATGACCAGGGCCCTTCTAGAATGATAAAATTGGAAATAATTTTTTTTTTAATGTGTGATCCCTAGATAAAAATTGTGATTACTGCTATGTGTAATATTGTATCATAGTAAGGGAGAGAGAAAAAAAGAAAGGGTAAGAAGGAATTGCACAGACAGTGAAAAGAGAAAAAAAAAAGAGGAGTAAGAAAGGAAACAAAGATATGGGACAGTTACTGTGCGTTTTTTGAGAGACACTTTATATAAACAATATTGTCATAAATGAGTAAAAACTTATGGTAAATAAATTTTATGAATGGGATTTTTATCGTAAATAGGTCTTTGTGAGTAAAAATTTGTAGTAATTTGTCAGTGGTCCAGACAAGTGATGATTGAAAATTAGAATTTCAGTCCAAGATCTGGAATCCCGCATATCTATAGTTAAGATTTTTTGGTCAGGTTTTCATGTTTGGAACTTGTGGATGGGAAATGAGAATTTTAATCCGAGAAATGGAATTCTGGGAGCATCAATGGGATTGTCCAAGAATTTCGCACATTGGTGTTTGTCTGAATAATGCGCATATACTTTTTCGATATTTATGAAGTTGTGAGAATCGATATTTTCGGCGCTGGTAGAATCAGGCCGGTTGTTTTTTTCTTTTTTTTTTCTCTGTGGGAGTTGTTGATATCAATTATTGAAGACATAGGTATTGTCTTGAAAATGGTCTTGCCGTGGAGGCAGAGTAACTAAGAGACATATGTTTTTTGTGTCTGACGAGACAGACAGGTATTTTCTGAGTTCCCTCTGGAGTGGACCTTTGAGATTGTTATTGGGGAAGATATTTTGAAACAGGGTTTTGGATATAATTAGGAGATGCGCAGAATTTTAACGGAACCAGGTGTGGCGAAGATTCGCAGATTCGGATTAGGAAATATTTTGAATTGGGAAATGTTGGCAGAATTGATAAAAGTTGGGTTGTTTAGAAAAAAAACCCCCAAAAAACGGGATATTTTGTGAAAAAAAAAATAAATAAATAAATAAATAAAATAAAAAGAAGAAGAAGAATGCTCATAAGCTACTGAGAAAGTCTTATTATAAATCGGGCTTAATTTATGGTACTATTGACGGAAATTGAATAAACTGGGAGGCGAACCTATAGTCATAGTATTAAGGTAAGGACAGAGAGAGGTAGATATAAGGTTGAAAAAAAAGAGACATTGAATGAGCAATTTATTATGAAAAAAAAAAAAATGAAAAAAAAAATGAAAACAGAAAAAAACTAAAAGAAAAAAAAAGCTACAGGACAATGAGAGTGGAAAAAAAAGAAAAAAAGAAAGAAAAGAAACTTGAACATTGTTGAACGCAGCATATGAAAAAGAAAGAAAGAAAGAACGAACATTTTTTTAAATAGACAGTACATAGATTGAAAAAAGAAGAAAAGAAAACTGAACATTTGTGAACTGTGATTGTAACATTGTTTTGACTTGTAAAGTGAAAAAATTTTGAGGTTGTTTGAGTTTAAAGGTGACATTAGAAAATTTTTTTCCTGTTCATATTATGAAATTTGACGAAAACCATTAACAGAGGATTTTACAGTAGGTTTAATAATAATTGCAATTATATTGATTCTAAATTTCTTTTTTAGAATTTGGGGTTTTCGTGGAATAGGAAATATTTGGGGGGGGGGTTCTGTTTTGAGGAATCGGTGCCTGGCACGAGAATAGGACAGACATTCATCCAATTGGTTAAAGATTGTTGTTGGGTAGACGGCAAAGAAAGCAATTCTATCGAAGAATTCACCGGCCCATGAAGCTGTTCTATTTTTTAGTTTGGAGTTCCGAGGATGGAATAAAAGAAAAAAGGTGTGGCCTACTCCAATATTTTGTGGATGATGTCTATGTCTTTCAGTCACGATGATGTTTTGGATTCGTGTGTGATTTGGCAAAGTGAAACGAATCTGGGAAGGGTGAGATGCCTATATATTGGTAGCCACGAGGGTTCCTGATTAAATTGAAAAGAAACCCGGTGTGGGTTTGATCAGGTAAAGCATGTTTCCTCGAGGGCTTGCAAACCAATGGGCGTGGAAACAGAAACTTAATGAAAAAAATGGGTAACACATTGCTAATTAGTATTTTGCGTGGACTATTTAAGGTGGTTTACAGCGTGCGTGCCAGATTGTGATACATTCGGATGTATTGTGATACCTTGTTCTGGGCCATAATTTTTGTAGTTTATGGGGAATGCTTTGGGCCTTGAAGATATTGTGTTATAGTTTATGGAATTCTCCGGTTACTCCAGGTAGGAACCTGTTGAGCAAAGAACTGGAGTGTGGTCATGAGGAATCCAGGCGAAAGGTATTGCTGGAATGACCAGGGTCACTAAGTTTGTGACCAGGATATGGGACCAGAGTATGGTCCTTTTAGGGTTTTGAAATTTCTTCAAGGAATTATCGAGGGCCCGCTGTGTTGGGAGGAAAAAAAAGCACCCGTATGGTACCTTGATGCACACATGTCAAGATGGACAACCACACAAAGATAGTAAGAGAAATTTAGATAATAATTAGCCGGGCAAGTGTTACATAGAGAGAAGGTCGCCCTCTAAGTAAGATTTTGTTTGCTGTATTTCAAGTGATTCTTTTTGTTTTTTCAGCCATTATTGTCCTTTGTAAATTATTCTGTAAAATATGTGTGAGGTTGGTGGAGACGAACGTGAAGAAAATTCCACATGTGGAATTTTGAAAAATAATTAATGGATGATTGTTATGTTTTGACCTTTTGACCCGGCCAAAAATGCCATTCAAGGAGATGCACCGGAAGGAAGTGACACATTCCAATGGCCAGTAATCGAAAGAAATCGCGTGGGCGGATTAAGGCTTATAATATGGGACAAGGTGAAGGTCCAACTGTGCAAATACAGACTGATGCACCGGAAGAGAGTGACCTCTGAACTGCATGACAGTTATTTCCGCATGATGACGATTAAACATTCGATTTCAAAGATCCAGTGGGCGATCGTGTGGGCGTTGAATTATTATTTAACTCAGTTGAGTTCGAGTCCAAGAAGCAGTTGGCAGAGTTGGCAGTGGCAGGGGCAGTTGGCAGTTGAGTTCGGCAGAGGCAGTTTGAGTTCCAGTTGAGTTGGAGATGAAATGTGGTAGGGAAAGCCACATCAGGCCGAAGGGGCCTTTTGGCCCTGATGAGTTGGTGTCCAGAGAAGATGCTGATAAGATACAGTAAGAAAGCCAGCATCCAGCAGAGTGGACCCCACGGCCCCGGCTGAACATCAAGAGAACGAGAAAGAAACAACGTGACGGCCATAAGGAGTGGGGGTCAAAATATTGCAGTTATGGTCGATCTCCAGCTCCCTCTCACATGCAACCCTTGAACAACCCTTTCGAACCCTTGCAATAAAGTGAGAGGTAAATATATTTTTAAAGAAGTCTTCCTGCATCTTCCTTCCTGCGTCGTTTATTTCTGCGTGCGTCTGTTTATTTATTGTGTCGTTGTGATGCTGTAGATGAGTATATAACAAATGTCATACATTTTCAGTGATATGAGTTGGTAGGTAGATAAGTAGTAACAGTGTTTCTTTTAATGTTCATGCAATTTTAAAAAGATAAAAGTCAATCCATCATGGAATTACTTTTTTTTTTAATCAAGAAAAATCATCAAATATATTTAAAAGAAAACCCCTCCAAAAACAAAAATACAGTTTGGCAAAATCAGTGCTCTTACATCTTAATGAAAGAAAAATATTGTTAACATGTAAAATAGTTTATATAAAAATGAACTTGGTTGATGGGTTTGTTTTATTGCATATCAACCCTTGTCGGTTATTTAATGCCAAATCCTGTATACACATAGATGAAATATATGATTTGTTAATGTCTAGTTTGTCGGTAACATTTTTAAATAAGCCAGAACTTATTTATTTACTCAGAGTTAAATGGTTTCAAGTTTTGTTATTTTACACTAATTTGTTCAATCTAATCCATTTGTTTACACGTAATGAGATGGTTTCAAGCCTAGAAAATGATTGAATGGTTCAGTGGGACCCTAACAAGTACTACCATTCTGGTTAAGAGTGGACCTGGAAGCAACTGCTATGTAGGGATCATCCACATTCCCTCAAACTCCAAGACTGGGGCCTCATCGTTAGATGGTTTTGTGTCATATCTTGGCCACTAATTTGAGAGAATCTACTGCACCCAGCTGACAGGGCTGATATTTGGATATCCTTTAAGTTTAATTTGAATTTTAAAAAATCAACTACTTTTGTCCTAAAACAATTGTTAAATTTGCATAAAAATTTCATATACTAAACATTACAAGTATTAGACTACAATGTCACTGTCCAGTACATTATCCACAATGTGACAGAGTCTCTTCAACAAGTATCATTGGACAGAAATCAGAGCTGGATAAAAAAGTTCTGTAGAGGCCCCTCTAAGCACTTAGAAGATTATAGCATTCCCTAAACTAAAGTCTTTACATCTTTTTTCTTTTTGAAACATAAAGATATTTAATTTGGATAAAATTAGAGTCAATATATCCAAGAGAAGAACTGTGTGGGGCCATTACCAGATTCTAATTTAGTTTTATTCCCAAGATTAATATATATCATTTGCCTCCATTTTCATTATCATTACTTAATTATTAAAAAAAGCCTTAGTCTATCGTAAAGTTGGACGGGTTTCGATTCCGGCTTCGAGTGTCCTGCGTGTCTAGCCACACTGAAGAGTTCTGATAGAACGAAACAATCTGTCTGTGGATGACTATATATATATATATATATATATTCTTTTTTTGCCAGCACCCTTTTATGGATTTTGGTTCAGCTGAATTATATGCTCCATAGTAAATCTGGCAATAGAAAATCTTAGTGGTGCCCCCTCTTTCTTTGATGCCCTAGGCACATACTTATCTTAATGTTTAATGGTTAATCGAGCCCTGATAGAAATAGCAATAAAACAAAAAATAAAAAACAAAAAAAGAATGCATTTTGTCTCCCAACTACATATGCTATTCCTCCCGATCAAAATGGACCTGAAAGTAAGTAAAGTTAGCGACCTCAGTTGAGGGTGACCCAAAGGCTCCCTGTTCAATAGCTACCACACCGAGGTGTAAGGGAGGGCACTACTCCTTACCTTATAATGCTGAGTGTTAAGCAAGGCAGCATGAAGTACCATTTTTTGAATCTTTGGTATGACTCAACCTGGGATTGAACCCCGGTCTCCTGAACAATTGACGAACACTCTACTCATTAAGCCAATGGCTCGGTAAAAGTACTGGCAATGAATGGGTTAAAATAGTTAGTTTTACCAATAAAATATTTTCTTTCTTAACTTTCTATCATTCTATATTGATTCAGCATAATGTCAAATATTAGAAGCAAATTCTTTTCCTTTTTCTCCTTAGAAATTGTTATTTTAGTTTACATGATGTCTGTCCAGAAAGTATTGAATCATTTTGAATATCTTGAGAATCATCTATAGAGTTTTGATGTAACTAAGCAACCAGTCATTGACCTTACTGTATATAGATAAAAAAGACTCTTCCTTGGGTTTCTCAATTAGTTGGGAGACAGCACAGAGTGAGCTTGCATACTGAGCCCCCATTGTGATCCTATGGCCTCCTCTGCTCTTGGGCGTACTGGTGCATATGTGTGTAGTTGCGCATATAGCTATATGAGTAAGGATGCAAGTATATTCATATCAGGGTAGGCATATCTCCACATAGGTGTGTATGTATATCTATGTACACAGGTGCATATGTGTGCAGTTGCACATATGGCTATATGGGTAGGGATGCAAGTATATTTATTTCAGGGTAGGCATATCTCTGCATAGGTATATATGTATATCTCTGTGAGAGTGACCATGACTATGAGCAAGTGTGCATGTGAACCAAAATGTGCGTACATATATTTATGTGGAGTTAGACATGCCTATGTGGGTATGAGAGGATATGTAGCATGTATGTATTTGTTGTTATATAACATATGCCATGGATTTTCAGTTTGTTCCTTGTGACCCCATGTGCTTTGGCAAGCTGTCACATTTTGACTAGTAAAAAGCAGCGTGATCAGGGCACTCGGGTACAACAGGTGTATAACCAGAAGGAGACCATGTGATGAGAACTACACGGTCAGATTTAGACAGAGTGCAGAGAATCGCAGTCGAGCGAGGGACATGCAGTCGAGCAGAGGCGTCTCTGACGAGCTTGCAAGGGGGTGCAAGTGTTGGCACCCCCTGTCTCCTGGAAGAAGATAGGAGAAGAAGAAGTCCTCTGTCTGAGGATATATCTCTCCACCCATCTCTCACACACCACAGAAACATCAACTCTTTCAAGAATAAAGTGTGAGAGATATATATTTATAAAGAAGTGTGTCCGTTTGTTCATTGAAGTTTGTAAATCAATGTTATGATTATGGCTATACAACATTTGTGAGTATGATTGCATGTGTGTGATGATATCAAGAGAATAGATAAATCAATCAAAAGATCAGAAAACTGGATGAAAAAGATTCTTTTTTAATGTTCTTTGTTAGACAACTTTTTGGTGCTAACTTGTTGATAAAAGAGATTAGCCAGTTTAAGAATCTAACATTGTGTGATTTGTATTTGTGACAAAGAGAGGAATAAGTACTCCATACATGCAGATAGCAGTTTGGAAATATTTCAGTTGGAGTTGTTACATGTGCTTGTGACAGATCAACTAAGTGTTGAAGAATTAAGCCACAAAGGGGACCAGGTGCTTTCTTTTGTCTCCTCTAGTAGGGCACTGAATTAAAGACAGAATCAGGGAATCATGCTAGCCAGCAATGTTGGCACCCAAGCAGGTAGTTGAGTGTCACACATACCCCTCTGTTAAACAAGTTATCCTCAAAGTCTTGTCTTAGTTTTTTCTTTTTTCCTTGTGACACCATCTCATGGTTTGTAAAACTTTGACTAAACCGACAAAACTACAAGAACAGGAGAACCAACATCATCATATGGCAAAGTGCATGCACAGCTGAGATGGTCACATCATACTGTCATCTTCATAGTCACATGACAGATACATTAGCAAAGTCTTTGGCTGGGTTTTATAACTCAGTCATATCAGTATACAACCTAATTTTTGGCAGGACTTGATCATATTACCATTGAAAAGCAGCAGAAGATTTCAGGCCATGGAAAGGATTAAAGGCAGTTGATAATGATCCTGAAAGAGGACTTTGTAGACTGTTTTAAAAGAGTAAAAAAGATCCGAGGATAAATTTGTAAAGTCTCTAAAAGAGTACTGTGAAGAAAAGTAAGGCCTAATTACCCTAGGTAGGCTTTTTTTTTCTTTTTTTGTTAACTTTAAATTGCTGGATTCATGGATGATACAGTTGATGACAATCCTAAATGAGGACTTTGTGATTATTTTTGAAAAATATAAGTTCATAAAGTCCAAAGAAAAGTACTTTGGAGTGGCCTACAAGAGCTTTGCTCAAGGTAGCAATCCTGAAAGAGGACTTAGTGATTGTTTTTGAAAAGTATAAATGCATGAGATCCAAAGAGAAGTATTTTGGAGAGGCCTATAACACCTTTGCTCAAGGAGGCAATCCTGAAAGAGGACTTTGTAGACTGTTTTAAAAGAGTAGATGAGATCCTAGGATAAATTTTTAAAGTCTCTAAAAGAGTACTGTGAAGAAAAGTAAGGCCTAATTACCCTAGGTAGGTTTTTTTTTCTTTTTTTGTTAATTGCTGGATTCATGGATGAAATTAAAGAGAACATGATAATACAGTTGATTACAATCCTACATGAGGACTTTGTGATTATTTTTGAAAAATATAAGTGCATGAGATCCATGGAGAAGTATTTTGGAGAGGCCTATAACAGCTTTGCTCAAAGTGACAATCCTGAAAGAGGACTTAGTGATTACTTTCAAAAAGTATAAGTGCACGAGATCCAAGGAGAAGTATTTTGAAGAGGCCTATTAAACCTTTGCTGAAAGCAGTCCATTTTTTCATTAATATCAAATGTCTGAATGATTTCCAGGAACACCTTGTATATTGAGCTGAGCATTTGAGTCACTTGATGGATTGTAACTCTCATTCTAACCGTCTATTTTCTTGAGATGCAGCAGGTATGCTGGTATGCAGGTAGTTTCCGTCTTCTACATGAAATTGAAAAGAAGAAAAATGATTTATTAAAGCATATTAAAAGCTGCCATGTATATACAACGGCAGAATGTGAAAAATATGTTCTAAGAAAACAGAAAAATTCACTGAAATAAAGAATAAATTTAAAAAGTTGATTATCAAATTAAATCTAATTTCAGACATAAATAAGTAAATTGAATTTTTTTACTGCTTTGTTATTAGAGTATATCAAGTATATTTTTCTTTTTTAGAAACTTTTGTTCCATAATATACATCAAATATATATCTAAAGATTTTTTATGACTCTATGATATTATTATTTTATTTCTTGCGAGTTTTTCACACCAACATTAGCTGGTGGTCTTTCACTGAAGTTTGAGTAACAGCAGATCTTCTCAATTCTCCAGAACACTTCTTAGTATTCTTGCCAATCTTAACACTGCTGTGGTCTGGATTGTCTCAGTTCTTCCTCTGATTTCCAATTCTTCTGGTCTTTTAACTTTTTTATTTTTGCTCTGTGGTTTGCCGGGATGGCAAAGTCCACTAGAAGACAAATTCTTTTTTTCTTGTCATTTAACACATTATTATTATTATTATTATTATTATTATTATTTACTTATTAGAGTTTTTCTCATCAGCATTAGTTGATGGTCTTTTACTGGAGTTTGAGTGACAGCAAATCTCCTCAAGTCTCCAGGACTCTTCTTAGTATTCTGGCCATTCTCAATAATGCTGTAGTTTGGATGGTCTCCACTCGTCCGCCAACTTCCAAGTTCTCGAGTCATTTTAATCGTCCTTTAGTTATGTACCAAGTGCACCAATCACAATTGGTATAATTGTCACCTTTATGTTCCATAGTTTTTTCAATTCCCTTGCAAGGTTGAAGTACTTATCCTTCTTTTCTCATTCTTTCAGTTTTATTTTGTAGTCAGCCAGGACAGCAAAGTCGACAATTTTGCAAATTCTCTTTTTTTTTGTTGATTATTATTAGGTCTGGTTTTCTGGCCGAGATTATGTATGTCAAAGTCCCAAAGGAGTTTAAGTGTGTCCTTTTCTAGGACAGCTGCTAGGTAGTGCATATACCATTTGTTGGTATGGTCAAATTTAAATTTCTTGCACATCTCCCAGTGGATCACCTTGCCTACTCAGTCACGTCTAGTCTTATACTCCTGCTGTGCTAATTTGCTACCTTCGCTTATTATGTAACTGATGGTTTCATCTCTGTCACCGCATAGCCAACATTTACTATTTTCTTGCGTCTTATCTAATCTAGCTCTGATATGATTGGTTCGTACAACGTTGTTTTGTGCTGCTATTAGGAGAGATTCTGTTTTTCTCTTAAATTTCCCATTTCTTAGCCATGTGCAGGTCTTCTCATGCGAGACATTGTTTATTAGTCGTTTAAACTACCCATGAAGTTGTTTTTCTTTCCATTTTTGTTTCCTAGTTATTGTCATTCTGTTGTCTATCATGTTGTCAGAATTGTTTCTGATGGTTGTTATCAGTCCTCCTTTGTGTTTTTCTATGTAGTCTTTGAGCTGTTGTATCAATGTGTCAACACTGTCTTCAATGCAGGCAAGTCCTCTTCCTCACTCTTTTCTTGATACATATAGTCTGTCAACGTCATCTCTGGGATATAATGCCTTACTTGCAGGACTCATGTAAATTCCACAAAACAAAAAAATCAAGAGGAGCTATTTAAGCAAGAAAGGATTATTAGTAATTTTATTGCATATAAATCCTATCATTGCCTTTGCAATAAATGATACAAAAATATACAATAACAACCTATGTGGTGTATTTAATAAGTTTCCAGACTTTTTTTGTACAGGCATTTAAAATTGTCATAGACTCTTGAAAATTCAGTATCTTATTGCTATACATCTTATGAGAGGACTGACCAATTTTTATGATTTCAGGTTCAAATGAACAGCTACAACTGCAATTAGAATACACCCTACTAAAGCCTGATTGTCACAGCTGGTGAATTTCAAAAATCCAATCTGGAGATGAAGACACTTTAGAAGAACAATATGCAATAAAATTGTTTTAAATTTGGAAAAAATGCCACAGAAACATATGGAAGGCTTCAGACTGCTTTTGGACCATCTTGCATGAATCGAGTATCAGTTTTTGAGTGGCATATGGGATTCAAGGAAGTCAGGGAGTCTGTGAGGGATGAGGAGAGGTGTGGGAGGAGTAAGAAAGTCAATACACTAGAGTTGATTTGCCAAAGGGTTAGGGTTAGTGTTACTATGTTGAAGTTTTAAGGGAATTCAGGAAGAGATTCCTAGGGAAAAGGCTAGCACTCTTCAAATCGGGTCAGTGGCATTTCCACCAGGACAATGCACCAGTCCACAACTCCATCCTTGTCACAGACTATTTGACCAAGATGGGCATCAAGACAGTTCCTCACCGTCCCTATAGTCCAGACCTTGCTCCCTGTGACTTTTGCTTATTCCCTAAGCTCAGAGGCTGTCGTTATGAGACAACTGAGGAGATGAAAGAGACAGTGACGAAGGTCATTGACATGCTCACACAAGAGGACTTCCATGGGTCCTTCCAGAAGTTGTTGGAACGGTACAAGTGCATTGTAGCCAGAGGAGATTACTTGAAAGGGGACTAGAGTTTCATGTGTGTACTATCAATAAAAGTGCCCATACGAAAAAAGTCTGGAAACTTATTTAATGATCCTCACATATTTGAAATAGAACTGTTTTGACATTTAACACTGTTTAAACAAAAACTATACATATACTAAGTGGAATTGTTTGGATTAAAACTGTTTGACTAAACTGAATAGCTTGAAATAGAAATGCTTTTAATAATTAAACTGTGTACTTATGCTAAACTGAATTGTTTGAAATAGAACTGTTCATTTGTATCAAAATGGATTTGGCATTAAATAACTTACAAAGGTTGATATGCTATAAAACCCAAACAAACAAACAAACAAATCTGTTACTGTCTTTTGCTATTGGTCAGTGCTTTTAGCAAGTTTTCTTGATTACATTCAATGTCTTCATAGAGCTAATGAACATAAGTTTTTGCTGGTCAGCCAAAACTGTAATGTCCATGTATAGAAGTCCATTGGATAACATGGGTTCATTCTTTCTTCACTAGCATTGCCCAGCATGTTTGGTACATTTCGGATGGTTTGTGAGATGGGAGGTATGTGGTTGTACAGCTTCTGTTTTTGTGGGGTGCTGCTTCCAAGATTTTTTCAAAACAGCATGCAGTATCCTTGTGTAATTCTCAACAAGCTTTTTTCCAGACGTTTTTTTAGAGTCCAAGTAGTGCAACCATATAATAGTTCTAATATGTTTTTTCCTTGAAAGAATTCCTTTTAACCAATAAGAGTATATAAGTATGGATAGAAACATGTTGTATCTTATATATAAGTAGATATAAATTTTGAAATGGCAACTGTAATATCTTTTTTAATAAGAAAACAAAGGTTTTTCTTACCTATAGAATTAGCAATTGATGAATCATTCCTGTCATTAATAATCTCAAAGTAAGTTGGAATGTTGACACTTTCCAATACATAGTTATATATATGTTCCACATTTCTATTTTGAAAACCTCTATTAAAGTTTTCTGATGTGGTCTCCGTTGCATTTTCTCTGATATTTTCCCTTCTGACAAAGTTGTTACCATTTCTGGGCAATATCTCAAGAATTCTTTCAGTAAGATCTGTTGAAATGCAAAAATTCAAATTAAATTCATGTTTATGCTGTAAAACATATATAAATATGCAGTGGTGGCAATAATGTTCAGAACGGCATAGTTTCGTCAGAAAAAGTAGGTATAACTTGTGGGGTTTAAAGATTTTTATGGTAGTCAGTGGCTAAGGGCAAGGCTGTGTTGCCGTAAGATATCTGACTCCATATTTTGGTTATTTAGTTTTACCCCACGTTGACTTGGCCGGTGCAATGCCTTGCCCAAAGAAGGTCCATAAGAAATATAAAAAGGGAAGATAAGAACAGATAGGAGACGAAAAACTTTTCTTTCAGACTTTCCTTTATTTACCTGGTGAATGGACTAACCAACGCTACGTCTAAAGACATAGCGTGGTGCCCAAATCACCAGATAGTAAAAACGGTGTTGTCGGTTCGACGTCACTACCCGAAAAGAGATAGGTTCACAGAAAACCTGAGTATTTATCTCCTTTCACCGGCTCCAAATTCGCTACTCGAAAATCCTTCTAATTTTGGCGCGACTGCTTCCCATTGGCTACTTTACATTTTAATTTTTTTCTTTTTTTCTGATTTTTAACCGGATGGATGCGTGGAGCCTTATGCGTGGCAACGCGTTTATTCATTTTGTATCAGGCAGCCGACGAGCCAATATCCGGTTGGGAGCTTTTTGTTAATTCCTAAATCCCCACAAACTTTTTATCTAAGTTGTTTTAGATTCTATAATTTTCACAGACAATAAATACGATATTAATTGTTATTCAGTGAAATTTTGGTATTATTTGAGATGATAATAAAAAAAACTATTGAATGATTTAGTGATTTACTGGAAAACCTCGGGCGGCCAAAATGATCAGAACGATTGAAAAAATGAACAAAATACTCAAATATTACAGAAAATACAGAAATTATTTGGCTTCGAATGAAGGATAATCTAAGTATTAGGGCTATTGCAGATATTGTAAACAAGTCAAAAAGTGTTGTTCACGGTATTTTTAAGGTCTACAATGATCATGGTTCGTCTGAAGCAAGAAAGTCTACAGGTAGGCCAAGAATAACGCCCAAGAGAGAAGATCGTGCTATGGTAAAGTTAGTTAAAAAGGACCGGTTTAAAACTGCTGCTGCTGTTTCTCGGGAAATGAGCATTCAACTGGGAAAACCTTCGTCTAGGAAGACTGTCTTGTCGTTTAGTTGAACCACAACTTTTAGCTAGAGCACCTGTAGTGAAGCCACGGATATCCTCCAAGAATAAAAAGTGTCGTCTTGCTTTTGCGAACGAACTTGTGTTATGGTCTCCAGAAAAATGGCAAACGGTGCATTTCAGTGATGAATCTAAGTTTTTGTTAATTGGCTCAGATGGGAAAACATACGTTCATCGAAAAGTAGGGGAAGAATTGTCACCTAAGTACCTTAAGGCTAGTGTTAAACTCGGTGGAGGAAGTGTCATGGTTTGGAGGATGATATCTGGAGATGGTGTGGGCTCTTTGGTGCGATTACAAGGAAAAGTAAATGCAGGAGTTTAAAAACAACTTGTAAAAGATCATGTCTTGCCTGTGCTGGGAAATTCAACTAAGCAACCTTTCATATTTATGCAGGACAATGCCCCATGTCACAATGGCTATGGTAGACATGAACTTCCTTGAAGGCAGAAAATGTTACTGTTATGGATTGGCCTCCTCAAAGCCCAGATCTTAATCCTATTGAAAATGTGAGGAAGAATCTAGGAGAACGTTCTAAAGCTTGGAATCCTAAAACAACAGAGCAATTATGGAATGCCCTGCAGGAAAAATGGAATAAGATCACTCGGCAAGATATCAATAAATTAATTTCTTTATGCAGCTGAAGATGATTGAAGCTAAAGGGCTTCACACTAAATATTATATAATTTCTGTATTTTCTATAATGTTTGAGTATTTTGTTCATTTTTCAATCTTTCTGGTCATTTTGGCCACCCTGTATTTTGCAGTAAATCACTAAATCATTCAATACTTTTTTATCATCTCAAATAACACCAAAATCTCACAGAATAACAATTAATATCGTATTTATTGTCTATGAAAATTATAGAATCTAAAACAATATAGCGGTTAATTTATAGCGTGGTGAGGATAACACTATATTTTGGGCACACAAGTGAATTACGAGACTTTGATTTAACAACACACAATAACGAAAGTTTTTTATTTGCAGCTTTGAGGCGGTTTGTTCTTGGTGCTGCAAGACTCGTGGTATTTAGGCTTGTTGGTTTTGGAGACGCGATAGCTTAGCGGGATGTTGGATGGCAGCGTGTCGTTGGACGTGTGAGGGAAGTATTCAAGGCCACCGTGTAGTTTTGTGTGTCTGGTATTTGTGGAGAGAAGGCGTTATCTCCATTAATGTGGACCAGAGGTGAAATGAGAGCTAGGTGTGTCGAGAGCGAAGTGGCGCTCGAATCAACATAGTAAATTTTTGTGGTGCTTGTGGAAGGCATGCTGAACGTATCTAATTCATATTCAACTGGGATTCCTTGGTCTAAAATATTAGACGCAAAGAATCCATAAATTAGAAAGTTCCCTCGCTGAGTGTCCATGTTGCTGCTGCTAGGGTTAAAGCCACAGTGATATGTCCACACTGGGTGGCTTGTTTAGCTAAAAAGCATCGCTAAACAGGGACGACCAGAGACAAGTCTGTTCTGGTCGCCGTCTCAAGCTGAAGTGAATTTGGCCGCTCACCCGTTTTGCTAGCCGGAAATGAAGGTCCGGGCTGAATAGGATATGTCATCCTGATTGGGTGAAATTCAGTGTTGAATTAAATAGCGCGCCAAGACAAAATGAGATTTTCCTCTTCTCTACAACAACTTAGATAAAAAGTTATACCTACTTTTTCCGACGAAACTATGCCGTTCTGAACATTATGGCCGCCAATGTATATATATATATATATATATATGTTCTAAAATATATAGGTCTACAAATGAATTTGAATGTGGTAGTTTAGGTTTTTATTTCATATTTTCATTTCATACCTAAGCATAATTAATCTCCTGAAGAAGTCCATAAAGTCTGAAACACATATGGTGCATATTCATATGAAATAAAAACTAAAGTACCACATTCAAATTCATTTGCAGACCTGTTAATTTTAGAATATTTACTTTTCTCTCATTGGACAAACAAAAATTATATATATATATATGTATTTAGATATATATATATATATATATATATATGACTGTTAATAGAGACAGTTATATCACCCACCTTATTTTCTCAATTGTTAATGAGTTGATAGATAAATAGATTGATAGATAGATATATGAACCATATAAATCCATTATTCTAAGTTCCCAGTGTGTTTTATAATTAAGGAATGATTTTTTATATTAATCATTTTTTATTAATTATATTTCATCATTCAGATTGGTAAGGCTTTGAGCTATTCGAGTCTCTTAGTCCAGGTGCATAGTCATTCGGTGAAGTTTTACGTTGGCGCGGAAAGGATATGACAATCACAATTTGTCATAATGAACCCCCTGACAGAAAATGGGGCTAGAGTGTTGATGACGTCATGCCCAAAAGAGATAGTCCTGAGAATCTGAGGATTTTGAAAAAACGTCAGTTGGGTTTTCTACCGTTGAGGCATGCTGTTGAGTTTTTTGGATCTCGACCGGCAGAGATGAATTGAGATATTAAACATCACAAGATGAGCCATGCGTTGGGGTGGGGCAGCATAGTATGGTTAGCATAGGCTTTTAAGAATTGTGTCTCTCTCTTCGTGTCGCCATGGACCAAACCCAGGAATTAATAAATCCGTTCGTATCCGAAACGAAAGAGTCCGCCTGTTTTTGTATATGCATTTATACTATTATTATTATTGATGTATATTCACACATTATAGTATACAACATAATGTTAGTTTGGTGCGCAGTGACTTGCTATGTCTTTTGCAAGAAGAAAAAAAGGAAGACATTGATTGATTTTGAATTTGGGTGGTCCAC
The DNA here is from genome assembly GCA_963585895.1 of Sepioteuthis lessoniana. NCBI lineage: Eukaryota > Metazoa > Mollusca > Cephalopoda > Myopsida > Loliginidae > Sepioteuthis > Sepioteuthis lessoniana. Next base: position 118,396,283 of record OY757910.1, read on the forward strand.
TCGACGATTCGTGGTAATTTAGTCGATTATAAGTTCAAATCCTGGACGAGACTGATTACATTTCACATAGCACTAATACCCTTGGGAAAGGTATGAATCAAATTATTCTCCCTCCAGCTATGGGTAAATAGTAGGACAGACTATGTTCTTCAGCCTTGGTTAGGCAATTAGTCTAGGAGAAGGAAAACTCTGAATTAAAACCTGTTAAACTCCGCTTAAAAATTGACCTTGTGTCATATCCTGTCCGAGCGGAGGGGTTGGTAAATAGGATAAGCGGCTAAGAATGACGGGAATCAATTTTAGGCGACAGTTGTTTCAGGTGGAGGAGAGAGAACGTTGTGGGGATTTAAGAATTAACAATAAAACTCCCAACCAGATGTTGACTCGTCGGCTGCCACATACAAAATGTATAAACGCGTCGCCACGCCTAAGGCTCCACGCATCTATCCGGTTAAAAATCAGAAAAAAAGAAAAATAAGTAAAGTAGCCAATGGGAAGCGGTCGCGCCAAAATTAGAAGGATTTTGGAGTGGCGAATTTGGAGCCAGTGGAGAGAGATAAATATTCAGGTTTTCTGTGAACCGAGTCTTGTCAGGGAGTGTCCGTCAAACCAATAACATCATTTTGCTGTCTGGTGTTTTGGGCACCACGCTATGTCTTTAGACGTAGCGTTGGTTAGTCCATTCACCAAGTAAATAAAGGAAAGTATGGAAGAAATGTTTTCGTCTCTTATCTGTTTCTATCTTTTCTTTTTGTATATTTCTTTTGGACTTTATTTGGACAAGGCATTGCGCCGGCCAGTCAACGTGGGGTAAAATAATATAACCATATTATGGAGTCAGATATCTTACGGCAACACAGCCTTGCTCTTAGCCCCTGACCTTCAAAAACCCTTTTAAAACCCACAACGTAAGATGAACAATAAGAATCCCAACTCTAAAAAAAAACAAAAAATTTAAAAAAAAAGAAGAAAGAAAACAGCAGTGCTACTCCAGCCGAAGAAGGAAACAGCGGAAAGTAAATAAATCAACTCCAAAAACAAAGAAAAAAAAAACAAAAAAAAACTGTGCTACCGCAGAAGGAGACAATGGAAAGAAAAGAACTCAACTCCAAAGTCAAGAAAAAGTGTAGCTCTCCGACCAAGAAGAACGGAGAAAAGAAGAACGCCAATATTGAAAGACAAGCAGCAGGTTAGAAAAAAGAAGAAAAACATGTTCGACACAAGTCCCCAGAACGTAGAAGGAAAAATTAGAAGAAAAGAATCGAGAAGAAGGCATGAAAAGAGAAAAAAAATAATTGTATAAATTTTATGTCTCTCTCTGACGTTTATAAGTTGGGTGATTCGTGCCCGATAGAATTCATTTAATTACGTAAAAAATAGAAAAGTGGTTGGTAGATTACTCAAATTAAGAAAAGTAATTTTTTCCTTCTGTGTATCTTTGAATTTCCTGGTTCGCGTTTACAAAATTTAGCTAATTATGAAAAAAAATTGGTTGTATCTGTCTTTCAAGGTTTTGAGAGTTGCATCCAATAGAATTTAAATAATAATAAAAGAAAATTAGAAATCGGTGATGAAATCCAGTATATTTTACATATGAGTTGATACAGTTTACTGCTATGTTTTGGGACTATGAATCATGAGAAAGAAGGAAAAAAAGAAAGAGAAACAGAAAATATTGTTTTTGTGATATTTTAAAAAGTGACAGGTTATAAAAACAAGTTTCGAATTGGGAGACAATGAGAATGTTGGGCCTTTCATGAATGAACTTTGATAGTCAACAAAATTTTTGTGAATGAAATTTTGTAGTAACTTGTGGATGCTATCGTAACGCATTGTACTTTGACATTAGGATTTTAATCCGAACTCTGGAAGGATCCAGGCATCGACGATATGTTGTCTGGAAAATGCTCATATACCTTTGGATTCGTTGTTAGGTCTGTGCGACGGGTTCGATGTTTGGAAAAGTTGTGGAAATTGGAAGCGTTCCGTGAAGTCTCCCTAGAATGGGATCGATATTTTGGGTACTGGTAGAAGCCATACCAGGTTTTGTGAAGGTTTTCCCCTAGAGAGGGATCGAAAAATTTGAGGTACTGGTAGGTGGCCAGGTCAGCGTTTTTTGAATTCCCCTTAGAATGGGTTTGAGATTTTATTTGAGGTACTGGTTAGTGGCCAGAGCTGGTTGTGAAGCCCCCGCCCCCTAGAATGGGATCGAGAATTTGGGGGTTTGATAAGAGGCCAGACCATTGTGTTGAAGAGGATATTTTGAAACGGGATGGAAAATTAGGGAGTATGTGTGTAAAAGCTTGACGTATCTTGTTGTATGCACCAGAAAAATTTATGGACTCGGTTTTTAATTGTTTTGGGGGAGAAATATAGTTGACCAAATAGAAAAATAAATAAAGTGACCCCGTTACCTATTGAAAAAGAGAAAGAAGATTAACCAAGGGGCAGTGGAAAAAGCAGCGGACAGAGTAAAAGGTTTGGGTTGCTTAGGAAAAGAACCCCCAGGATATTTTAACTCATCTTTGGAAGTAAGCAAGAAACTAATATTGTGTTGTCATGGTCGGAATAAGTAAAAATGAAGAAATGATGGCTGGATACGAACCATGCCTTTGTAGGGATACTTGTTGAAAGAAAAAGAAAAAAAGGGACTCGTTAGCTATTGAAAAGATGAGTGATAGACCGATTGACGGGGATGAAAAGTTGAAGAAAAAAGGGACGAAAACAGGAACGGTTTGTGTTGGTTGGAAAGAAAAATAGGTTCCTGGGAAATTTTACCACATTTACCTTGGTTTGATTACAAGCTATGCTTAGTTGTAAAGGACGCTTAATGGAAAATGTACAGGGACACGGACAATGATAGTGTGAGTTATTAAAATATATATATATATATATAAATTAATAACAGAGATTACGAGAGAAAAAGGTTAGAAATAATGTGTTACGGATGTAGAAGGAAAGCAAAAAGTGTAAAAGAAAGATAATGAGCAACTGAGCCGTGAAAAAGAAAAAAAAAAGACTGAAGAGAAAAATAGACGCCAATTGGTAAAGTAAAATAGACATTGAATCACAAGAAAAGAAGAAACAGAAAAAATTTTTTTTAAATTGAAAAAAAAGAAAATGAAGGACGATACGAACACTTTTTTTATTGACTTAGTTTTTGTACCGTTGAATTATTTATAGTGTTGTTTTTTTATATGCTCTTTTGAACTGTTATTCTTGTTGTTACTGTAATTTTATTGATCAACTCGACATGAGGAAGAGTGTTACATTGCATAATCGTTACAGATTAATCGGAAAGGAAGAAAATAGACAAAAACAAAAGGAAAATCCTTTCACATCAATACATTAGCTTAAAAAATATTTTATCTTCTATAATAAAATGATTTTATTTTGTGGGGAGGAAAGGTGTGTTATATAATTAAGGAATGATTTTTTTTTATATTAATCATTTTTCGTTAATTATATTTCATCTTTCAGTTTATCAAGGCTTTGAACTATTCGAGTCTCTTAGTCCAGGTGCATAGTCATTTGGTGCGGTTTTACACTTGCGCAGAGAGGATATGACAATCACAATTTGTCATTATAAACAGGAAATGGGGCTGGAGTGTGGATGAAATCATGCCCAGAACAGATAGTCCTGAGAATCTGAGGATTTTGAAAAGACGTCAGTTGGGTTTTCTACCGTTGAGGCATGCTGTTGAGTGTTTTGGATCTCGACCGGCAGAGATGAATTGAGATCTTAAACATCACAAGATGAGCCATGCGTTGGGGTGGGGTCAGCATAGTATGGTTAGCATAGGCTTTTAAGAATTGTGTCTCTCTCTTCGTGTTGGTATGGACCGAAGCCAGAAGTTAATAAACCTGTTCGTATCTGAAACGACAGTATCGACCTGTATTGTATATGAACTGTTATTATTAACATCACCAAACAGTATACAATACTGTGGTATGCACAATCTTCAGATAGAAAAGTGAAAAAGTAGTTAATCAATCATAATTTTATTCTGATGTAAAGTCATGTCTTAAGATGGAAGTACATGTGACTAAGATGTACAAAAATCATATACAATATATATATATATATACTTGGAAGTAAATAATGGAAATGAATCCAATAATATAGATAAAAATTGAAAACAAGGTAATCCAAAGAGAAGAATTTTTTGTAAAAGAAAGTCAATGTTATAACATTTCAGTTTTAAATGAACCACCATCAGGACTTAGAAAATATGATATCAAGTTACGTTAGATCATCAGTCAATAGAACTGTTCAAATAGAGAAGGATAAATATAGAATTAGTCTCTCATTTCTAAAAAAAATGTTAAATTTACTTTTCTCTCTTTTAAGAGAATTTAATTCATCAATATTATTTGGGTAAAAACACACTATTGTCTAAATATATTGTCTATATGTATTGTCTCTATATAAATACACCTCTGGGAGCTTTAATGCAAAGGGCTTTTGGTTAAGAAAAATATTAACCATTTATGAAAAAAATTGGTTTGTGAGTATCTTTTTATGATTGATAGTGTTATAATATTTTTTATGATTGATAGAGTAATAATATCTATTGAGGATTGATAGTGTAATAATATTTTTATGATTGATAGTGTAATAATATTTTTTTATGATTGATAGTGTTATAATATTCATTTTGATAGGATAATGTAATAATATTAATTTTGATTGGATAGTGTAATAATATCTATTTATGATTGATAGTATGAAAATATCTATTTATGATTGATTTTTTATGTGAGATAATTTATAGTCCATTCTGTATATGTAATTAATTAAAGTAATTACAAGCATAAAAAAAAATAAATTTTAAAAAATGAATAAAAATCATAAAGACTTAAGTAAGTATTATGTAGAAGAATGTACCGATAGTGACCCTTGTAATTTGAACACGGATCTCCAGGTAACAAACACAAGTGTTGAAATGGCTTGTGCTACTGAAGTTCACATGACTAGAAATGGTGGATATATCAGTCAGAGGTCTGATGAGAGAAGAGAGAGACGAGAGTAGAGACGACAAGACGAGACGAGATGAGACGAGACGAGATGAGACAAGACGTATGCAAAATAGATGTGAAATGTAACATTGCGAGTTAGTATTGTTTAGCCTTCTAAACTCAGTATTCAGCATTGTACAAGAGGGAAGAGATTTTAAGTATCAGCTCAAATTACCCCTCCCTCACGGAACATTACAAAAGTTGTGACGAAAAATTGCTTTGAACATTATAAAACTAAGTATTTTCTAGTTAAGTTTACTTTACATTCAAACACCAGGATGGAGCTATCAACAATTACACTTGGATGATGCTCCGAGCAATATTGTAATCTTGTGGTCCTTAAGAGTTTCAGGTCTCTCAAGATATTTTTTACCTAGTTGACTCAGCTAGTGTTGATCATATATCAACTTATGGCCAGGTAATGAGATATTCAACACAGTATCATAATTTGCAATCAAATGAATCATAATTGCCTATTTTGAAGCTTTAATATATTCAACCAGAAAGTTTTTCAAATAAATTAATCTCTGGGCTCTCCTCTCTCCATGAGAAAGATAGAATATAATGTTGCTTGCCAACCTAACTACAGTTAAATGTTCAAATCTCTTAGTTTTATGTATATATTTGTTTTAACGTGATCAATGATTAAAAAACTAAAAAAAACAAAAAAAAAAACAAGCAACAGGTCAGATTATGTTGAAAGCATCAGTTCCCATTAGAACACTGAAGTTAAGCATCAATGAACTGGCTCATTGGTTTGATAGGTGACCACATACTAACATCATATACTAATAGGTGACCATATACTAATGTCAAATACTGATAAATGACCCCATACTAACATGATATACTAATAGGTGACAATATACTAACGTCAAATACTGATAGATGACCACATACTAACATCATATACTGATAAGTGCATATTAACATCATATATTTATAGGTAACAACATACTAACATCATATACTGATATGTGCATACTAACATCATATACTGATATGTGCATACTAACATCATATATTTATAGGTAACAACATACTAACATCATATACTGATATGTGCATACTAAAATCATATACTGATAAGTGCATACTAACATCATATATTTATAGGTAACAACATACTAACATCATATACTGATATGTGCATACTAACATCATATACTGATAAGTGCATACTAACATCATATATTTATAGGTAACAACATACTAACATCATATACTGATATGTGCATACTAACATCATATATTTATAGGTGACCACATACTAACATCATATACTGAGAGGTGCATATTAACATCATATACTGATAGGTGACCACATACTAACATCATATACTCATAGGTGCATATTAACATCATATACTGATATGTAACCACATAGTAACGTCATATACTTATAGGTGACCACATACTAACAACATATACTGTAAGCAACATGTAGCCTGTGTGTCAGAATAAACAAGCTTAGTAAATAACAAATAAACCAAAAAACTACCTTGGCCTTTTTAATATTTTCATTTGGTAATTTCATTTGTTATCATTTAGTCTTGATATGGAGATAATATATATATATGTACCTGGATTTATTTCCACTGCATGTGGGTGGGGATTTATTTCCATTGCAACTGGATGTGGATTAGGTAGTATTAGTGGATGTCTTCTCTCTTTTCTTCTTTTTATTCCTCTAAATAAAAAAAACTGTATATCAGAACATTTAGCAAATAAAGGAAACCAAAATATAAGATATGGTAAAAAGCATTGAGATTGAAGCTGTACTTACCAAGAAAGAAATGAACAATGAATGAAACATTGATTTTTTTTTTCAAAATATTCATTAGGCATTAAAACACTTATTCCAGCAAGTTTCGCACTGGTTGAAAATCTCTCAAAGGTCCTCTTGACATAGCATTGTAAAACAATCGTTTGGTCCGGCACTAAATGTAACATTATGGTTTGCACCGTCTGGGCACTTATCTTGGGCGCAGTACCAAATATAGTACCATGGTTTGGCACCAATTATACCACTATCGCTTGGTCCTGTGCCAAATGTGATACTATATTCTGGGGTCGGTTATCATTTGTAATGCTATGGTTTGGGTACGGTATTAAATGTAACAATATCTTGGTATGGCACCACTGTAACAATATTGCAGTCACAACTACCAATGCCAATACCAGTGCCAAATGTAATACCATCGTGCACAATAAGACTCGTTGTACCAAATGTAATAATAATGATTGGTCTTATCCCGGTAAAAGCACTAAATGCGGTACTTATAGCTGTCACAGTATTTTTACTTTGGTCTTATCCTGGCAACAGCACCAAATGTAATTCCAGGTAATTTGTTTATTAATACTCTCTGTGCCAACACTGCGTTTGAAAGATCCACAGATAGGGAATGACACAATCCATCTGAAACTTCTTCTGATGGTCTGGGTGATCCGTTGGGATAAAGTTGCCTGGGTGTTGGCAACTCAAAGACAAGAAGAATTCTCCATCAAGAATTAACAATCATTTATTGTTCAATGTTCAGACTGCATACAGTAGCATAAGAGAGAGAGAGAGAGAGAGAGAGAGAGAGAGAGAGAGAGAGAGAGAGAGAGAGAGAGAGTCTGTAAGAGTCTATGAACAGAAAAAAGAGACCACCCCCAGCCCGACCAACATCTCACCCCAACTGCTTCCAACTGCAAACATAAGTTCTGACAACTGACAACCTTTTCAAAATTCGTGAATTCTTATATATCTAAATTCAGAATATCAGTTGGGTGATGTCTTCTAGCTAAATTATTGCGTCATCTTACACATGTCCCCAAATGTTTGCCATGTTTTAATTTCCTCAATCCAACCTGTGACAAGACCTGAATCAATTTTATTTACATTTGGTCTTCCTGTGTACAATGATAGTTTTCTGGTCAAGGTGTACTAGCTTGAACTTTCCAATTTGACTAACATTTCTGCTCAAAGATTTCAACTAACTGAAAAACTTATGGCCTAACCAAACCAGATAATAATCAACCATCATAGCAACTGGCTCACATCATGAAGCTATCATATTTCTTTTAATGTCTTTAGTGTATGCAGGTTTTATACTCTTGTGATAAATTCTTAGTTTAGGAAATAGTATTAAAGAAGTTACCAATTTTTGCTGCCCGCTCTTCTTCCATTGGTGTTACTGTGCTTTGATCCCATTGGTCAAAAATGATATCTATAGCAGATACAATGTTATCATATGAACCTTTTTGCCAATGAACTTTTTGGCCCACCATCGCACTCATATAGGATATTTGATATATAATACAATTTTTTTAAAAGATAAAATAAGTAAGTAAAGTTGGCGACCATAGTCGAGGGTGACCCAAAGGCTCCCTTTTCGATAGCTTACTACACCTAGGTGTATTAGAGGGCGCTACTCCTTTCCATGGATTGCTCCACTTTACCCTTGATCCGTACCTTATAATGCTGAGTGTTAAGCAAGGAGGCATCAAGTACCATTTTTTGAGTCTTTGGTATGACTCGACCTGGGATTGAACCCAGATCTCCCGGTCCATTGGCGAACACTCTAACCGCTAGGCCAATGTCCGGTTAAAAGATAAAATAGAATAATAAAAATAAAGGGATTTTGTTCATCTGATACCTGCGTTCAAAATTACAAGTCAAGAGTCTGGCTCTCCTTTGATTTTTGTATCTTTCTGCTTTTTCTTTTACCAGCAGTCTTAGTTGAGGATGAATACTTTTTTGCAGTGGTTTCTAGAACCGTGAGATTTTAAAGTAGCACACAAACATCCCAACTCAGTGAAATATAGCCAAATGCTTTTATCTAAATTATCCTAACCCTTCATCCAAAGGAACTGAATAGTAAATATCACAAAGACTTTTTCCCTTGTAAGATAAAATAGAACTATGTGAAAAGAATCAGTGTATTAGCTTCTTTATTTTGTGGATTGTCTTTTTTTTTTATCTTACCAACATATAAAACATACTCATACACCACATGCACGTCGAAACCCATAGGGGGGGTGTCCTTGTGGTGTAATGGTTAAAGCGATGGAATGCGGAATCGTAGTGCGCGAGTTCGTACTCCAGTCGCGCTACTACGTTAACTTTCGGGCAAATACCCTTGGGAAAGGTATGAACCCCCTTATCCTCCCAGCTATGGGTAAAATAGTACCACTACTGTTCTTCTTGGAGAATGGCTTTGGTATTAAATAACCTTCAAAGGTTGATATGCCATTAAACAAAGAAACCAAACCAAACCGAAACCTATATTTCCTTTAACCTAAAATGTCTAATACTTCCACAACTTTAAAACTTTATATTAGTTCATACATTGGAAACTTTTATATTTGTTCCTAATAAGCACACCAATACTATCTAATATTTCTAAGGTCAAATTCTTTGATGACTAAAACTAATGATGCAAAGTATGTACGATGGAGTAGTTCCCCTTGCATGAACTAACAACTACTGTTTTTCCCAGCATGCAGTGGGGACGACGCCATCTTTGTATATAGTAGTTCTCGCGGTAGGAATCACCATAATAAACCAAGTTCTTAACCTACCCACCTCTTGTGTGTTCATTATAAATGGTTCTACTATTTATCTAATAAGTCATAAAATCTCAAAAAGTTTGTGTTTTACATTTTTTAAAAAATCAAAATCATAGAAAAGTAACCATTCAGAATAGAGAAAAAATGTGTTCAAAATAAATGGAAAACTGGCCGAGCAGTAAAAGAGCTTTTAATAGAAAAGGTATAAATAATTAGCATTTTGAGTTAGTAAAAATATATAAAGAGTGAAAACAAACAAAAAGAGAGGTCAAATAGTTAAATTCATTAGAATTTTGATTTTTATAAAAGTGATCAAATTTAAAAGAATACTTACTTGAAATATATTACATATCCTGCAAACATCATAAACAGTAATAACAATGCTCCCAAAGCACAACCAATTGCAAGAATGTCAACTACAAATGAATAAAGTATAATAAAGAATAATTCAAAGATATAAATGGGTACTTGTAAAATGTGTCGGACAAAATAGAATTGATGTCACAAATATGTTATAAAATTCTCTTGCCAGACAAAGCCAGCACATTCTTCATTTATATATTCTATTGACCATTCTTTCCCAACATATCTTGGAATTTTTGTTATTTCTATTATTCTAATTAAAGTTAATTTCAAGAAGTAAACAAATCAAACAGTTTAATTTACTTCTATAAAATTGATTTTAAAGAAAAAATAGTTGTATTTGACAATAACTGATAATACTGATCAACAAAAAAAAATTTTTTAGCTAATTTGAGGGCGCTGAATCTGAAGATTACCTTACTTTTTCTTGGTTAGCTTTCATTTTTGCTGTACCTCATTTTTTGAAAAAGACTTTTACATTTGTTCTCTCGATATATGATGTTAACTGATAGCAATATTTCTCAAAGTAAAATCATAGAAACCTCTCAATTCATATTTAAACCAACAAATATTGATCTGCTTATTGAAAAATACTATTTTTGCATGTTTTTGTTTCTTGGCACCAAAAATTGTGTTGACCAGTGTAATTAATATATGTACTTTAGACGTGTATTTATCCATTCCTCCATTACCTTAAAGTACATTTAACTATGATATCAGTTACATTCTTCTTTACAAACATGAAAAAAAATTTAATTGAAGGTTTGTTTTCAATTTAACAAAATTGTGTCTTATACACGTTGTTGCAGGAGGAACTGAACCAGGGTTTTCACCGTTTAGAGTTATTGCCCTTGGGGGATATACAAAGATACTTCGAAGTAGAAGCAAAGCGGTTGTTGTGTTTTGGTTAATCCGTTGGAATCCTCAGTACATATAATGACACACACATATATAACGTCTGTTCAGAAAGTATCCAACCTTTATGAATATATTGTGAACCAGTTGTGCAGCCTTGATATAAGTTGACACCCAGTCAGAAGAGACTTTACTATGCAAAAAAAAAAAAAGGAAAAAGGGACCTCCCAACAAGAGGAGGAGGCTCATTCTCTTTCAGGCAGTGACCGGCGAAGTGACAACACCTTGCTAACTGGTGGAAGATGCCATGCATTCGTTTTTGGACGAAGCATTGGCTGGTCCTTTCACTAGTAGCAGCCCTCTCGGTTAACAGTATGCCGAAATATAAAAGGCTACAAAATAGAGCTACGAACTAAAACACTGGACTTCGACAAACTTCCAAAAGTGACTAACACCATGTTAAAGCTTTAAAATACCAAATGAGGACACGCATATACCAAGAAACGATTACGTATTTTTAGACACCTTGACTGAGGGATTCAACCATTTCAATTGTATTTAGGGAAAATTCCCTGACCCATTGAATGGTTGTTGAACCCAGGAAATAAAGGAAAATAAAACAAAATGGCTTCGTCTCCCATCTGTTGCTGTTTTTTTTTTGTATAATTCTTTTTTGGCCTTTCTTGTTCAAGGAGTTACATCAACAAGACCATGTGGGGTACAATAAAATAACCTCAGAATGGAATCAGATATCAAACGGAAACACAGCTTGGCCCTAGACTACCGCCTAGCCCCATAGATCCTGTCCACACAATACAACATAATTTTATAAAAGAACCAAGTGAAGAAACAATAAGAAAACAAGATTGAATTGATTAAACATTTATATACATATTAACAATTGTACTTACACACTTAGTTCTTTCGTGTGTTATGTTCGAAAAGTTCAAAAATGTTCTTAGTGAGAAGGTAGAATAATGCCTGTGTATGTGCGCATGAAAATGAAAGGCACATATCACTGGAGTATATGTTGAACTGCTGATTGAATATGTGAGTGGGGGGGGAGTAAGGGAAGACGTTAAATGTGACTGGGGCGATTCCATAAGAAAATGGGTTGGCAGAAAGATTTTAAACTTACGAGTATGAAGGTTGTTGTTTTTTTTATACATAGACTCACAGTTATCATTATAATGAAGTAGAATTTTGTTCCTTGTAAGAATTTCGATGTAACTGCCAGTGTATTTTCATTACTATGGAGTGTTTGCGAGTATTAGCATGTGTCATTTACTGGCTGTAATGTTGCTGTGTCTGGCTGTCTGTACTTGTGCCTGACTGTGTCCGGCTGTCTGAGAGAATGTTGCGGTTGAAAGCATGAAATTAAAAGGTCTCCTAATCACGTGATTGGCTCCAAGTGAAATACTTTTTTCTATGTGGGAAATCGTTCCAGACAAGTTCATTTAGAGTTCAGCTATGCGGACATATTTAAAAAGACTAGCATGTGACTATTCTGTCCACTCTGGTTCCAGAAACTGCTTATCTATTTTTTACTAGTTTGTACTAAAATTTGTGTTTTTATGATTTTTGATCTGCTCATATATTTGTGCTTTCCTTATGGACTGTAGAATATAGGATTTTATATCCTATAAACATGTTCCAACCAATGGCAATAAAAGACCAAAAATCTGAATTTTGGTTGGGCTGAATTTACAGGATTACAATAAAAACAACTAATAAACCTTCTACAGTAGATCAAGACACCAAGAAGACACTGTAGATAATGGAAGGCACAGTTGACATAGTAATTGAGAAAAAGCCTCATGAGTGACCAACCAGACATATATATTTTGCTGACTGATCAACTACAGTTCATTGCCACATATACAAGGACATTGCAGATGCACATTTCCTTGTGGACAGACCACACTGCTGAACAAACAAAACAAGATCATTTTACTATATATATAAAAAAAAAACACAAGTATAAATTCTTAATTTTTAAACTATTATAGTGAAAGCCTAGATCCCTCCAAGATCGTGGTAATTTTAAGAAATTATTAACAGAGCACAATTAATCTCCTCCTCCTCCTCCTCCTCCTCCTCCTCCTCCTCCTCCTCCTCACATAGAATATTGCTCAAAAAATTTTCCAACATAAAACAAACATGTAGAAATTTTGTTGAGGAACTGGTGATCCTGTTTCACTGAATATCAGCGGCCCCTTGGGGTCACGTAGTGTCCACTATAAAAAAGAGCTCCGACTGAAGACTCTTCCTCTTTTTGCCACTCCCACCGCTGTTAGCAACAGGTCCATTCATAGCAGCCCTTGACGGCAAACGTATTTGGTACCTTCAACACACAACCAGGAGCCTAGAGTGACGAACACATGTGCTGAGTTAAAAGGAACAAGATACACAGCTAAGTTCCAGCAGGCATTTTATCTGCAAACCTAACCTTACCTTACCTTAAACCTTTACCTTATAACTTTAGGTGGTGTCCTCGTGGTGTAATGGTTAAAGCGATGAGCTGCGGAATCGTACTACGGGAGTTCGTACTCCAGTCGCGCTATTACGTTCACTTTCGGGCAAATACCCTTGGGAAAGGTATGAACCTCCTTATTCTCCCTCCAGCTATGGGTAAATAGTAGGACGGACTAGGTTCTTCAGCCTTGGTGAGGCAACTAGTCTAGGAGAAGGAAAACTCTGAATTCAAACCTGTTAAACTCCGCTTAAAAATTGACCTTGTGTCATATCCTGCCCGAGCGGAGGGGTTGGTAAATAGTACCTTATAACTTTATCTTACACCTTTACCTTATAATTTTACCTTATAACAACCTTACAACTAAACCTTACAAACCTTACAAAACCCTACCACCTATCTGAACCTTGAACTCTTTTTTGAACTCTTACATATTCGTTGTTTGTTCCATTTGGTGTAAAACCCTATTTATTGTTGTTGTTTTATATAAATTTTGTTACACTAAAAGTCGTTCATCTTCTTTCTTCAAAAGCTGTCAACCATTTCCCTACTGCTGTTGAAGTACGGTTTATTCTTTTACAAAACGTAGGAATAAACCGGGCTTTTCGGGGCTTATAAAAATCCCCGTAAACATTAAAGAATTATGACTTCCCCAATTTTGTTGACAACCAAATACACAAAGCCCTAAAAATAATTACCAATAAAAACAATATCAATAGTAATTATAAGACCATTAATTTATCTTATTGTCATCAGGTGTACACTCACTATAGATATGAACCGGCCCATTGGCCTAATGAGTAGAGTGTTTACCAATAGTCCGGGAGACCGGGGTTCAATCCCAGGTGGAGTCATACCAAAGACTAAAAAAAAATGGTACTTGGTGCCGCCTTGCTTAGCACTCAGCATTATAAGGTGAGGATCAAGGGTAAAGTGGAGCAATCCTGGGACTCGAGTAACACCCTCCCCTACACCTCAGTGTAGTAGCTATTGAAAAGGGAGCCTTCAGGTCACCCTTGACTAAAATCATCAACTTTACTTTACTTATAGATATGATATTTCTTATACTGTTATTTGTCCTTTTTGCAGAATTTGAAGTTCCCCCATTTCTGATCAGATTTATTTAATCAGTTATTTATGTACAGTATTTTAACTATTGAATAGATTAGAATATGTCATACTATGTGTCACACAAAGCAGAAATAAATGGATAAAAGTTAAGATACCTAAGTTGACATTATCAATTTTTTTTGTTTAATTTCATTGGTTGTATTATAAAATAAATGAAAAAATACAAAATCCAATTTTCTTGTTGAAATCTTATTTTTGTTGTGAATAAGGATAATTTCAAAACGTTCACAGACAGCAAGGCTAAATATTATTGGATTCTATTTAAAATTAACAGCTGAAAAAACTGTGGAGCAGGAAAGTGATGGGGATACCTCTTGTAGTTAAAACACTTCAAACAACCCACATGGGGCTGTTGAATACGTCAAGTGCTTTCCTGCAGAGGGGTAAGACATCCCTCCCTCAGCGACTGTCCTAGATATGACTCTAAACAATCTGATGGTGGGGTTCCAATGATGCTGGAGCTTTGGGGAATGCGGAGCACCCTTTCATTGCCATCACTCCCAGGTCCAATTTGGCTCGGAGTGGTAGCACCGGAGTCAAATAGAACTAAACTATGTACTTATGCTAAACTGAATTGTTTGAAATGGACCTGTTTTGTATGCTAAACAAAATTGTTTGAAATAGAACTGTTTTGACATTTAACTGTGTGTAAACAAAATCTGTACTTATTCTAAATTGAATTGTTTGAATTAGAACTGTTTGACTAAACTGAATTGCTTGAAATAGAAATGTTTTTGACAATTAAACTGTGTACACATGCTAAACTGAATTGTTTGAAATAGAACTGTTTATTTGTATAAAAATGGATTTGGTATGATATAACCTACAAAGGTTGATATGCCATAAAAACACAACCAACCAACCAACCAACCATTTAACCAACCAACCAACCAACCATTTAACTAACCAACCAACCAACAGTTCACAAATATCTGGAAAAGAGACTGTACGAACAGAAAATTAGACCACAGCAGTGTTAAGATCCGGTAGAATACTTAAAATAATCATAGAGACCTAAGGAGACTTTCTGTCACTCAGAGTTCTGTGAAATACCACCAGTTAAAACTGGTATGAAAAACTTACATAGAATGATAATAATAAGTACTTTTTTCCATTGAATTTTATTCATTCAATTATTTATTAAGATAAAAAAAGTGATTATAATTGCTAATATATAACTAAACTTGATTTCGTTTAATGATCAGCATTGATGCTGATGGATGAACATTATTATTAACCAATATATCTAATATATATCTATAAAGATTCATGTTGTTCTAATAATAATAATAATAATAATAATACTGAAAGAATTGGGAATAAGAGCACAAGTGGAGACCAGCTAAGCTACAGCACTGTTAAGATCGGCAAGAATACTGAGAAGAGTCCTGGAGACATGAGGAGACTTGCTATCACTCAGGCTCCAGTGGAAGACCATCATCTAACACTGGTGTAGAAAAATCTCAAAGGAGTAAAAAAATTATAAAACTATTTGAAAAGGAGTGAAGCAAATCCTGAAAACAGTACCCAACAAAACAGCAGTTGTACAGCTACTTACCTCCCATCTAACAGACCATCCAAGTAAGTTAAGCAAAACATGCTGGGCACTGCCGTTGAAATAAGAACTAACTTATAAGCAATATTCTCTCATGGACTCCTACACATGGACACACCTGTGTGGGCCAACCAGCAAAGACTTACATTCTTCAGTTCAGTGCAACACTGGGTGCCGTTAATACAAATTACTAATGGGTGATAGGGACAGATAGTGGGAGAATGCAATGGAAATCTGTGCTATCAGCATGTTTTCGGGATGAGGAGGAGAAGGAAATGGACACTGAAAAGGTATAAAATAAAATTAAGATTCTTACCTTCTTGACAATTATCACCTTTGTAGCCAGTTTCACAGATTTTAGGTTCACAGGTTCCATTTTTCTTGTTGCAATAATTGTTGTTTTTACAATGACACACTTGGGAACACTGTTCCCCAAAAGTACCAATTGGACAAACTGTTAAGAAATAGAAAGAGTTTTAAAAGTTTCAAGTTACATTTCCAAGTGGTAAGCTAGTTTTACTTTTTCTCAATTGCATAATATATATATATATATATATATATATATACTAGGATGATTCAAAAGTTTTGAAATATTTTGGTAATATGAGGCACAATTCTGCAGCTCAAGATGCTTTTGCCAAGGTTGTGAAGGTGACGAGATGGTGAGATGGTGAGCTCACCTGATACTCTTCAAGTGCTACTCTCCATATTTACCTCTATGGATTGGAGCTGGTCCTCAGAATCCACGATTTTTGCCATACTTGACCTTACCTGATTGTTGAGGTTTTGCAACCCCAGCAAAATTTCTTGAACCATCTAGTTACCATGTTTTGAACAACTTCACATTCACGTTTTGTACTACAAATGTTTTTTGTTACTTCCACAGTATTATCATATTTACCCAACCCCTCCACTCGGGCAGAATATGACACAAGGTTAATTTTTAGGCGGACTTTAACAGGTTTGAATTCAGAGTTTTTCTTCTTTTAGACTAGTTGCCTCACCAAGGCTGAAGAACCTAGTCTGCCCTACTATTTACCCATAACTGGAGGGAGAATAATTGGATTCATACCTTTCCCAAGGGTATTAGTGCTATGTGAAATGCAATCGGTCTCGTCCAAGATTTGAACTCGTGTCGCCGTGTCCATTTCCTACAACGATAACCATTACATCACAGGCACTTCCACAGTATTATGATCCACTTCAACCTTGTAAAGCATAAGTTCCTGAATTAGACTATGTGTCTTTCAAATCACACATAGAATGAAGCAATGCAGAACACACCAACTACCATGATACTACCAACCACTGTGGAGGGGTGGGTACCTCCCACAGCTTGAACTGCTTCAGTCATATGATATACATAATGTAAACGTGAACATGCTACCAAAATATTGAAAGACTTTTCATTCATCTTTATTGTTATCACTCCCAGGTCTACTTGGGCCCAGAGTGGTAGCACCTAGTAGGTTCCTACCTATGGGTCAAATAAAACTAAACTGTGTACATATGCTAAACTGAATTGTCGGAAATAGAACTGTTTATATGTATAAAAATAGATTTAGCATTAATAACATACAATGGTTGATGTGCCATGAAACCAAACCAAATCGAACCAGACCAAACCTAATTTCAGATGAAAATTGAAAAAAAGTTCGCTTATACACTATGCAATACTTTCTGTCTGAGATGAGAGGTCACCAGATTTGATGAAAAATAGGAAAAAATCGAGGTAGTTTTGAATGAAAAAATGTGTACAGTATATATGACAGTCTATGGTATTCAAGTGTCCTGTGTATAGCACTATATTACAATTGGTGGTGAAGCTCTACTTCTAGAACTCTAAAAGGTGTGAGGTCACCATTTCATTACCATTACTCCCAGATCCACTCTGACTTGGAGTGATTGTACCTGTTAGGATCCTATCAATAGATCAAATAGATCTATTTAAGGGGATGTTTACAATGATTTTAAATTACATTACTACTGTAATCAAAGTTGAGGGTGACCTGAAGGCTTCCTTTTCAATAGCTACTACATCAAGGTGTAGGGGAGGGCACTACTCCATTTCCTGGATAGCTTCACTGATATGTACCTTATAATGCTGAGTGTTAAGCAAGTATCATTTTTTGAATTTTTGATATAACTCAACCTGGGATTGAACCCTGGTCTCCCAGGCCATTGGCAAACACTCTACCCAGTAAGCCAATGGACCAGTCAGACATTAATTTATGGATCCTTAAAAATTGGTGTTGCAACTAAGTATGAATTATTTTCCTCTTTAAACTGAATATAAATATAAATTTTTGTTATAGATGGCCATGTTATTTTTTATTCAACATTTTACAAGGATTCTTTCATCACAATATCTTACCTGTACCAGCTCATTGGCCCAGTGGGTAGAGTGTTCGCCAATGATCCAGGAGACCTGGGTTCTATCCCAGGTCGCGTCATACCAAAGACTTTAAAAATGGTACTTGATACCTCCTTGCTTAACACTCAGCAATATAAGGTATGTATCAAGGGTAAAGTGGAGCAATCCAGGGAAAGGAGTAGCACCCTCCCCTACACCTTGATGTAGTAGCTATTGAAAAGGGAGCCTTCTGGTTGCCCTCAACTATGGTCACTAACTCTACTTACTTACCTGTACAGGTTTTGTTCAGATGGTAACCAAGTTCACAACCTAAAAGACATTGTCCACTCCACTGGTCACAGGATGAATTTTTACACTCTGGACAGCTATTATTACATCTGCTACCATAGAAACCAGATAAACATTCTACAAAAACAAAGAATTATATGACTCAACATCAATATATATATATATATATACTTTCTTTAAGAAAAACAACAAAACCGGTCACATAGGATTATAAATTTATTTCCATCCTGTTACGTATTTTTGAAATTTCAAAAAACACGAAAAAAATTAACAGGACTTCTTCAGATCTTTTTGATAAAAAAACTAGAATAGACACAGAAAAGTGGGAGGGGATAGAAGAGGGGTGAAGAGTTATCTCCTCATTAAACCCACTTCCGTTTTAAATTTTAATTTTGGTTAGAAATGTAGTAAATTTATTTTAAACAAATTTTTTTAAAATTTTTTATTTTTCAATTACATTTTGACCTAAATTACAGATTTTTTATTGAATTAGATTTAAACTTTAATTAATAACCTTACGTAATGATACAGTAATAGATATTTTAAACTAAAACAAATATTTCTTTTATTTAAAATATTTTAAAATTTCTACCAGGCTCCATACTATATATATATATATATATATATATATATATATAATTTCATGCATGTTTGTTTTCAAAGTTACAAAGTATAAAGTGCTCACTCATGAAAGATAATGTAAAAAAAACAATGGTTATGTACTGATCATGGATAGAAACACATTAAAACTTTGCATCAATGACCAGACTGCTTGACCTTGCGTCAATGTGCCGGATGCATGACCTTGCAATAATGGCCAGTCTGTTTGACATTGTAATAATAGTCAGAATGTTTGATGTTGCAATAACATCCATACTGTTTGACCTTTCATCAATATCAAGTCTGATTGACCTTGTGATAATGACTAGATGAACCTTGCAAGAATGGCCAGATTGCTTGACCTTCTATCATTACATCACTATCTTATCTGCTTGATTTTGTAACAATGGCTAGACAGTTAACTTTTCAACATTGGCCAAAATATTTGACCTTACATCAGTGTCCAGTCTCCTTGACTTTACAATAATGGCCAAACTATTTGACCTTGCATCATCATCCAGACCTTCGATCAAAATCTAGTCTATTTGACCTTGTAGCCATGGCTAGGCTGCTTAACTTTACAATAAGGACCAAATTAATTGAACTTACAGGGATGTCCACACTGCTTAACTTTGCAGAAATATCTAGTCAGCTTGAACTTCCGACAATGTTCAATCTGCTTTACTTTGCAACACTGACAAGACCATTTGACTTTGAAACAGTGACCAATCTTCTTGACCTTACATTAATGTCCAGTCTCTTTGACTTTATTAACAATGGCCAAACTTTGACCAACTAACAATAGCTGAAATACTTTGTCTTGTCACAATATACAGACTGACCTTTCATAAATGCCCAATCTACTTTTGCCCTGTCAGCTGGGGCTGTAGAATACATAGACTGCTTCTCTGCAGAGAGGTAAGACTCCCCCCCCAACGAGTGTCCTGGAATTAGCACTAAACAATCAGATGGTGAGGTTCCAGTAATGTTGGAGCTTTGGGGAATGCTGAGTACCTCTTCATTGCTCCCAGGTCCACTCTGGCCAGGAGTAGTAGTACCTGATAAGAGCCCTATCTATTGGTTAAATAGAACTAACTGCATACTTATGCTAAACTGAATTGTTACAATTAGAACTGTTTGAATAAACTGAATGCTTGAAATAGAAATGTTTTTGACAATTAAGCTGTACTTTCATTTAAACCATGCTTATGCTAAACTGAATTGTTTTAAATGGAACTATTTTTGACATTGAAACTCTACTTACACTAAACTGAATGGTTTAATATAGAACTGTTTTGGCATTTAACTGTGCGTAAACAAAATCTGTACTTATACTAAACTGAATTAGCTGAATTAGAACTGTTTAACTAAACTGAATAGCTTGAAATAGAAATGTTTTTGACAATTAAACTGTGTACTCATGCTAATCTGAATTGTTTGAAATAGAACTGACACTGCATAAAAATGAATTTGGTGTTAAATAACCTACAAAGGTTGATGTGCCATAAAACCCAAACAACCAACCAATCTACTTCACCTTGCAACAATGACCACACTGCTTGACTTTAAAACAATACCCAATCTCTTTGACCTTAGAACAATGATTAAACTTGAACTTGGAACAATAGCTAGACTGCTTGATATTTCATTAATATCCATTTTTCTGTTTTTTTTATCAATGGCCACACTGCTTAATATTACATCAATGTCCAGACATCTTGTTTTAATGATGTCTAGGCTTTATCTAGAGTAGTCCGTGACAATTTGAAAAATATTACAAAGCTGGTTTCAATACTTTTTGAGCAAAATGTTGAAAAATAAAAAGTATCAAAAATGAAGTTTTAAAATTTTAAAATGTAAAATTTAAATGAAGACATGCACAGCTGAGCCACTTATATATTAAAGAGATGATGTATAGGTGTCTAGACAACCTTCTGGATGAATCAGTGCTAATGTGAAAAAAATTAAAAGACCAATCTCAATGCATTTTGAAAAAATGTTTTGTGCGAAAGACAGGATTGTTCAAGTGCAGCAGTCCCTATACTCACCATATTTGACTTTTTCTTGTTTTCTAAACTGAAAACTCATCTCAAGGGTAAGGTTTGTGGACATGGATTACAGTTAAAGATATATGGTATGGTTTCTTTGTTTAATTGCATATCAACCTATGTAGGTTATTTAATACCAAAGCCATTCTCCTAGAAGAACAGTAGTGGTACTATTTAACTCATAGCTGGGAGGATAAGGGGGTTTATACCTTTCCGAAGGGTATTTGCCTAAAAGGGAACGTAATAGCGCAACTAGAGTACGAACTCGCTTACTACAATTCCACAGTCCATCGTTTTAACCATTACACCACGAGGACACCCCCTAAGATATATGGAGCTTCAAACCATATGAAAGAAGAAGATTCAGTGGTAGTTCAATAGAAAACTAACAGGAATAGATCCAAGTGGACTGTTTTGAAGAAAATTAACATTTCTATCTCAATACTTTTTGAACACACAACATATATTTAGATTAGATACTTACGGAAGACTTCAACTTCACAGATACTTAATACATCTAGCTTTTTTGTGAATTCAATTGTTCTTCCATATATAGTTTTATCACATTTAATATCAAGTATTTTTGAAGCTGTTTTAATTTTATAACAGAATTGATGATCAACTTTTATTTCAACATCAAAAAGACTCCAAACTGAAAAAGAAGAAAGGTTTTAAAATTTTAAAAACATTTTAAAATTAGCAAAAGTAAAATTCAATGAATTCAAAATTTAATATTTTTCTTGCAGTTCTGAAAATGATTATTTGACACAGTTTTACTTCAATAAAATGAAACGCAGTTTCTTCCAAGCAGGGGATCGTGTCGATACTGCTATATGAATGCACTACATGTGTATTAGTATCCTTTTACAAATATGTATATTACTGTTTATTCATTAATATGTACATCAGTGTCTATATACCATTATGTGTATTAGTACCAATACATCTATTAGTGTGTATCTACCATTATGTGTATTAGTACCAATATATCTATTAGTGTCTATATAACATTATGTGTATTATTACCAATATATCTATTAGTCTCTATCTACCATTATGTGTATTAGTACCAATATATCTATTAGTGTCTATATACAATTATGTGCATTAGTGCCAATATATCTATTAGTCTCTATCTACCATTATGTGTATTAGTACCAATATATCTATTAGTGTCTATATAACATTATGTGTATTAGCACCAATATATCTATTAGTCTCTATCTACCATTATGTGTATTAGTACCAATATATCTATTAGTGTCTATAAAACATTATGTGTATTAGTACCAATACATCTATTAGTGTCTATATAACATTATGTGTATTAGTACCAATATATCTATTAGTCTCTATCTACCATTATGTGTATTAGTACCAATATATCTCTTAGTGTCTATAAAACATTATGTGTATTAGTACCAATATATCTATTAGTGTCTATATAACATTATGTGTATTAGTACCAATATATCTATTAGTCTCTATCTACCATTATGTGTATTAGTACCAATATATCTATTAGTGTCTATATAAAATTATGTGTATTAGTACCAATATATCTATTAGTGTCTATATAACATTATGTGTATTAGTACCAATATATCTATTAGTCTCTATCTACCATTATGTGTATTAGTACCAATATATCTATTAGTGTCTATATAACATTATGTGTATTAGTGCCAATTTATCTATTAGTGTCTATATACAATTATGTGTATTAGTACCAATATATCTAAGAGTTTCTACATACCAATATGTGTATTGATACCAATATATCTATTTGTGTCTATATACCATTATGTGTATTAGTGCCAATATATCTATTAGTCTCTATCTACCACTATGTGTATTAGTATCAATATATCTATTTGTGTCAATATAACATTATGTGTATGAGTGCCAATATATCTATTAGTCTCTATCTACCATTATGTATTAGTACCAATATATCTATTAGTGTCTATAAAACATTATGTGTATTAGTGCCAATATATCTATTAGTGTCTATATAACATTATGTGTATTAGTACCAATATATCTATTAGTCTCTATCTACCATTATGTGTATTAGTACCAATATATCTATTAGTGTCTATATAACATTATGTGTATTAGTGCCAATTTATCTATTATTGTCTATATACCATTATGTGTATTAGTACCAATATATCTAAGAGTTTCTACATACCAATATGTGTATTGATACCAATATATCTATTTGTGTCTATATACCATTATGTGTATTAGTGCCAATATATCTATTAGTCTCTATCTACCACTATGTGTATTAGTACCAATATATCTATTAGTTTCAATATACCATTATGTGTATTAGTGCCAATATATCTATTAGTCTCTATCTACCACTATGTGTATTAGTACCAATATATCTATTAGTGTCAATATACCATTATGTGTATTAGTGCCAATATATCTATTAGTCTCTATCTAACACTATGTGTATTAGTACTAATATATCTATTAGTGTCTATATGCCATTTTGTGTATTAGTGCCAATATATCTATTAGTCTCTATCTACCATTATGTGTATTAGTACCAATATATCTATTAGTGTGTATATACCATTATGTGTATTAGTGCCAATATATCTATTAGTCTCTATCTACCACTATGTGTATTAGTACCAATATATCTATTAGTGTCTATATACCATTATGTGTATTAGTGCCAATATATCTAAGAGTTTCTACATACCAATATGTGTATTGATACCAATATATCTATTAGTGTCTATATACCATTATGTGTATTAGTGCCAATATATCTAAGAGTTTCTACGTACCAATATGTGTATTGATACCAATATATCTATTAGTGTCTATATACCATTATGTGTATTAGTGCCAATATATCTATTAGTCTCTATCTACCACTATGTGTATTATTACCAATATATCTATTAGTGTCTATATAACATTATGTGTATTGGTGCCAATATATCAATTAGTCTCTATCTACCACTATGTGTATTAGTACCAATATATGTATTAGTGTCTATATACCATTATGTGTATTAGTGCCAATATATCTATTAGTCTCTATCTACCACTATGTGTATTTGTACCAATATATCTATTAGTGTCTATATGCCGTTATGTGTTTTAGTGCCAATATATCTATTAGTCCCTATCTATCATTATGTGTATTAGTACCAATATATCTATTAGTGTCTATATAACATTATGTGTATTAGTACCAATATATCTATTAGTGTTAATATAGCATTATGTGTATTAGTGCCAATATATCTATTAGTCTCTATCTACCACTATGTGTATTAGTACTAATATATCTATTAGTGTCTATATAACATTATGTGTATTGGTGCCAATATATCAATTAGTCTCTATCTACCACTATGTGTATTAGTACCAATATATGTATTAGTGTCTATATACCATTATGTGTATTAGTGCCAATATATCTATTAGTCTCTATCTACCACTATGTGTATTTGTACCAATATATCTATTAGTGTCTATATGCCGTTATGTGTTTTAGTGCCAATATATCTATTAGTCTCTATCTATCATTATGTGTATTAGTACCAATATATCTATTAGTGTCTATATACCATTATGTGTATTAGTGCCAATATATCTATTAGTCTCTATCTACCACTATGTGCATTAGTACCAATATATCTATTAGTGTGTATATACCATTACGTGAATTAGTGCCAATATATCTATTAGTCTGTGGGGATTTAGGAATTAACAAAAAACTCCCAACCAGATATTGACCCGTCGGCTGCCTGATACAAAATGTATAAACGCGTCGCCACGCATAAGGCTCCACGCATCCATCCGGTTAAAATCAGAAAAAAGAAAAATAATAAAATGTAAAGTAGCTAATGAGAAGCGGTCGAGCCAAAATTAGAAGGATTTCGGAGTAGCGAATTTGGAGCCGGTGAAGAGAGATAAATACTCAGGTTTTCTGTGAACCGACCTCTTTTTCGGGTAGTGACGTCGAACCGACAACACCGATTTTACTATCTGGTGTTTTGGGCACGACGCTGTGTCTTGGGACATAGCGTTGGTTAGTCCATTCACCAAGTAAATAAAGGAAAGTATGGGAGAAATGTTTTTTGTCTTTTATCTGTTTCTATCTTTTCTTTGCATATTTCTTTTGGACCTTCTTTGGGCAAGGCATTGCGCCAGCCAGTCAACGTGGGGTAAAATAAAATAACCAAAATATGGAGTCAGATATCTTACGGCAACACAGTCTTGCCCTGAGCGCCTGACCTTCCTCAAATGCCTAGAAACCCCACATTGGTGACCTCGATGCGAAAAACCTTTAAACACCACATTGGTGACCTCGACGCTAAATACCTTTAAACTCCACATTGGTGACCTCGACACGAAAAACCTTTAAAAACCACATTGCTAACTTTGACGCTAAAAAACTTTCAAACACCACATTGATGAACCCCGAACATGTGAATGAACACCTGGAATAAAGAAGACATCCCAACAAGAAATTTTAAAAGGAAAAAAAACAACAAAAACATCCTAAACTGGAGACAGACGACTTTCCACGTGGAACAAAAACAAAACAAACAAAAAAAAAAACCAAAAACAAAAAACAAAAAAAAACCGAAAAACAACAACAACAACAGCCAGCGAAACACCGAGAAAAATTTTCAAATGTTCCTGCCAAACTAACTTCTGGAAAACAAAATTGGACGTAAATAACAAACAAGTGGAATTTCTTTCAGCAAAACATTATCTTTCAACACTTTTTCACTTCCCAACTTGCAAGATAAGGTAACTTTTTTAAAACTTTCACTCACCCTACTTCTATTTCGGTTTCTGTCGCCACATGGTTTATCTCTCCCACTACCTCACTAAAACACCAATTACTACTAGGAATTCCAGAGAACCCAAAAAAAAACTCACACTACTCCTCTGAAATATACTGCTACTTCTGTAAGCCACCTCGGCTCATAACTTTTTTTTCCCAAAGTGACATATTGTTTTTTAAAGAAAAAAAAAAAAAAGCAAACCAAAAAAACAAGGTACCACGAGGTACACAAAAAAAAAGATTTCCAGCAAATACTAGCAACTAAAAAAAAAAAAAAAGTAGTCACGACTACAGAAAATGCAACGTTTAAACAAGCGAGTGAACACACACACACACAAAAAAGAACAAAAAAAAAATTCACGGATAAAAAAATTAAAAAATAAATAAAAATTACTCCCGGATATTAAAAAGAAGTTCCCAAGAAAAAGCAAAAGAGTTAATGAAGAATAATCCTCTCAAACTAGATGATTACATTCAACAATTCTATGCAATACCAAAATTAATGCACATAAGAAAAAAAATGGAAATAAAATCCGTCATATCCCACAAGTCCTAGTTTTCCAGCCACCCTTAACAAAGTACCAAAATTATTGAACATTTGCAAGTAAGATACAAGAATTTGATAAATAATCCTCCTAGAAAATGGGACAATTAAAAATCAATTCAGTTTTTTTGCAAAAAAAAGCGGGTTGGCTGGACACACAAAAAAAAAAAAAAAAATTTTTTTAAATTTGAAAAATTTTAAAGGGAACCGTGACACCCTTACAAATATTCATTTTTTTCTAAGAATCCTCCAAGCTCCGCTTTGTAGGTGGCGATGTATTGTGGGGATTTAGGAATTAACAAAAAACTCCCAACCGGATATTGACTTGTCGGCTGCCTGATACAAAATGTATAAACGCGTCGCCACGCATAAGGCTCCACGCATCCATCCGGTTAAAATCAGAAAAAAGAAAAATAATAAAATGTAAAGTAGCCAATGAGAAGCGGTCGCACCAAAATTAGAAGGATTTCGGAGTAGCGAATTTGGAGCCGGTGAAGAGAGATAAATACTCAGGTTTTCTGTGAACCGACCTCTTTTTCGGGTAGTGACGTCGAACCGACAACACCGATTTTACTATCTGTGTTTTGGGCACGACGCTGTGTCTTGGGACGTAGCGTTGGTTAGTCCATTCACCAAGTAAATAAAGGAAAGTATGGAAGAAATGTTTTTCGTCTTTTATCTGTTTCTATCTTTTCTTTGCATATTTCTTTTGGACCTTCTTTGGGCAAGGCATTGCGCCAGCCAGTCAACGTGGGGTAAAATAAAATAACCAAAATATGGAGTCAGATATCTTGCGGCAACACAGCCTTGCCCTGAGCGCCTGACCTTCCTAAAATGCCTTTAAACCCCACAAGTCTCTATCTACCACTATGTGTATTAGCACCAATATATCTATTAGTGTCTATATACCATTATGTGTATTAATGCCAATATATCTATTAGTCTCTATCTACCACTATGTGTATTAGTACCAATATATCTATTAGTGTCTATATATCATTATGTGTATTAGTGCCAATATATCTATTAGTCTCTATCTACCACTATGTGTATTAGTACCAATATATCTATTAGTGTCTATATAACATTATGTGTATTGGTGCAAATATATCTATTAGTCTCTATCTACCACTATGTGTATTAGTACCAATATATCTATTAGTGTCTATATACCATTATGTGTATTAGTGCCAATATATCTAAGAGTTTCAACATACCAATATGTGTATTGATACCAATATATCTATTAGTGTCTATATACCATTGTGTGTATTAGTGCCAATATATCTAAGAGTTTCTACGTACCAATATGTGTATTGATACCAATATATCTCTTACTGTCTATATAACATTATGTGTATTAGTGCCAATATATCTATTAGTCTCTATCTACCACTATGTGTATTAGTACCAATATATCTATTAGTGTCTATATGCCGTTATGTGTATTAGTGCCAATATATCTATTAGTATCAATCTACCATTATGTGTATTAGTACCAATATATCTATTAGTGTCTATATAACATTATGTGTATTAGTGCAAATATATCTATTAGTCTCTATCTACCACTATGTGTATTGACACCAATATATCTATTAGTGTCTATATACCATTATGTGTATTAGTGCCAATATATCTAAGAGTTTCTACGTACCAATATGTGTATTGATAACAATATATCTATTAGTGTCTATATACCATTATGTGTATTAGTGCCAATATATCTATTAGTCTCTATCTACCATTATGTGTATTAGTACTAATATATCTATTAGTGTCTATATGCCGTTATGTGTATTAGTGCCAATATATCTATTAGTGTCCAAAAACCATTGTGTGTATTAGTGCCAATATTTATTAGTGCCTTTATACCGTTATGTTTATTAGTGCCAATATATCTATTAGTGTTAATGTAGCATTATGTGTATTAGTGCCAATATATCTATTAGTCTCTATCTACCACTATGTGTATTAGTACCAATATATCTATTAGTGTCTATATACCATTATGTGTATTAGTGCCAATATATCTATTAGTCTCTATCTACCACTATGTGTATTAGTATCAATATATCTATTAGTCTCTATCTACCATTATGTGTATTAGTGCCAATATATCTATTAGTCTCTATCTACCATTATGTGTATTCGTACCAATATATCTATTAGTGTCTATATACCACTATGTGTATTAGTGCCAATATATCTATTAGTGTCTATATACCATTATGTGTATTAGTGCCAATATATCTATTAGTCTCTATCTACCACTATGTGTATTAGTACCAATATATCTATTAGTGTCTATATACCATTATGTATATTAGTACCAATATATCTATTAGTCTCTATCTACCACTATGTGTATTAGTACCAATATATCTATTAGTGTCAATATACCATTATGTGTATTAGTGCCAATATATCTATTAGTCTCTATCTACCACTATGTGCATTAGTACCAATATATCTATTAGTGTCTATATTCCATTATGTGTATTAGTGCCAATATATCTATTAGTCTCTATCTACCACTATGTGTATTAGTACCAATATATCTATTAGTGTCTATATACAGTTATGTGTATTAGGGCCAATATATCTATTAGTCTCTATCTACCACTATGTGTATTAGTACTAATATATCTATAAGTGTCTATATACCATTATGTGTATTAGTGCCAATATATCTATTAGTCTCTATCTACCACTATGTGTATTAGTGCCAATATATCTATTAGTCTCTATCTACCACTATGTGTATTAGGGCCAATATATCTATTAGTCTCTATCTACCATTATGTGTATTAGTACCAATATATCTATTAGTCTCTATCTACCACTATGTGTATTAGTACCAATATATCTATTAGTGTCTATATACCATTATGTGTATTAGTGCCAATATATCTAAGAGTTTCTACGTACCAATATGTGTATTGATACCAATATATCTATTAGTGTCTATATGCCATTATGTGTATTAGTGCCAATATATCTATTAGTCTCTATCTACCACTATGTGCATTAGTACCAATATATCTATTAGTGTCTATATACCGTTATGTGTATTAGTGCCAATATATCTATTAGTGTCCATATACCGTTATGTGTATTAGTGCCAATATATCTATTAGTGTTAATATAGCATTATGTGTGTTAGTGCCAATATATCTATTAGTCTCTATCTACCACTATGTGTATTAGTACCAATATATCTATTAGTGTCTATATAACATTATGTGTATTGGTGCCAATATATCTATTAGTCTCTATCTACCACTATGTGTATTAGTACCAATATATCTATTAGTGTCTATATAACATTATGTGTATTGGTGCCAATATATCTATTAGTCTCTATCTACCACTATGTGTATTAGTACCAATATATCTATTAGTGTCTATATACCATTATGTGTATTAGTGCCAATATATCTAAGAGTTTCAACATACCAATATGTGTATTGATACCAATATATCTATTAGTGTCTATATACCATTGTGTGTATTAGTGCCAATATATCTAAGAGTTTCTACGTACCAATATGTGTATTGATACCAATATATCTCTTACTGTCTATATAACATTATGTGTATTAGTGCCAATATATCTATTAGTCTCTATCTACCACTATGTGTATTAGTACCAATATATCTATTAGTGTCTATATGCCGTTATGTGTATTAGTGCCAATATATCTATTAGTATCAATCTACCATTATGTGTATTAGTACCAATATATCTATTAGTGTCTATATAACATTATGTGTATTAGTGCAAATATATCTATTAGTCTCTATCTACCACTATGTGTATTGATACCAATATATCTATTAGTGTCTATATACCATTATGTGTATTAGTGCCAATATATCTAAGAGTTTCTACGTACCAATATGTGTATTGATAACAATATATCTATTAGTGTCTATATACCATTATGTGTATTAGTGCCAATATATCTATTAGTCTCTATCTACCACTGTGTATTAGTACTAATATATCTATTAGTGTCTATATGCCGTTATGTGTATTAGTGCCAATATATCTATTAGTGTCCAAAAACCATTGTGTGTATTAGTGCCAATATTTATTAGTGCCTTTATACCGTTATGTTTATTAGTGCCAATATATCTATTAGTGTTAATGTAGCATTATGTGTATTAGTGCCAATATATCTATTAGTCTCTATCTACCACTATGTGTATTAGTACCAATATATCTATTAGTGTCTATATACCATTATGTGTATTAGTGCCAATATATCTATTAGTCTCTATCTACCACTATGTGTATTAGTATCAATATATCTATTAGTCTCTATCTACCATTATGTGTATTAGTGCCAATATATCTATTAGTCTCTATCTACCATTATGTGTATTCGTACCAATATATCTATTAGTGTCTATATACCACTATGTGTATTAGTGCCAATATATCTATTAGTGTCTATATACCATTATGTGTATTAGTGCCAATATATCTATTAGTCTCTATCTACCACTATGTGTATTAGTACCAATATATCTATTAGTGTCTATATACCATTATGTATATTAGTACCAATATATCTATTAGTCTCTATCTACCACTATGTGTATTAGTACCAATATATCTATTAGTGTCAATATACCATTATGTGTATTAGTGCCAATATATCTATTAGTCTCTATCTACCACTATGTGCATTAGTACCAATATATCTATTAGTGTCTATATTCCATTATGTGTATTAGTGCCAATATATCTATTAGTCTCTATCTACCACTATGTGTATTAGTACCAATATATCTATTAGTGTCTATATACAGTTATGTGTATTAGGGCCAATATATCTATTAGTCTCTATCTACCACTATGTGTATTAGTACTAATATATCTATAAGTGTCTATATACCATTATGTGTATTAGTGCCAATATATCTATTAGTCTCTATCTACCACTATGTGTATTAGTGCCAATATATCTATTAGTCTCTATCTACCACTATGTGTATTAGGGCCAATATATCTATTAGTCTCTATCTACCATTATGTGTATTAGTACCAATATATCTATTAGTCTCTATCTACCACTATGTGTATTAGTACCAATATATCTATTAGTGTCTATATACCATTATGTGTATTAGTGCCAATATATCTAAGAGTTTCTACGTACCAATATGTGTATTGATACCAATATATCTATTAGTGTCTATATGCCATTATGTGTATTAGTGCCAATATATCTATTAGTCTCTATCTACCACTATGTGCATTAGTACCAATATATCTATTAGTGTCTATATACCGTTATGTGTATTAGTGCCAATATATCTATTAGTGTCCATATACCGTTATGTGTATTAGTGCCAATATATCTATTAGTGTTAATATAGCATTATGTGTGTTAGTGCCAATATATCTATTAGTCTCTATCTACCACTATGTGTATTAGTACCAATATATCTATTAGTGTCTATATAACATTATGTGTATTGGTGCCAATATATCTATTAGTCTCTATCTACCACTATGTGTATTAGTACCAATATATCTATTAGTGTCTATATACCATTATGTGTATTAGTGCCAATATATCTAAGAGTTTCAACATACCAATATGTGTATTGATACCAATATATCTATTAGTGTCTATATACCATTGTGTGTATTAGTGCCAATATATCTAAGAGTTTCTACGTACCAATATGTGTATTGATACCAATATATCTCTTACTGTCTATATAACATTATGTGTATTAGTGCCAATATATCTATTAGTCTCTATCTACCACTATGTGTATTAGTACCAATATATCTATTAGTGTCTATATGCCGTTATGTGTATTAGTGCCAATATATCTATTAGTATCAATCTACCATTATGTGTATTAGTACCAATATATCTATTAGTGTCTATATAAC
Organism: Sepioteuthis lessoniana; assembly: GCA_963585895.1. Lineage (NCBI taxonomy): Eukaryota > Metazoa > Mollusca > Cephalopoda > Myopsida > Loliginidae > Sepioteuthis > Sepioteuthis lessoniana. Next base: position 118,428,838 of record OY757910.1, read on the forward strand.
ATTATGTGTATTAGTGCAAATATATCTATTAGTCTCTATCTACCACTATGTGTATTGATACCAATATATCTATTAGTGTCTATATACCATTATGTGTATTAGTGCCAATATATCTAAGAGTTTCTACGTACCAATATGTGTATTGATAACAATATATCTATTAGTGTCTATATACCATTATGTGTATTAGTGCCAATATATCTATTAGTCTCTATCTACCACTATGTGTATTAGTACTAATATATCTATTAGTGTCTATATGCCGTTATGTGTATTAGTGCCAATATATCTATTAGTGTCCAAAAACCATTGTGTGTATTAGTGCCAATATTTATTAGTGCCTTTATACCGTTATGTTTATTAGTGCCAATATATCTATTAGTGTTAATGTAGCATTATGTGTATTAGTGCCAATATATCTATTAGTCTCTATCTACCACTATGTGTATTAGTACCAATATATCTATTAGTGTCTATATACCATTATGTGTATTAGTGCCAATATATCTATTAGTCTCTATCTACCACTATGTGTATTAGTATCAATATATCTATTAGTCTCTATCTACCATTATGTGTATTAGTGCCAATATATCTATTAGTCTCTATCTACCATTATGTGTATTCGTACCAATATATCTATTAGTGTCTATATACCACTATGTGTATTAGTGCCAATATATCTATTAGTGTCTATATACCATTATGTGTATTAGTGCCAATATATCTATTAGTCTCTATCTACCACTATGTGTATTAGTACCAATATATCTATTAGTGTCTATATACCATTATGTATATTAGTACCAATATATCTATTAGTCTCTATCTACCACTATGTGTATTAGTACCAATATATCTATTAGTGTCAATATACCATTATGTGTATTAGTGCCAATATATCTATTAGTCTCTATCTACCACTATGTGCATTAGTACCAATATATCTATTAGTGTCTATATTCCATTATGTGTATTAGTGCCAATATATCTATTAGTCTCTATCTACCACTATGTGTATTAGTACCAATATATCTATTAGTGTCTATATACCATTATGTGTATTAGGGCCAATATATCTATTAGTCTCTATCTACCACTATGTGTATTAGTACTAATATATCTATAAGTGTCTATATACCATTATGTGTATTAGTGCCAATATATCTATTAGTCTCTATCTACCACTATGTGTATTAGTACCAATATATCTATTAGTGTCTATATACCATTATGTGTATTAGGGCCAATATATCTATTAGTCTCTATCTACCACTATGTGTATTAGTACTAATATATCTATAAGTGTCTATATACCATTATGTGTATTAGTGCCAATATATCTATTAGTCTCTATCTACCACTATGTGTATTAGTACCAATATATCTATTAGTGTCTATATACCATTATGTGTATTAGTGCCAATATATCTATTAGTCTCTATCTACCACTATGTGTATTAGGGCCAATATATCTATTAGTCTCTATCTACCATTATGTGTATTAGTACCAATATATCTATTAGTCTCTATCTACCACTATGTGTATTAGTACCAATATATCTATTATTGTCTATATACCATTATGTGTATTAGTGCCAATATATCTATTAGTCTCTATCTATCATTATGTGTATTAGTACCAATATATCTATTAGTGTCTATATACCATTATGTGTATTAGTGCCAATATATCTATTAGTCTCTATCTACCACTATGTGCATTAGTACCAATATATCTATTAGTGTCTATAAAACATTATGTGTATTAGTGCCAATATATCTATTAGTGTCCATATACCATTGTTTTTATTAGTGCCAATATATCTATTAGTGTCTTTATACCGTTATGTGTATTAGTGCCAATATATCTATTAGTGTTAATATAGCATTATGTGTGTTAGTGCCAATATATCTATTAGTCTCTATCTACCACTATGTGTATTAGTACCAATATATCTATTAGTCTCTATCTACCATTATGTGTATTAGTACCAATATATCTATTAGTCTCTATCTACCACTATGTGTATTAGTACCAATATATCTATTAGTGTCTATATACCATTATGTGTATTAGTGCCAATATATCTAAGAGTTTCAACATACCAATATGTGTATTGATACCAATATATCTATTAGTGTCTATATACCATTGTGTGTATTAGTGCCAATATATCTAAGAGTTTCTACGTACCAATATGTGTATTGATACCAATATATCTCTTACTGTCTATATAACATTATGTGTATTAGTGCCAATATATCTATTAGTCTCTATCTACCACTATGTGTATTAGTACCAATATATCTATTAGTGTCTATATGCCGTTATGTGTATTAGTGCCAATATATCTATTAGTATCAATCTACCATTATGTGTATTAGTACCAATATATCTATTAGTGTCTATATAACATTATGTGTATTAGTGCAAATATATCTATTAGTCTCTATCTACCACTATGTGTATTGATACCAATATATCTATTAGTGTCTATATACCATTATGTGTATTAGTGCCAATATATCTAAGAGTTTCTACGTACCAATATGTGTATTGATAACAATATATCTATTAGTGTCTATATACCATTATGTGTATTAGTGCCAATATATCTATTAGTCTCTATCTACCACTATGTGTATTAGTACTAATATATCTATTAGTGTCTATATGCCGTTATGTGTATTAGTGCCAATATATCTATTAGTGTCCAAAAACCATTGTGTGTATTAGTGCCAATATTTATTAGTGCCTTTATACCGTTATGTTTATTAGTGCCAATATATCTATTAGTGTTAATGTAGCATTATGTGTATTAGTGCCAATATATCTATTAGTCTCTATCTACCACTATGTGTATTAGTACCAATATATCTATTAGTGTCTATATACCATTATGTGTATTAGTGCCAATATATCTATTAGTCTCTATCTACCACTATGTGTATTAGTATCAATATATCTATTAGTCTCTATCTACCATTATGTGTATTAGTGCCAATATATCTATTAGTCTCTATCTACCATTATGTGTATTCGTACCAATATATCTATTAGTGTCTATATACCACTATGTGTATTAGTGCCAATATATCTATTAGTGTCTATATACCATTATGTGTATTAGTGCCAATATATCTATTAGTCTCTATCTACCACTATGTGTATTAGTACCAATATATCTATTAGTGTCTATATACCATTATGTATATTAGTACCAATATATCTATTAGTCTCTATCTACGACTATGTGTATTAGTACCAATATATCTATTAGTGTCAATATACCATTATGTGTATTAGTGCCAATATATCTATTAGTCTCTATCTACCACTATGTGCATTAGTACCAATATATCTATTAGTGTCTATATTCCATTATGTGTATTAGTGCCAATATATCTATTAGTCTCTATCTACCACTATGTGTATTAGTACCAATATATCTATTAGTGTCTATATACCATTATGTGTATTAGGGCCAATATATCTATTAGTCTCTATCTACCACTATGTGTATTAGTACTAATATATCTATAAGTGTCTATATACCATTATGTGTATTAGTGCCAATATATCTATTAGTCTCTATCTACCACTATGTGTATTAGTACCAATATATCTATTAGTGTCTATATACCATTATGTGTATTAGGGCCAATATATCTATTAGTCTCTATCTACCACTATGTGTATTAGTACTAATATATCTATAAGTGTCTATATACCATTATGTGTATTAGTGCCAATATATCTATTAGTCTCTATCTACCACTATGTGTATTAGTACCAATATATCTATTAGTGTCTATATACCATTATGTGTATTAGTGCCAATATATCTATTAGTCTCTATCTACCACTATGTGTATTAGGGCCAATATATCTATTAGTCTCTATCTACCATTATGTGTATTAGTACCAATATATCTATTAGTCTCTATCTACCACTATGTGTATTAGTACCAATATATCTATTATTGTCTATATACCATTATGTGTATTAGTGCCAATATATCTATTAGTCTCTATCTATCATTATGTGTATTAGTACCAATATATCTATTAGTGTCTATATACCATTATGTGTATTAGTGCCAATATATCTATTAGTCTCTATCTACCACTATGTGCATTAGTACCAATATATCTATTAGTGTCTATATACCGTTATGTGTATTAGTGCCAATATATCTATTAGTGTCCATATACCATTGTTTGTATTAGTGCCAATATATCTATTAGTGTCTTTATACCGTTATGTGTATTAGTGGCAATATATCTATTAGTGTTAATATAGCATTATGTGTATTAGTGCCAATATATCTATTAGTATCTATTTACTATTATCTTACATTACTTACGTTTGTCCTTCTGGTAATATATTCTCATCTGTGAAATATTGTACTCTTTTCCAAGGTCAACATTCCAATTTGTATTTTCTTCCAAGTTAGTCTGTATGCATGAACGTCGTTCCTGTGTTAGGTCAGTGTTACCATCTACAGCCAAATTGGCAGAGAGTTGGATTTTTGTTATTGATTTCCCAGTATCATTTATGAGAATACTGAAACTATTGTGTGTGGAACTCTGCCATGCTTTTTTATTCAAAGCCACATTTACTGAAACAGATAAAAAAATTATTTTATATTTCTTGTTCATGATAGAGAGTTGTTAGGAAAACATGCCACAAATCATTAAAAAATATAACAAAGATAAAAGAAAAAAAAACAGCACAAAATATACCCCAAAAACCCTTGCCTGTAACTGTTGATCAAAGTTACAGCCTTTTGGAAGGAAACAGCCTTTCAACATCTGAACAAAGAAAAGGTCCTGGAAATAGAGGTTCTGTTGCCATTAACAGTCAATCACTGATAGGAAATATACACTGCAGAGCCTCTTCTAAATATATGTAATGTAATAGACCCCTTCCACCCCAGTAATCTTGGTGCCCAGTTGTGTGACTAACAATAAAAGGTCAGTTGCAAGAACTCTTGTGGTGGGTGCAAGAAATGGTCACATACAAAGACTTTTAAAAGGGTCCGTCGGTCAGTTATTAGAATGAAGAGAACAAGTAAGATTAAATTTTGAAACAAGCAAACTCCCAACCTCCACTGAGAGTGGGCTACAATTTAGCAATTCCTTCACCAACTCAAAAATACCACTCGACATCTTTCTGATTTGAGACCAGTCAAGAGAAACATTGAAACACAGTAATGTAGTGAGTGGTATTTTTCCTGTGACCACATGTCTCATGTGAACTGCTTATATTTTTTGGGCAGTCATTTCTTTCAAGGATTTTTTTCACATGGTCCTATGAAATATAAATAATTTTTGAACTGATCAATCTGATCCACAGATAGGACCCATATAGGTACTACAACTCAGAATTAGAGTGGCCCTGGGAGTAATGGCTGTAAAGGGGTAGGTACATCCCACAGACTCTCTGTATAAATTGCTTTTCCAGAGATTTATAAATACACTTTCTTCTTTAATGATTGTTGTTTAACATTTTTTTTCTTTATCGCTACATCCCAATAGTGGATGATAAAGCATTTCCTTTGTTATTAAGTGGAATAAAACTCTTTTCTCCTCCCTCCTTATCTTCTTTCCGGTGTTAATATACACTAATATAATATTGTGCAATGTTTTGTGTGTAAAGTGCAGTGTTGTATATAGTGTGTCACTGACACAATAGGTCCCTAGTTGGTATGATCCTTGTGGATGGATGAAATATGTCTTTCTTTAAGCCATGTTTACATGAAAGAGAGCTAGATTGGGACTTTTTCCTTTAAATACCCAGATGTGTAACTATTGCAATGAATAGTGTTGCTTTCAGGCAATCATTAAAAAAGTCATCCTGCTGGCATGGACTGGTAATCATCATAAAATAAAGCAATGGACAAACTCACCAGTGTTCATTAACCAGAACACACCTTACTATATTGCTTAAACATAGCCAAATATTTAATCAGACTTAGCATTCTTTCAACATTGTTTTTAATTGTGTTCTGATGCATCTTTTTCAGAATTTAATATGAGAAAATTGAACTTAATTATAAAATACAAACATGACTCACATAAGAAAAACACAGAAAAAGCAATCAATTGATTTGTTGTATACTTTTCATAGACCCAACCGAGAATATAATCAAAGATAATGAATGAACTTCAACAAACGAATGAAACACACTTCTTTATAAAAATATATCTCTCTCATTTTATTCTCAAAAGGGGCACGCAGTTTGTTGTAAGTCTGAGAGATAGATGGAGAGACATATACTCAGAGAGGGGATTTTCTCTTGTCCCATATCTTCTTCCTAAAGCCAGGGAGTGCTAACGCCTGCTTGTATCATCAGAGATGCCTCTGTTTGGTTGCGTATCCCTGGTTTGAGTCTAGATTCTGATGGCACAGACTGTCTTTTCAAAATCCTCAAATTTTCAGGACCATCTTTTCTGGGCATGACATCATCCACACTCCAACCCCCATTTCCTGTCTGGGGGTTTATAATGACAAATAGTGATTGTCATATCCTTCCCGTGCAGGCATAAGACTGCACCATATGACTATGCACCTGGACTAAGAGACCCGAGTGGTTCAAAACCTTACCAAACTGAACGACTGAATATAATTGACGAAAAATGATTAATATAAAAAAATCATTCCTGAATTCACTTGTCTACAAATTTACTTATTACCCCAAATAACCATTCCCAGTTCTGTATTTTATTTATAAATGCATTTTAATAATATAATGTCAGTAAGAATCTATTTTAAGCTTACAAACAAATAGATTTTAGTTTTTAAAATACAACTGATAAAAAGTAATCTAAATTTATGAATACATGTACATTCATACTTGTAAATGTAGATATTTACAATTTGGCAATCTTTACAGTACATCGCATACTCTTTGTTTGTGAATGTGGTTTGCTCTAAGACATTATAAAATAAAATGATTTTGTAAGGTTAAATAACAAATAGTTATCAAAATTATTTGGCAATAGTTTATTATAAACTAATTTATGTTAAATTTACCAATATTTACATTCAATTTGTTAATTTACATTGTGGATGTAGATGCCGTGATTTTATATACTTTTATTCTTAGTTATTGTACCGTCACATGATTTGAACACTTTTAACTCTTTCCGAGGGATATTATGACTTCAATATTTGTGGTGGACAGACATAAAGTAAAAAAAATGACAAACTTGATTTTTATTTTTCCATGTATTCTTTTTTTTTTGACAAATGATATATATTAATGAACAACATAACCTAAGATATACCTGTAGTCTTAGAAATAACTTTTTTTTTCTCTAACTTTAGATAGAGAACAACATATTCCATACCATAATTTAATGTTTGACAGTCAGGACCTCTTCTTCCACTTTCACAGCCCATGGGACAACTTCCAGTCATCATATGACATTCTCTATTATTTGCACAATGACACTGTTTATCACATTTTTCTCCAAACCAAAGAGATGAACATCCTGAAAAAAAAGGCAGTTTTAACCCAGATCTAATATGGATTATTTTTTATAGTTAATACAAAAATGAAAAAAATCTTCTACAATATCATATTAACCTTTCTGGTGGGTAGAGCAATCCAAGTTGTCCAAATATACTTAATACTTGCGAATGAGACCCAACTTTAGTCATCATTACAGTTTCTTCCAAGCAGCGGTTGTCTCGATACTGCTATATGGATACACTACATGGATGCTAACTAAACAGCTGGAGAAAAAGCTAGACAGCAACTACACAAGAATGCTGCGAACAATTTTGAACAAGTCCTGGAGGCAACCCCACAAAGCACCAACTGTATGACCACCTTACCTCCCATCACGAAAACTATCAAAGTTAGATGAAACAGACATGCAGGACACTGCAGGGACCAGCTCAAACCTACATACAACAGCTCTGTGAGTATACGGAATGTAGCCCTGAGGACCTGCCAGAAGCAATGAACAATAGGGAGGAGTGGCGAGAGAGGGTCAGGGATATCCGTGCTGGCAGCACGACATGATGATGATGACAGTAAAGATTGTGCCTCTAGTTCAATATAACCTGACCCTAGAAGTTTTTTAAAAAAATTTATTACAACTAAAACTTTAGTAAAACAGTCATTTTTTATATGTATCAATAAATAAAAGAATTACTTATAAACACATTTTTGTGATATACGTCTTCCTAGTTCAATGCAATTAGTGATTTGTAATAATGAAATGTCAATGATTTTTTTTTATTTGCAAGCTTTTTTATTTTATGGTCAAAAGTCCATACAAGACATTTAATTCGTGACCAAATGTGCTGCACCAAAAAGGTTTTAAAAAATTTATTTCAAAACTTTGAAAACAAATATTAGATCATTGATAAAAACAAACATATAAACAATTGCTAGTCTTATATCCTAAGTCAAATCTTGTTATGATTCATAACCTTTTTTATCACAGCTAAAAAATAGAATGCTTTGTACGCTGTCTACTGGTGGTGATCAGATTATGTGACCCTTTTTCACTAATTGCAAGGCACCACATATTGACATGATAAATCTTTCCATTTGAATGCTTGGTGGTAGGGAGAATGTTTAGTAGAGCTCCCACTCACCAAGGACAAATATCAGCATTTGTATATCATGATATACTAACACAGAACGCAGCGGAGAGAAAGACAAGATAAACTCAGTTGTAAACATTTTACATTTAACATATACAATATTCTCTTGTGGCTTGTTAGGAGCTAGAAAGAAGACACAAAAGAAGAGAAAGTAGGTGGAACAAGTGTATTGAATAAACAGAACATATATATAAAATAAGAGTGTTAGTACAGCAGATAGAAGCATCTGTCCAAAACTGTCTGGTTTGACTGCTGGGAGAAAGTCTGCGTGAGAGTAAAATAAGGTTAGTATTTATGAAGGAGGAAGAGTTCATTATTGTGTACATAGGTCATCATAACATATACCAACTGGTGGTATTAAAAAAATCCACAAATGTTTCCCAACAGCAATGATTATTTATATTAACAAGCATAATGTAAAAGGGGTACAAATTAGCTAAAAACTTACCTTACGAGAGTAGGTAAAAAATAGTCATGTAGCTTTACTTCATTGCCATTGCTCCCAGGTCCACTCTGGCCCGGAGTGGTAGCACCTAATAGGGCCCCATCCATGGGTTAAATAGAATTAATGGCATACTTATGCTAAACTGAATTGTTTGATTAAACTGAGTAGCTTGAAATAGAAATGTTTTTGACAATCAAACCGTACTTACATTTAAACTGTGTGCTTATGCTAAACTGAATTATTTGAAATAGAATTGTTTTTGACATTGAAACTGTATTTACACTAAACTGAATTATTTAACAGAACTGTTTTGACGTTTAACTGTGTGTAAACAAAATCTGTACTTATACTAAACTGAATTAGCTGAATTAGTACTGTTTGAATAAACTGAATAGCTAGAAATAGAAATGTTTTTCAGTATCAAACTGTACTTACATTTAAACTGCGAGCTTATGCTAAACTGAATTGTTTGAAATGGAACTGTTTTTGACATTGAAGCTCTACTTACACTAAACTGAATTGTTATATATAACTGCCTATATAAACTGAATAGTTGGAAATAGAAATGTTTTTGACCATTAAACTGTGTACTCATGCTAAACAGAATTGTTTGAAATAGAACTGATTATTTGCATAAAAATGGATTTGGCGTTAAATAACCTACAATGGTTGATATGCCATAAAAATCAACCAACCAACCAACCAACCAATTATCTAAGTTAGATAATAATTTATTGTATCATTCATCATTATCATTATGTCGTGCCATAGGCATGGATATCCCTGACCCTCTCTCGCCACTTCTCTCTATCGTTCATCGCTTCTGGTAGGTCTTCAGGGCTACATCCTGTATCCTCACATAGCTACTGAATGTATGTTCGAGCTGGTCATCCTGCTTTTGCCCGGCCATATGTGGGGGTCCATGGGAGTACATCACTTATGAGCTCGTCCCTACATCTCCAGCAGTGTCCTGCATGTCTGGTTCGTCTAGCTTTAATAGTTTTCGTGATGGGAGACAGGTGGCCGTACAGTTGGTGCTTTGTGGGGTGTTGCCACCAGGACTTGTTCAATATTGCTTGCAGCATTCTTGTGCAATTGCCATCAAGCTTCTTCTCCAGCTGTTTAGTTAGCGTCCAAGTAGTGCATCCATACAGCAGTATCGATATGACCGCTGCCTGGAAGAAACTGTGTTTCATTTTATCGGTCAGATCTGATTTTCGTATGATTGATAGCCTATCAATATCTGTCCATGCCTTCGTTAGCCGCGTGTCGATATCTTTTTCGGATGATGAGACACGGCTTCTTGGGTAGGTGAAATAGTCTACTAGTTTCAGAGAGGTTCCGTCTAGTGTGGAGATGTCGCCTGTTTGATTATAGCACATATATTCAGTTTTGTGTGCATTGACATGGAGGCCAATGCCTGCGGCGGCTCGTTCCAAACTATGCAGTAGTGTTTCGGCTTGGTTGGGTGTATTTGCCAGTATCGCTATGTCATCAGCATAGTCGGCATCGGTAATTGTTTTTGCGGGGTGCCTTCTGCTTCTTTTCTTTGTCAGCTCAAAGCCATTTTCTCTGATTTTATCAATCGATGTTCTAAGCACGTAATCTAGACAGATGATAAAGAGGTATGGGGCTAGTGTGTCTCCTTTTAGTACTCCTGCTACAATGTCGAAGTATTCTGTGTCTCCATCCGGTGAACGTACTTTCACTTTGGTGTTTCTATAGATTGTATCCTTACACTTCTAAAAACAAATAAATACATCAAATTCTTCATTTTCAGACATTTTTTCTTATGGTCTCAGCGGTGAAACGCATGGCCTTGTCACACATAATACCTCTTACCAAACAATACACAAGGCTAATCTTCTTGACATCAAGAATTTAAGAATTTTCTCCAATCTTTCTTTGAATTGATGGTATAAAGATTGTGACAATGAAATTAGATTTCATTTCACCCAACAAATAGCTCAATTCACATCCATAGACATGATATATTGGAGCTCAGTAGGGATACAAGAAATAATTCTGTAGCAAAGAAGACATAATTCTTTTGTGATACAAGAAATAATTCTGTTGGGATACAAGAAATGATTCTGTACCAAAGAAAAATAATTCTGTAGGGGTCATCATCATCATGTCATGCTATCAGCACGGTTCTCCCTGACCCTCTTCTGCCACCCTTCTCTATCATCCATTGCTTCGGTAGGGTCTTCAAGGCTACATCCTGTATTGGCACAGAGCTGTTGTGTGTAGGTTCTAGCTGGTCATCCTGCCTTTGCTCATCCATGTAAGGGGGTCCACAGGAGTACATCACTTATAAGCTCATCCCTACTTCTCCAGTAGTGTCTCACATGTCTGGTTTGTCTAACTTGGATAGTTTTCGTGATGGGTGGTAAGTGGCCATACAGCTGCTGCTTTTTTGGGTGCTGCCTCCAGGACTTGTTCAATATTGTTCGCAGTATTCTTGTGTAGTTGCCGTCAAGCTTTTTCTCCAAACGTTTAGTTAGTGTCCATGTAGTATATCCATTCAGTAGTATCAGCATGAGCGCTGCTTGAAAAAAAACTGCGTTTTATTTTATCAGTCTGGTCTGACTTCCATATGACTTATAGCCTTTGCTAGTCACGTGCTGATGTCTGTCACGGTAGATGAGACACTGCTTCTGAGGTAGATGAACTTGTCTACTAGTTTCAGAGAACTATCATTTTGTGTGGGGATGTCGCCTCTTTGATTAAAGCACATGTATTCTATCTTGTGTGCATTGACATGGAGGCCTATGCCAGCAGCTGCTCATTCCAGACTATGTAGAAGGGTTTTGGCTTGGGCGGGTGTATTTGCTAGAACCGCTATGTCATCAGCGTAGTCTGCATCCTTAATTGTTTTTGTGGGATAACTTCTGCTTTGTCATCATCATCATGTCGTGCCGCCCACACAGATATCCCTGACCTTCTCTCGCCACTTTTCCCTATCGTTCATCACTTCCTGTATCTTCACATAGCTGCTGTATGTATGTTCGAGCTGGTCGTCCTGCTTTTGCTTGGACATAAGTGGGGGTCCATAGGAGTACATCACTTATGAGCTCATCTCTGCTCCTCCAGCAGTGTCCTACGTGCCTGGTTCGTCTAACTTGGATAGTTTTCGTGATGGGTGGCAGGTGGCCGTATAGTTGGTGCTTTGTGGGGTGTTGCCGCCAGGACTTGTTCAATATTGCTCGCAACATCCTTGTGTAGTTGCTGTCAAGCTTCTTTTAGTGGTACTTGAAATAATTCAGTTGCGATACAAAAAATAATTCTATTGGGATACAAGAAATGATTCTGTTGCGATACAAGAAATAACTATCTCTCTGAGATGATTTACAGATCCATTTGAGCCTCATACATAATTACATAACAATCCCAGAAACTACTTACCAACCTCCTTTGCCACTGTTCTTTGAACAGTAAAGATAATGTCTCTGTCCCTGTCTGGGAGGAGTAACGCCACATTGTGATATCGCATATAATCATTAAGTAACCCTTTTTCCACTTTCATATCCAGCTTGTTCATGTGAATACTTTCTTTCTGTCTTTGTTTTTTTTAATGGCATATCAATCTTTGTAAGTTATTTAATACCAAAGCCATTCTCCTAGAAGAACAGTAGTGGTACTATTTAACCCATAACTGGGAGGATAAGGGGGTTCATACCTTTCCCAAGTGTATTTGTCCGAAAGTGAATGTAATAGCACAACTGGAGTACGAACTCGCTTACAACGATTCTGCAGTCAACTGCTTTAACCATTACACTATGAAGACACCCCACTTCATGTATATAGTTTTATCTGTTGGGATACATTCATGTATTCTTTTCTTTATTACTACTGACATGTTTAATTGTACATATTAAATGTTAAATTATCTTGTATGTGCAAATGAGCTCATCTTTTCTTCGATTGTTTCTGGTGTTAATATACCATAGATCTACTTATACAAGAATGCTGCGAGCAATCTTGAACAAGTCCTGGCGGCAACACCCCACGAGACACCAACTGTATGGCCACCTGCCTCTTATCACGAAAACTATTCAAGTTAGATGAACCAGACATGCAGGACACTGCTGGAGAAGCAGGGACGAACTCATAAGTGATGTACTCTTATGGACCCCCACATATGGCCGAGCAAAAGCAGGATGACCAGCACGAACATACATTCAGCAACTATGTGAGGATACGGGATGTTGTCCAGAAGACCTGCCTGAGGCGGTGAACGATAGGGAAAAGTGGCGAGAGGGGGTCAGGGATATCCGTGCTACCAGCACGACATGATGATGATGATGATGATACTCATATTGGTCCTTGGTGAGTAGGGGACGACTGAATATCTTCCCTAACTCCCTTTACCAATAGCTCTATCCAATGTCTACATATATAGAAACCCCATTTTCAGCCCCTCTAAAGCTCAACTTATGTTTATACTAACACTCTGAACTCTTCTGGATCACACAGCTATATCGCACACTCAAGCAACAACACATAGACTATTGCAAATAAGCCTTTTCTTCAAACATTAAACTTTCCTTTTCAACCAACTATAGTTCTTCATATACTTTTTTTTTAATCATAAGAGGCACTCGTAATGTAACAGTTATTGTCAAAGGAAATTAAATCAATGAATGAATTCAGATCTGGAATGAAGATGTCTGCATTTCACCTCACACTAATGCCCTTGAAAAAGGCATGAATTGATCTGTTCTCCTTCCAGCTATGGACAAAATAGTTGGGCAGACTGAGGTTTTTAGCCTTGGTAATGCAACCAGTCTAGAAAAAAGAATTGACCTTGTGTCATATCCCATTCATGGAAGGAGGACTGGATTAATAGATGCTTTTGGGAACCATCTAGCTACACTTCTCACATATATATATATATATATATATATATATATATATAAACAAGCCAACACATGAATTACAACAAGGACTTTAAACAAGAAAATTTAAGTCTTGCCAAAATGGATATTGATATTGTAAACTTTCCAACCAAAACTGTCTTACATACTTCTGCATATGAATTTCACCCTTTCTAGCTAAAACTATCAACTGTTTATTACCATTTCTTCCACCATCTTGTTTACCAGCATGCTGTACAATGTTGTCCTTGTCAAGTCAGTATTTTCTCAGCACCTTTCTCTTCTCCCCTCTCTTGTATTACTATATGTAATATATCATATTGCCCAAGTAAACAGATGTTTCTCAAAACAATTCAATATATAAAACAACTAAACATAGAGCATTGCTGGTATAGAAGAAAAGCTTTTTAAAATGTTTAAATATCTTTAAAAATAATTTTTAGAAGATATAAAGGGCTTTGCATGAGTTAATGGCTTGTTAAACAGTTTTAGTTTGATTCTCATTAAGTGCTGCGTTGACCTTTTGACTTGTGCTGAGCTAAAATGAGTCAATCACAAGAGAGCCTCATATGTGTTGTAATAGTTTGAGAGCTAAGCTAAAAGACCATTGTTAATGAGTCTGATTGTCACTGAGTGCCTTATACTTCTAGCTTTTGCCAAACCTTAATAAGCTTTATAAATGACTATCAAGTACCTTACGTGTTGTAATAGTTTGAGAGCTAAGCTAAAAGACCATTGTTAATGAGTCTGATTGTCACTGAGTGCCTTATACTTCTAGCTTTTGCCAAACCTTAATAAGCTTTATAAATGACTATCAAGTACCTTACGTGTTGTAATAGTTTGAGAGCTAAGCTAAAAGACCATTGTTAATGAGTCTGATTGTCACTGAGTGCCTTATACTTCTAGCTTTTGCCAAACCTTAATAAGCTTTATAAATGACTATCAAGTACCTTACGTGTTGTAATAGTTTGAGAGCTAAGCCTTTGCCAAACAAAACTAAGCTGATTTAATGATATTTTTAAAAAATGTAAAATGATTGCTGACAAAAAAGAAAGTGGGATGGTTATTAGAATAAAAATTAATTTATTAAAAAAATGCAAATCTGTTTTAACACTATGAATACTGCTAGTCAGTCAAGTTTCCTTCCCTGAAACTTGTGTTATTATTGTAGCATAAGTCATTATTGTAGCATAAGTCATTATTGTAGCATTTGTCATTATTGTAGCATTTGTCATTATTGTAGCATTTGTCATTATTGTAGCATAAGTCATGATTGTAGCATAATGACTTATGCTACAATAATAGCATAAGTCATTATTGTAGCATAAGTCAGAAGAGCTAAGGAAATCAATACAATAAATGTACATAAAAAAAATAAGGAAAAATACAAAATAGTCAAACTAACCGGAAATTTTCATCTTTGAAAGTGAAATTTTGTTTGTTGTGTGGATCCGCAAATATTTCCCTGTGGCATCTCCTAGACATTTTCTTAGTTTTTCACATTTCTCTTCACAAAACTTTTTAGATCCAATAAACAAAGTGACATTTGTGGCTGAAACTTGAGGTAATAATTAAGAGTAAATTAAGACCAACAAAACAATACAAGAAAGAAACTAAAAGATATAAAGAATAAAATAAATGTTATGTATCAATAATTGAGAAGAATTCTTTATCTGTCTAAATTTACAATTCATAGTTTTACTCATGAGAAGGTTTTAACATAAAAGATGTTGTTCTTCATGCAACTCACATTGAGAGGAGATCTCATATTGTTAACGTTAACATTTTTGTTAAATTCATGCTCTATTAGATAAAATAGAATTGAACTTGGAGTAATTTATTATACTTTAACAATGTGGTGAAAGTATAGGGTCGCAGCCCCATAATGAAAACATTTTATATTCAATTTCTTTTAATTGCTATCAATTAAGCACTGAAGTATCCAATTTAAGAAATTGGGGAGGAACTTTTTTTTTTTTTTTTTTTTTTAACAAAGGGGATTCAATTTGCCATGTAAGTATCTTATAAAATGCACCTGACTGATACTGATAAAAAATATCAAGTCTCTCTCTGTGAGTTGGTTGGTTGGTTGGTTGTTTTGTTTTATGGCGTATCAACCCATTTGGGATCATTTAATGCCAAACTAAATTTCAAACAGTTCAGTTTAGTATAAGTATAGTTTCTGTTTACAAAGTTCAGTTAAATGTCAAAACAGTTCTATTTCAAACAATTCAGATTAGCATAAGTACACAGTTTAGTTCTATTTAAAAACAATTCAATTTTAAACAGTACAGTTTAGCATAAGTATGCAGTTTCAATGTCAAAAACCTCAAATTCAAACAATTCAGCTTAGCATAAGTACACAGTTTAGTTCTATTTGACCCACAGCTAGGACCTTATCAGGTACTTCCACTCCGGGCCAGAGTGGACCTGGGAGTGATGGCAATGAAAGGGTACTCCACATTCCCCAAAGCTCCAGCATTATTGGATCCTCCCCATCAGATTGTTTAGTGTCATTACCAGGACACTCGTTAGGAGAGAGTCTTACCTCTCTGCAGAGAAGCAGTTGGTGTATTCAACAGCCCCAGCCCGTTGGGCAACTCTATGTGAGTACAAGGTTGACCAGTATTTGCTGGTATAGAGTCACTTATATCAACTGCTGGTGCAGTATGATCAGCAATCATTGGTAGATTAAAGTAGCTGTGCCTATACAACCCTTTGCCTGCTGGAAATGCACGTCAGGTGTCACCCCAGCTTCCATCTCCATCTGGCATAGCATAATCATTGTTGTTCGATTGTATTGGATTCTCAAAAATGTTAAAATCTTATGTATTTCCCCTATAAGTTGTATTACTGCTTGATGTTATTTCTCTAACATCCCATTTACCAGCGGATATTTACAATTTCTCTGGGTCACCATGGTAGAGATAAAGATAATCAAGATAATTTTTTATAATTTATAATTTTTCTGAAAAGATGAAAAATAGACAGTGTTTGCTATGGGTCGTCAATGGGCCAGAAATGTTATAGACTTTGGGTTTTCAATTAGCACCTGTCAGAATGCATTTTAGAAGACATTCCTATGGCAAATTGAACCTCCTTGTAATTTCCTTGCAAAAAAAAGTTTATTTAGATTCTCCTGTGCTTATTCAATAGTAATCAAAAAAATTTTCAAAAATGAAAAAGAAGATGTTTTCACCATGGGATCACTGTCCAATACCTTGGTCAATGTGTTGTATAGCCACATAATACATATACATATGCATGCAGAATCATAACGACTACACAATAAAGACAAGTGACACAGTTCCTTAGAAAAATATACCTCTCACTTTATTGAAAGAGTTGTGTGTGAGAGGGAGTTGGAGACAGAACAGAACTGCAACATATTGACCCCCACTCTATTGGCCATAACTGCGTTTCTTTCCCGTTCTCCTGGGCTGCTCAACCGGAGGCCCAGCCTCTCTGGGTGCTGGTTTTCTCTACCGCATCTTATCTCCAACTCATCTGATCTCCAACTCATCTGATCCCCAACTGATTGAATTTCCTGTGCACTGAGTTATATAATAGTTCAATGCCCACCTTCTTCTTGTGGACATCACAATTTGGCACTCATTCAACCTATCCATGGTCAAGGTTATAATATCTTGATATTCCTTGACCAGATGCACTTGTTATTTACACAGGTGCATTTCCTATTTTGACAGCCCAGCCGGGTCATAGGTCAATATACAACAAGTGATTTTATTTCATATTTAGAGATTTTATTCTAAAAACAAAAAGCTGTTCTGTTTCCCAATATTTTTCCAACAAAAGATTATCAGTTGGAAGCCATACTGTGGGAAAATGTAACAAATGTAACAATGTAACAAATGTTAAAGTGTAACAAATATAGCAAATGTAACAAATCATACAAAATTTGAATTTCAAAACTTAAAAAAAAATTATTTGTTATTCTAAAATAATCATTAAACATAACTAATTAGTTTTTTAAGTATTTCTTGAAGATGAAAATACAAAATAATTACATAGGATTATTACTTATTCAGGATTAACTATCAAGAAAAATTAAAAACCAGATTTTATTCAGCATCTATGTTGATACTGGATACAGCCAAGAGAACCTGCCTGAGTGATGGACAGTAGGGACAGAAGGTCAAGGGGATCAATACTATCAGCATGACGATGATGATGATTTAGTTCAATAGAACTCCCAAGAAAGATTATTCATTTATAATTGATAGAATGACTGACTGATTTTAACAGTATGTCAACCTGTCTAGGGTTATTTTATGCCTGAAGCTTTGGGAATTGTGTTCATTGCACATTTATATTCACATTTTTTGTGTTGTTGTTTCTTAAGAGTTTTTGGACACAGTTATATAATATCAAACATTCCTATCTTATACGAATAATTTACACATAGTTATAGGGTTTCAAGTATTCCTACTGAATACTAATAATTTTATTGCTGTATTGTTATTATTTCTTTGCACACAGTTATATAGTTTCCTGTTATTTACACAGGTGCATTTCCTATTTTGACAGCCCGGCCAGGTTGTAGGTCAATATACAACAAATGATTTTATTTCATATTTAGAGATTTTATTCTAAAAACAAAAAGCTGTTCTGTTTCCCTATATTTTTCCAACAAAAAATTATCTGTTGGAAGCCATACTGTGGGAAAATGTCACAAATCATACAAAATTTGAATTTCAAAACTTCAAAAAAAAAAATTATTTGTTATTCTAAAATAATCACAGTTATATAATATCAAACATTCCTATCTAATACGAATAATTTACACATAGTTATAGGGTTTCAAGTATTCCTGCTGAATACTAATAATTTTATTGTTTTATTGTTATTATTTCTTTGCACACAGTTATATAGTTTCAAGTAACTAATAATAACTCTATATAAACAATTATAGATTTAAGTAATCATTGTTAATAAAAATAATTTACTGTTATATATCATTACGTATTCCTATCAAATAATAATAATTTTTAACAGATCTATTTGACCTATAGATTAGACCCTTACAGGTACTCCGTCTCTGGATCAGAGTGGACTTAGGATTGATAACAATGAAAGAGTATTTCACACTTCCCAGAACTGTAGAGCTGGAGCCTTACCACCAGATGTAGTTAAGGGTCATACTAAGAGCACTCCTTTTTAAAGGAGTCTTACTCTTCTGAAAGGGATACAGTCAGTATATTTTAAGTCTAAATGACAGGGTAGGTTTATTTGTGAGATGAAGTCTCTGTCTATTGTTAGAAATAAATATTCCTTCAATATAATTTTGCGAAGTAAAATAAAACTAATTATAAAATTTAAATAAATAAATAAAATAAATAAAACTTCTCACATGTCTTAATTTTTATGAATAATTAAAAAGACATTTTTTATTGGTTAAGAATAAAAAGCTATCTTTGTGTATATATTATTTTTATGAATAAATAAGCAGACATGTTTTATAAAAAAGACAGTCAACAAAACTTTTCAACAAGGACGTTGCTTCAATTTGCCAACGTTTCAAAAAAAGGGAATAAATCTTCGAAGTCAACTATTCTTTGAAAAGGGAACATGAAGACCTAAGCTTAGTGTTAATTTAATTGTGCTTTTGTTTGGGTTTATATATGTACATATGTGTATAAGTACTTGAATATGTGCAATGAAATTTGACTTGGCTGTGTGTTCTTTTTACTCCAAGAAGGTTTCCAAAAAAGTAAGTGTTAGGTAGGATATAATTTTCCAATACTATATTAAGTCTTACCCAGTATTGAAAGGTAATCTCTCTTGAGAGTTTTATTGAACAAAGTCAATGAAAATATTGAATTCTTTTGATAGATTGTCAATCCTAGAAATAAATAGTATTCACTGATATATAAACTTCTGCTCAGTTATTCTTATGGGACATTAAAGGAAGATATCTCCTTATGTAGATACTCTACCACCAAAATACAAATCATTACCTATTTATATTTGATTTCTATTGTTGCGGAACAGTTGCTCTGACAATTGTGAATAATAAATGAAATGAACATAATTGACAAACTTAATAGAATTTATTTATTTATTTATAGAAATGTGGACAAGTAAAAAGAAAGAACAAATACATGTGAATGTAATAAAATGGAGAAAGTCCTTTAGTAAAGTTCTCTATCATGCATACGGAAAACTAGAGGAAAATGTATATGTGAATAAAAAGAGGGAAAGTCCTTTGATGAATGTCCTCTAGTATGTGTGTGTTTTATAAATTCCTATTTCCTTGTGTCTATTGAGGCCAGAAACCTGGCAAATTGTCAAGGCATGAGTCTCTTATGGTGGAAAGATAGAATTTGATTTTTCTACTTTCTCCGTATAAACTACCTTGAACATGTCCTCTAGTGGCCATTAGCAGAACTACTTTGGTAGCACTGGGAAGTAATGAACTTTAGTGTCACCTAGCGCCAAATAGTAGAAATCAACAACAGACAGACTAGAAGAACAATGAGTTTTTCCAAAAGATTGCATACATGTCATCTTTGTTAAGTGATCAGTAAAAATTAACAGTGTTGTATATTGACCTTCGACCCGCCCAAACATGGCATTCCAAAGTGATGCACCGGAAGGAAGTGACACATTCTGATGGCAGTTATGAGAAAAAATCACGTAGGCGGGCTTGGCTGACAATATGGGACAAGGTAAAATCCCATGGTACACTCATAGACTGATGCACCAGAAGAGAGTGACCTGTGAACTGCATGATAGTTATTTCCACTTGATGACGATCAAACATGCCATTCCAAAGATTGAGTGGGCGATTGAACTATTATATAACTTGGTGAAGATAGGAAGTCAGTTAGTTTGGAGACCAGACCAGTTGGTGAGAAGATGCTGGAATGAGAACATGTTCCAGAGAGGCTGGTCCCCAGGCTTCCGGTTGAGCATCCGGAGAACAAGAAAGACTCAACGCTGATGGCCATAAGAGTGGGGGTCAATATATTGCAGTTCTGTTCGGTCTCCAACTCCCTCTCACACACACAAACCTTTCAATAAAGTGAGAGGTATATTTTCTTAAAGAAGTCTTCGCTCGTCTTTATTATTGTGTCGCCGTTATGATTCTGCATGCACATGTAGATGTAGATGTAGATGTATTATGCATTTGTATAGTTAATCATGGTCATGGCTAATACAGCAACAGTTCAGTTTTAGGGGAGTTCCCACCTAAGCAACACTTGTTCCTTGCCTGAAACAGGTAAAAGCTGTGTTAATTGCTTGGCACAATTTTAAAATTAAAATTCATTTAAGTTTAGGAAAGTTTTTTATCAGATGTCAAAGAAATTTAAAAATAAATGTTCAGACAGATAAGGAAAACTAACATTGTAATTAAAGCTCAATATTAATCTCCTTTTATTTTCAATATGGCAGTCAGTATGGGGGTTTCTGCCTTCTAGAATTTTTTGTGAGAGTAGGTATCAAATTTTTTTTTTGAAACGCAGTTTCTTCCAGGCAGCGGTCGTGTCGATACCGCACCACTTGGACGCTAACAAAACGGCTGGAGAAGAAGCTAGACGGCAATTACATAATGTTGAGAGCAATATTGAATAAGTCCTGGCGGCAACACCCCACAAAGCACCAACTATACAGCCACCTGCCTCCAATCACGAAAACTATCCAAGTTAGACGAACCAGACATGCAGGACACTGCTGGAGAAGCAGAGATGAGCTCATAAGTGATGTACTCCTATGGACCCCCACATATGGCCGAGAAAAAGCAGGACGACCAGCAAGAACATACAGCAGCTATGTGAGGATATGGGATGTAGCCCTGAAGATCTGCCTGAGGCGGTGAACGATAGGGAAAAGTGGCAAGAGAGGGTCAGGGATATCCATGCTAGCGGCATGACATGATGATAATGATGAGGTATCAAAAATCTATTTTGCTCAAAACACACGCAGAATTTGGAGAAAATCAATTGAGTGATTTTTGTGTCTATAAAACATGCACACACAGATAGTTCATTTTTATCATATAGAACAGTAATTCTCAACCAGGGTTCATATGATCCAGGGGAGGCTCTCTATATATTTTAGGGTTCAGGTAAGCAAAATAGTAACTTTGGAGTCCATAATAGCATTTTAGTAGGCAATGAAAAAATGTGCCTTTACATATATTTATTGCAAGAAATTACTTGGTTTCTTTCTCAAACACTTAATATAGTTTAACATATTATCTATGCTCAAGTCAATATTTAAAGTCAAAGGATATAAGATATCTATCATTTATCATATATTTATACCGGGACATTGGCCCAGCGGTTAGAGTGTTCGCCAATGGCCCGGGAGACCTGGGTTCAATCCCAGGTCGAGTCATACCAAAGACTTTAAAAATGGAACTTGATACCACCTTGCTTAACACTCAGCATTATAAGGTACGGTTCAAGGGTAAAGTGGAGCAATCCAGGGAATGGAGTAGCGCCCTCCCCTACACCTTGGTGTAGTAGCTATCGAAAAGGGAGCCTTCGGGTCACCCTCGACTATGGTCGCTAACTTTACTTATCACTCCAGCAGAAAATGCAGTTGCATGTTATTGTTTTTCCTTCATCTTAACCACAAAGGTTGATATGCTATTAAAAACAAAGAAACCAAACTATTTATCTTACCTTACTGCATCTGATTTCAGCTGTTTGGTTTGGTTTGGTTTCTTTGTTTAATAGCATACCAATCTTCATGGGTTGTTTAAAGCCAAAACCAACCTTCGAGAACAACAGCAGTGATGTTATTTAACCCATAACTGGGAGGATAAGAGGGGTTCATACCTTTCCCAAGGGTATCTGTCTGAAAGTGAACATAATAGCGAGACTGGAGTTCTAACTTGTTTGCTACGATTCTGTAGTTCAGCGCTTTAACAATTACACCACAAGGACACCCCCAGTATCATTTATGTCCCTAACTTAGTATCAAAAACTTTTAACTGACTAGACATTATACAAAGATGTGATCTTCAATAATCATTTACGACATTGAAACCAAATATTGCAAAACTACTGTAACAGTATCAAACACAAAGCTCACATTGAATATGCAAGTAAGTAAAATTGGTGACCATAATCGAGGTTGGCCCGAAGGCTCCCTTTTCAATAGCTACTACATCAAGATGCAAGGGAGGGTGCTATTCCTTTCCCTGGATTGCTCCACTTTACCCTAGATCCTTACCTTATATTGCCGAATGTTAAGCAAGAAGGCACCAAGTACCATTTTTTGAGTCTTTGGTATGACACGACCTGGGATTAAACCAAGGTCTCCCCGGCCATTGGCAAACACTCTACTCATTATGCCAAAAGTAGCAAAAAAGTAGTATTTTTTTTTATAAATATGTCCTTGTGTATCTATAACTTATTTTACTTGTGAATATTCATTTTTCAGAGGAATCAGTTCATTGTTGAAGTTTATATACAATAAATTAGTTATACTTCTACAATCATCATCATCATCATCATGTCATGCCGCCAGCACAGATATCTCTGACCCTTTCTTGCCACTCCTTGTATGTCCTTGTGTATCTATAACTTATTTTACTTGTGAATATTCATTTTTCAGAGGAATCAGTTCATTGTTGAAGTTTATATACAATAAATTAGTTATACTTCTACAATCATCATCATCATCATCATGTCATGCCGCCAGCACAGATATCCCTGACCCTTTCTTGCCACTCCTGCCTATCATTCATCGCTTCTGGTAGATCCTCAGAGCTACATCCCGTATCCTCACAGAGCTGCTGTATGTAGGTTTGCTCGGCCATATGAGGGGGTCCATAGGAGAACATCACTTATGAGCTCATCCCTGCTCCTCCAGCAGTGTCCTGCATGTCTGGTTCATCTAACTTTGATAGTTTTCATGATGGGAGGTAGATGGCCATACAGTTGGTGCTTTGTGGAGAGTTTCCTCCAGGAATTGTTCAAAATTGCTTGCAGCATTCTTGTGTAGTTGCCGTCAAGCTTTTTCTCCATCCGTTTAGTTAGCATCCATGTAGTACATCCATATAGCAGTATCAACATGACCGCTGCTTGGAAGAAACTGCGTCTCATTTTATTGGTCAGGTCTGACTTCCATATGAACAATAGCCTATCGATAGCTGTCCATGCCTTTATTAGCCACGTAACAATTTTTAATACAATTCCTAATAATATCTAATGATAAAAGTACAATAAGATTTTTTAAACATTGAATGGCTATGGGGGACCACTTTGACTTACCTGAAGATTGGCAGTTGATATTTATTACATGAATTCTGTATTTGAGCTTAAAATTGATTTTGAGGGAATTGTTTATTTCATTTCTGTCACTTGTGAATATTTTCTGTGTTTGATTTCTATACCATTTTAGATGTTTATGATACAATTCTGAAAAAAAAAAACAGAATTAAATGAATGTTAGGAATTATAAATATTGAAATTAGTAATAATTATAAGCTGTTAACAGTTTTTGGCACAATGATATTGTTGTGGTCCCATTTATGTTAACAGACTATTTCTCCTCTACTACATTGATTTTCTGAAAGTTAAAATCTCTGACACTTTGTTCAATAACATTTTTCCTAGAATTTTTCTTGGTTGAGTGATTGATTGATTTTGATGTTATGTAAACTCATCAAAGGTTATTTTATGCCAAGAGGTTTGAAAATTGTACTTTAATATTCATTGTTTATTTATATCAATATTTTTATGTAGTTGTTCTAAAGAATTTTTGTTTTTTTTGCACACAATCCTATTAATTATGAATATCTTTTAAATAGATTAATTCCACCCACAGATGGTTTAGTTGAGTTTGGTTTTATGGTATATCAACCATTGTATGTTATTTAATGCCAAATCCATTTTTGTAAAAACAGTTCTATTTCAAACAATGCACTTTAGCATAAATACAGTTTTTGTTTACACACAGTTAAATGTAAAAACAGTTCTATTTTAAACAATTCATTTTAGCTTAAGTACACAGTTTAAATGTCAAACAGTTCTATTTGACCCATAGATAGGACCCTGTCAGGTGCTACCACTCTGAGTCAGAGTGGAGCTTGGAGCAATGGCAATAAAGGGGTACTCCACATTTTCTCAAAGCTCCAGCATTACTGAAGCCTCACCATCAGATTGCTTAGTGTCATATCTAGGACATTCATTGGGGAAGTCTTACTCCTCTGCAGAGATGCAATGATGTATTCTGGAGCCACGGCCGACTGGGCCACCAATTGATGGGACCTTAACAGGTGCTATCACTTTATATTAGAGTGGAGCTATGAGTAAAGGCAATGAAGGAGTACTGCACATTCCTTTAATCTTCAGAATTGGAGCCTTACCATCAGATACAGATTACTGTCATGTCCAGGTTACCCTATTGTTTCTTTTGGAGGGGACAGTCTTACTTTACTGCTGGGAAATAGTCAGGATATTTATCTGTTTAAAAATTACTGCATTTGATAGGATTATGTACCAAAAAACTCTTAAGAAAAAACATAAATATGAATGTTCAATGAATGCAATTCTCTAACCTTTAAGTATAAAATAAACCCTAGATGGGTTTATATGCCATTAAAATCAATCAATCAATCATTTCTGATGTCATTGATTTGGGGGAAGTTTCCACCACACCACTCTCACTGCTTCCAACCATTGCGACTCCTACCATCATTTCGAAAAGTGAACAAAAATTTGGTTGTTTTACTTAATAACCTGACCGCCCAGTTGGCTGAGGCTGTGGAATATGCTGATTGCACCACTGCAGAGTTGTAAGACTACCTTTTGGCTTAGAGAGGGGGGACCCATAATGCTTCAGGAAGGGATCCTGTTGGTTGAGCAGTTTGGGATTGAGTAACTGAAGTGGTCACATGACCTGTAATACTCCACTTTAGCCCTTTCTGGCCTTGATGGATGGTTGAAGAGGTCTAAGCTGATTAACTGGCTAGTCATATCAAGCCCAAGCTCCAATATAATTGTCCTAACAATATTCTTCAAATTACTCTGGTGACAAGCAAGTACCCAACTCTATTTCATCTTAAAGGTGCTGGAAGGTGGCTGAGATTCAACTGCATTGACATTGCAATACTTGAAACCATTTAACTGTGTTCAAATGAATGATTTATATAACATCAAATCATTTGTATTAGATACCAATACTTGAAATCATTTTACTGTTTTATACGCTTCAATTAATAATTCTTAATACAAATTATTTGCATAGAGTTAAAAGATTTCAAATAACTAATAATAATAATCAGGTAGCAGAAAGAATTTCAAATTATTGTCTGGCGCAGGAATATTTTGACTGTTTTGGTCCCGAACTCCTATTTTTGACCAATGAGAATATTTCATGCCCAGGTCACTTCCCCAGGCAACTATAAAAAGATGAGGAAACATTCTTTCACCAACTTCCACGCAGGCCTTTCAAGCAGGAGAGACCTGTCTTATCTTTCTTCTTCTCGCTTCCCCACTGGCTAGCAGCAGGACAAGCCAGCTAACATGACAGAGCACACATTCTCTCTCTTCGCTTCCTAGCAGCAGGAAGGACCAGCCAACATGAGAGACCACATTCACTCTTCTTCACTGACTCTTCTTCACTGACTTTCTCACACATATTTCGAGCAGTCTGCTAAACACCATAAGGAGACCTCATCCAATTTATGGACCGTTGGTGTCTGGGAAATCATTCTTTCATCATTCATCTTTCCTTCTAAACCAACGGATCCCTTGTGGAAACAAATTGGACATTTTCAACTCCTCCTTGTAACTTCAGCATTTTAATTCCTGTCCTGACGACAGCATTTCAACTCCTGCTTGTAACTTTAGCATTTTAATTCCTGTCCTGACGACAGCATTTCAACTCCTGCTTGTAACTTTAGCATTTTAATTCCTGTCCTGATGACAGCATTTCAACTCCTGCTTGTAACTTCAGCATTTTAATTCCTGTCCTGACGACAGCGTCTTAATACCAGCTCAGCTGTTTACAATTGTTTTCTTCTTCCTGTGACTTACAGCACAAGTGTTCCTGCTGTCATAAGCTGTTAATAAAACTTCCAAATTGAAAACTATCAATATCTTCGTCAACTCATTTGTTCTTCTTTTTAATATAACAAGATGCAACTGAACTCTAGAACCTCAACCGCCATTTTTGTATAAGTGGTAAACTTATCCTGCCCTCATGTTATAATCATTTGTAAACAATTCTAACTTCTGTTAATTATTCTTAACACAAATGATTTGTATATAGTTAAATGGTTTCAAGTATTCTTATCTAACATTAACAAAATTCTATTTCATAATAATCATTTCTTTGCACAGTTTCATTTATTCCTATCTAGCACTGATAATTTGGGGGTGCCCATGGTGTAATGGTTATCATCGTAGGAAATGGACACGGCGACACAAGTTCAAAAGCCTGGATGAGACTGATTGCATTTCACATAGCACTAATACCCTTGGGAAAGGTATGAATCCAATTATTCTCCCTCCAGCTATGGGTAAATAGTAGGGCAGACTGAATTCTTCAGCCTTGGTAAGGCAACTAGTCTAATAGAAGGAAAACTCTGAATTCAAACCTGTTAAACTCAGCTTAAAAATTGACCTTGTGTCATATCCTGCCCAAACAGAGGGGTTGGTAAATATGATCTAGTACTGATAATTTTCAAGCAGATCTAATTGACCCATAGATGGGACCCTAATAGGTACTACCACTCCCAGTCAGAGTGGACCTGGTAGTAATGGCAATGAAAGGGTACTCCACACACTGCAGAGCTCCTGAAGTGGAACCAGATGTAGTTTAATGTCATAACTTGGTCACCAACAGTCCTTTAATGTAAATACAATTCCCCGTCCGTGTAAGCCACCTTAGTCATTTGTGGTCAGGAAGACAATCAGGCAGACTACTCATTAACTTAGTCACAACCTAACTCTAACACTAGCTCTAATATAGTCCTCAGACTAGTTCATCCTGTAGGGAAGGTTCCAGTGACTCCACAACATAAACATTTGCTGATAATTAAATGACAAGAAGCGCTGAATAAATTGGACTTTTAATGCTTGTCTGATTTTGAAATCATAAACCAGTTACATCTTTCTTTCTTTCATAGAACTTGCTTAAAAATTCCTTCTTTTCTGAATTTGCTTTTTCCGCTTTTTCCTTCTTTCTTCCTTCCATTTTTTTTTCTTTCATTCTTTCTTTCTTTAGTTTACTTGTATAAAAGGATTTTAGACCTCTGATGACATAATACTAAATCCATAGACAAACAAAAGTGCCTATTTTGAAAAATAATCCTATCATATATATATATATATATATGTGTGTGTGCATGTGTGTGTGTATATGCTTATATACATGTTGATGCATGGATATATATATATATATATATGTATATATCTTTCTCTCTCTTTCTCTCTCTGTATATACATATATATATATATATATGTGTGTGTGTGTGTGTGTGTGTGTGTGTGTGTGTGTGTGTGTGTGTGCATGCTTATATACATGTGTATGTATGGATATGTATATGTATATCTCTATCTTTCTCTCTCTCTCTCTTTCTTTTTCTCTCTCTCTACATATATATATATAAATATATATGTATGTGTATATATATATGAATACATATATGTGTGCACATGTACATATATTCATATAAACATATATGTTTACATGTATTTTTTTCTATTCTTTTTTTCTATTCTTTATATAAAAGTTTTATTTAATCTACAAATTCATTACACTACTGAATATAAACAGCTACCTACAGACCTTATGGTCCACTTAATAATATAAGCTAACCACTAATAATGGTCACTCCTTACTTTAAAAGACATAAGTCTATTGCTGATATAGTAAAGGAAAGGCATTCTACTGTATTGTTTTCCAGTGTTCACAAGAACTAATAGAATTAAATTTTTGGTAAAAACCAGTTTTACTTACTCTTTTGGCAGAAAGGTCCACTATAACCATATTTGCATTTCGTATTTCTGCAATATCCATTGTTTTTAAAATCACAGGAGGCAAGTTCTTTACAGTTACACTTATATTGGTTATCTGGTCCAAACAATGTCATATCTTCCTGCCATCCTTATGTAAAGATTAAAAAATTCATAAATTTTTGGGAAATACAAGAATTTGAACAGTGTTAATCAATGAGATATTAGAATATTTACCTTTAATTTTTTTCTTCTTATGCTTTCTTCCTTTTTTTCATGCATGTTTCATTTGAAGATTGTATATTTTTGCAAACACATGAAATTTTTACTTTGAGTTATAAAGCTGATATGAATAGATGAGAAAACAGTTTATTTGAGAACTTTCATGATTTATACGAAAACGTTTTTACAACTATTCATTCATTCACTATTTATATACCCGTTGAACAATGTTTCTTATCAAATGACTTCAATTTTAAATGACTTCAATTATTTTGCTAAGTTCAGCATCAGAAAAAGAATTGAAAAATTGCATTGGATAATATCACAGTGATAGTAAAAACATAAGAAAATAGGCGAATAAAAAATCTCCAAATATTGACCACAAATAACTTTAACATTAAACTAAAGCATCCTCAAAACGATGCTTTGATGGACAGACATGAGTTGACACATAAATACCTAGATAAAGAAACGTCTAAGTTAAATATCTGATTAAAACACTAGGCAAAATTTGAAACATGTTGTAAGCATGTGTAGCAGAAAGAACTTCGTATTTTTGTTTGGCGCGTAAATTAATTTGACCGTTATGGTCGTCACATATTTTCACCCAATGAGGATGACATATCCAATT
This sequence comes from Sepioteuthis lessoniana, assembly GCA_963585895.1. NCBI lineage: Eukaryota > Metazoa > Mollusca > Cephalopoda > Myopsida > Loliginidae > Sepioteuthis > Sepioteuthis lessoniana. The sequence goes on from OY757910.1 coordinate 118,458,585, forward strand.
CAGCCTGGACCATTTTCCAGGGCAACATAAAAATGGTGAAAGCCCGTCAAACTATCTCTTCCTCAGAACCTTTCGAGCAGGACGGACGTACTTTCTGTCCGCTCCCTTCATAGCAGCAGAATCACAACACCATGAGAAAAGCCGTCTAATTTATGGACCTTTTGAGTCTACCCTCTTAGACCAAGGGTTCCTAGTTGAACATGAATTAGATGTATGTAATCCGCCACTTTCAGGAACACCTTCATGTCGCCTCTAACTTTTGCTATGTCTGCAGCGACGCGCAATTCCGCTTAGACATTCAGCTACTTCATTCCTAGACAACCTTTTCTGGAGACCTTCATACCTCGCTCCTACACAACCAGGACCACAATTTATGGGTAACTACGTCATTCCTGTCCTTAAACAGCAAACACGACTTTTGCTACGTCTACAGCAAAGCGTATCCCGCTCAGACAACCAGCCACTTCAATTTTGCTTACCCATTTTGGAGAACTTTATTCCTCACTCTAAAATCTACGGGACTATTAACTACTGGCAACACACAAAATATAAAGCATGAATAATTCACACACACACACACACACACACACACACACATCTCGAAGACCATTCAAATTAGACGAACAAGACATGTGGGACACTGCTGGAGGAGCAAGGACGAACTCATAAACGACATTCTCCTATGGAGCCCTTCACACAGATGCGCAAGTGTAAGACAATCTGCAAGAACTTATCTACAACACCTCTGTATGGACACAGTATGCAGTCTGGAAGACCTGCCGGAAGCAATGGATGATAGAGATGGATGGCGAGAAAGAAGGAAATCTGTATGAACAGCACAGCATAATGATGATGATATATCTATATATGTCTCTTATTGGCATGATAATTGAAATTATCATAACTCTATTATGAGATTTGGGATTTAAATTTAATTGTCTGGTCCTGGGCTGGAGGAGGATGCCTTCCCAAATTCCATACTTGTTTAATAAAGCTGAGTTTATAGCTTGATATCTGCAGTACCCCGAAAGGCAAATGCCAAGGGACCAAGTATCTTTTGTGTCCCCCAAAACGAGTCCCAACTTATGCGCAGGACCCCCACTATAAAATTTTGTATCAAATATGATTCAGTGGAGAGACAGAAAATCTCTTACTTTGTAGTGAGATCAGATTGTATGACTGATATATAATCAGAAATATTTCTTGCTCTTGGCCGTTCTATGCCATATGGCTCTTGCTCGATGATCGGGAGGCTCCCATCTCTTCACTTTGCTTCTTATCTTCGTTCTTCACTCGCCATCTTTTGTATTATTCATTGTCTTCTGTCATCATATCCAACTATTCAAAATTTTTCTCTTCAACGATAATGAATGACGACTTGACCACAATTTCATGTGCAAATTTTACTTTCATTTCTTGCCGACTTTTCATTCGTTACCCACTGCAGCCTAAACAGGGAATCAGTGAGCAAAATGGAGCATTCAATCTCTTTAGTTAACTGACTTGCTTATTTCTGACTCTAGAACCGTTTTGGTTACTTGACTGAAACCATCCAATGTGAACTACAGTCTCAGATTTACCTCAAGTTCAATGGTTATCAACCATACTGATCGATCTTACTATGTTTTCCCTGCGATAAACTGGTCAGGACTTTATTTGAATGCTACACAACATATCTATAATAGACTTCACCATTCTTTCAATATGACGTCATATTACGATCTTTTCAGCACAACCGCAAATATAACACAGTTTATAAGTATTTAAATAAATAGAGGAATTGATAATGTGCGACTAATTTTTTGATTTTGAGAATTAAAAAGAACATTACACAAGAAGAAGTAAATTTTAATGCAATCAAAATAACTCTGTACCGTCAAACAGTTTGATGTAATGCTATAAAACTTTGTATGTTTACTTATTTATCTCGGAGAAGGTTTTTAATGAAAACAATCTGTCCCTCATAAGTAAAATAGGGGCTTGTGTACCAAGACAGAGTCTCTAACAGTAAATGATAATGAGTAGAAGTTATGTTGCTTCGAGTTGTAACTAACTGTACAGAATTTAAATTTCAAACCTTATAAAAGAAAAAAGAAAAAAATTTCTGATAAAATCATTAATCACATTTCATTGAACATTATAGATTAGATTTAAAGACAAACTAGAAATATAAAATTGTTGCATGACTTTATTGTTTTGTCAGAACTAACAATCTGAGAAAAAAATCAAAATGAATAAATGTTTTAGATATTGCTTATTGAATGAAAAGATATATATCTACAAAACCCGATTAAATATTTCACTGAACAATTTTAAATTCACAAGATTGAAATATTAGTATTTCTTTACAATTTGACATAGAGTCTAGTCTACTCAACAGTTTATTGATGAGGGGGTTCTTGAGTTTTTTTATAACCTAACGATAGAAAGACAGAAAGCGAGTCTTAGAATATGATAAATTTCTTGTGTTTGCTCTTTGAGATGATGTCAAGTGCTAAATCTATTGCACGGTTTTCTGCTGTGAAGATGGAGCTTTCCATTGGAAGAGCTTTCTTGATAATTGTTCTGTTTAGAACAGCTGTGCATGCCATTTTGTCATTGTTCTTGGAGGCATCCTTGAAGGTTTATAGGTGGTCAGGATAGTGTTGGAGTGTGAGAATACCCATCTCTGCAGCTCGTTGCGTAAGTTACTAACCCCACGTCGAGAACTTATGTGTGGCCGGATCAAGCGCGAGGCAGGTTCACAGGAAAAAGAACAAAAACACAACAACTTTGTGGTTAGAACGCTAAGGGAGGATGGAGAGCGTGTAACACTTTGTGGATAATTAGTCCTAGACTGAGTTTCTGCTGGCAAAAGATTATCTTAACAAACTGGGTCCGGCTGGTAATGTCGCTGTTCGTTGTTTCTTTGTTCCGTCTAATCATCTTTCCTCGAACCCAAACTAAGTCTAACTGCTAGAACCCAAAACGCACCTGTATATATACAGATGGTTTCATTATTATTTCCGGCCAAGGGACACCCACGAATAAACCCATAACATTTTGGGTGGCCATTTCTCTCTTTAAAAAACTGGACATAAAAATATTTCCTAGCCTGGCTATCTCCGATACAGGGACATTAAATTCAGACTCTTTTAAGTTTTTGACCTGTACCCGACAAGTACTTAACACTTACCCACGTCCGTGGCCATATGTATAAACATTTTCTTATCTAGATATCTGCACCATTGGACCAACGTTTTGTGCTGTAAAGAAAGAAGTCCACAGAAAAAGTAATACTCAAACTCGAAGGTAAGGGTAGAAAATATAGCTGTCGTTTATTATTCAGCTATGATCGCTGCAACTCGAAAAGTTCATTTTAGTTGCGTCCTTCTTCTCCTTTCCCCTTGGTGGTGGCGGGATGTGGTTGAGAGCTGGCTGTTCGACACACGCCTGACAGATAGGTCGAAGCAGACTGGGGTAGTACGGGTCGGGGCCTCGGAACCTTTAACGCACGCGTTTTGACAATTGCCTTCAACTCTGCCAAAATCTCGTTACTTGTTTTCTTATATAGAGATTTTGGAGAACAAATCGAAGATCCCCGAATGTTCGATGTCACCAGTGAAACACGTGATAAGACATCTGTGATTATTTTAAAATCACGTCTAACTTTGCTGGTCATTCTGCCCGCACACGCTAGTCTCATGACACTTTCACTGATTGACAACAGCGCCCGTCCGTAATATTACATTTCCTTAATCTAGTTAATGGGTTTTCCTAACATTTGAAATTTGATACCCAGGTTAAATCTAACTCATCTTGCCACATATATATGTGTGTGTGTGTGTGTAGGTGAGTGTGTGTGTGTGTGTGCACACACATGTGTGTGGGCGTATATATATACACACACACGCACACATGTATGGGTGCACACACACACGTGTGTATACATGTATGTGCATATATCCAACTCATAGTGTCACAGGAGAATGTTGCGAAATTTCTCCTGATAAATACTGGGATGGGTTTTTGTTTTGGGGGGTTCATTCAGTTCAAAGATTACATTGGGTTTTTTAATGATCCAAGGTGGTGTCTGAAGTAAGATGCTTTCATGTATAGTATTTTGAGATATATTGGATTCTTTGAGAGTAGACTTCATATGGAGGCCAAAAGGTTTTATTGATTTTTCCTTTTTTGCAAAATGTTGCACATATTTAGGATTGAGGTTGCAGTTATAAGTTGGATTGGATGGACAAGATTTGAATTTTGTGTAGTATTGGAGAACTAGTTTTTAACATCCGAGTTGTAGAGATGCGTCATGAGCTGCAACTGTCAATTGGAGAAGTTCTGAAAGCTTCTAAGACTTGTTTTAGGCCTTCGTGGTGTATAGAGTGGAGCTGTTTGAGGTAGGACCTCCTGGCTGATCTCTAGATAGAAATGGCATAATCTAGTTTTGAGCGGATCAGTGATCAGTATAGTGTAAGAGGCGTTTGTCAGTCAGCTTCCTATTCTGTATTGGCGACCACTCACAGAAGTTGCTGGGCTCGGGTGGATTTGGTTTTTAAATATTTTATGTGGGGGATGAATGTTAATTTCCTGTCGAATATAACCCTAAGAAATTTATATTTGTTAATGACAGGTATTTCCATCACTTCAAGTTTGATGAGAAGGTCATGATACATTTTTCTCAGTTGACAGAAATGAACACATCGCGTTTTGTCTTTGGAAATTCGGAAACCGTTTGTGTTTGCCCAATGATTAATTTTCCTGGTGCATTGTTGCAGTTGATGTTCTGCAGTTCGGCTATATTTTGATCTGGAAGAGATGTAGAAGTTGTCAACATAGAGAAAGGTTTTCATTTTAATATGCTTGCTGTCTGTCCACCTCGGCAAGCAAGTTTCAGTTCCTGGTTTTCTTAACGTTTCTTGGAGTTGCCCTGGTTTTTATAACTTTTCTATGAGGAAAGAGGAGAATTTGACTTGGCAGGCCTCCTCCAAAGATTCAATGACAGTGAATCTTGGGAAGTCTGTAGCCTCATTCTCTGAGTCTGACTTTGACAGGTTTCGTTTATTTATTTATTTTTTTTGAAGACGCCATAGGTGCTGTATATTTTTCGCTGGCCCTGTGCTTTACCACCCACCACGGAGTTCAACTTCTGTTGGGAATATACCAAGGGGGAACCTATCCACCTTGGCTGAGACGGAGATACACGACCAGTATACTCGAGCTGAGAGTAGGTTTTCAAGCCGTTGCGAATTTCAGATTTTCAGAACTGATCAAATTCCTATTCTCTCAACGCAATTGACCCTCAGCCACCGCCTTCTAGCACCTAAAAGATAAGGGCAAAGAACTTGCTGCAAGTGCAGATTGAAAAGTACGGTCGGGATAAAACATATAGATGTTAAAACTTGACACGACCAGCCGATTGATTGGATCAGGCCAGTCCGACCGCCCGTCTAGCCCAGTAAAGGCTAAAGTAATGTATTGCAAGTAACTTGACCGCTCTGTTGCTTGGCCAAGTACTGCTCAAACACCAGAATCCCGTCCAAAAGCATCACAGGTCGCCATCCACGGGCAACAGGTGGCCTCGTTTGGTGGGGGGGGGTCTTACCTTTCTGCAGCCCCAGCCGACAGGGTAGATAAATTTTGGGTGTTCCTGTGGTGTAGTGGCTAATGTGCTGGACTGTGACCTTATAGAAAGCGAGTTCAAACTCCAGTTGCGCTTTACATTTACTTTTGGACTAATACCCTTGGGAAAGATATGAACTTTCTTATACCCCCAAGTTATGGGTCAAATAGCATCACTACTGTTCTCCTGAAAGGATAGTTTCAGCATTAAATAACCCACGAGAGTTGATATGTAATAAACAAAGAAACCAAACCAAAACAAAACAAACTTTCAAATAAGTTTAAAATTTAAAATTAAAAGCTGCCATGTATTTCGTTGTGATTAGCACTCTTTATGCATCAATACCGGCTCATGGGTCTAGTGGGTAGAGTGTTCGCCAATGGTCCGGGAAACCTGGGTTCAATCCCAGGTCGCGCCATACCAAAGACTTTAAAAATAGTACTCGATACCTCCTTGCTTAACACACAGCAATATAAGGTACGTATCAAGGGTAAAGTGGAGTAATCCAGAGCAAGGAGTAGCGCCCTCCACTACGCCTCGTTGTAGAACCTTCTGGTCGCCCTCGACTATATATATATATATAACTTACCAAAATTCCCTCTGACCAACTTAAAAAACACATGACTAACACAAAGACTAATCACGGCTAATAACGCTTAATTGGATCCATTAATCTGACAAAAATTACTCGAGACTACAGACCCGGATACATATACGGTAAAATAAAATCCCACAAAATAATACAACTAGACCAATTATTATACGGATCCCTACTACCGTATGCCACATATCAAAAATCCTCAACAATATAATACAACCATATATCCCAAATAAATACAGTATCAAGTCAACATTTGAATTCATGCAAATTTTAAACTGTACCGGACATTGGCATAATCGTTAGAGTGTTCGCCAAAGGCCTGGGAGACCGGGGTTCCATCTCAGGTTGAGTCATACCAAAGACTTAAAAAATGGTACTTGATGCTGCCTCGCTTAACGCTCAGCATTATATGGTAAGGATCAAGGGTAAAGTGGAGCGATCCAGAGAAAGGAGTAGCGCCTTCCCCTACACCTTGATGTAGTAGCTATCGAAAAGGGAGCCTTCTGGTTACCCTCGACTAAAGGGAGACAACTTTACTTTACTTTAAACTCTACCCTCACAACAAATACATAACGGCATCACTTGATGACGAAAACCTTTTTACTTATGTTCCAGTGCACAAAACTATAAAATAATAATGAAAAATGTTTACAATCACCCCTCAATTCCTCCTCCAGCTATACAACCATAAATCCTTGAAAAACTCCTCCTTACCTGTGCTCAAAAAGTTCCATTTCATGATCCAACTGGCAATATATATATATATAAAGTAAGTTGGCGACCGTTGTCGAGGGCGACCCGAAGGTCCCCTTTTCGATAGCTACCACATCGAGATGTAGGGGAGGGCGCAACTCCTTTCCCTGGATTGTTCCACTTTACCCTTGATACGTACTGTATATTCCTGAGTATTAAGCTAGAATGTATCAAGTACCATTTTTAAAGCCTTTGGTGTGACGACCTGGGATTGAACCCCGGTCTCCCAGACTATTAACGAACACTCTACCCACTAGTCCAGTGAGCTGATATATATATATATATATATATATATATATATATATATATATATATATATATATATATATAGTGACGGTATTTCGATGGGGTCACCCCTAGGTCCTACCATTTCTGAATTCTACATGTCCCACAAAGAAAACAGAATATTTAAAACAATAATGACTAAACCCAAGATATACGTCTGTTATGTTGATGACATTTTTATCGCAACACAATGAAATTAACAAATTTAAACGAACTCTAGAAAAAGAAACTCCTTACTAAACTTTACTCCCGAACTCAACATTGATAAAAAAAAATTCCTTTTCCTCGATGTACTTACAGACTTCAACAGTAATAAAAAAAAAATCACTACATCTCCATATAAAAAGACTACCAACGACAATCCCACCCTACCACAGTGAATGTCCCCTGAAATATAAAATAGCAATTATAAAAAAAACTCAATTCATAAAACATTTTACATCTAATTTGAGATAATATTTTACAAAGAACTTACCAATATAAAACAAACCGTTATTAATATCAATTTCCCTAATAAACTAGTCGATCAACACAAAACACTTTACCTTCATAACATTCGCAAAAATAACAACACTACTAACAATAACTACACAAACAGAATTAATTTATATTACAAAAATCTAATGCACTATAACTATAAATTAAACGTACAAGCCATAACCAACATTATAAAAAAGACAAATTAAACCTATTGAAAAACAAAAACAAATAAAACTTATCATATGCAACACTAAATTTAAAACCTCAAACCTTATCGTTAAAAATAACACCAACTCTGCTAAAATACTCCTAAACCAAACCAATGTAGTTTATAAATTTATATATCCATTTCGAGAGCGCCTCCCGAAAAACGAAAATAATTTCTACATTGGCTATACAACTAGAGCACTATCTCGTCTCCTTCTGAAAATAGCGCCATAAAACCACTTTTAATCATAAAACACAACAATAGTACTGACCAACTTACATCTTCCGATGTAGGAAAGATCCTCACAGATAATATAATAATCATATATAAAAAAAACGATAAAAAACGATTACAATTCCTAGAAGCAATATACATAAAAAATCTATTTAAAAAAAGACAAACATAAATAAAATAACATTTAGCACGTGTAACAACATATTGAACATTTTAATAACTGATATCAGCAACCCTATTAGATAACTCATCTAACAGCACATATGTTTATTAAAACCTTTCCAACTGAACGTTTTTAAAACAAAACGCTAAAAACGTTCCAACCGACCATTTTAAAATAAAAACGTAACAAATTATCAAAACAATAAAATTCCAAGTAAACTGTCAACTCAAACCACATGACCCCTGATGACGACCAAAAGTATGGTCGAAAGCACTTGGGCAGAAGATATGACCATTTGGATCCCGACGCAAGAAAAATAAACAGAAGACTTGAAAAATTACCATTAAAAATTATAAACAGTGTTCTATCGTCTTTAATAAAACTTACCTTAATAACAACTTGCAACCTAAATACACACTCTTCAATATATATATATATATATATATATATATATATATATATATATATATATATATATAACTAAAGTTGTTATTATGTTTGTAAGTATGTACGTATTTACCAACCTGTCCACTATGAGTTAGACATGACGCAAGGTCGGTTTTTAAACAGTGTATTACTGGTTTGAATTTAGAATTTTCTTTCTTTTAGACTGGTTTACATACCAAAGATACAATGTCCAGTCTGACCAACTATTTACCCGTAGATAGGAGCCGGAGAATAGATTGATTCATGCTTTTCTAAAAACAAAGTGAACTAGAAACAACTTCATTCAGAATCTGAACTTGGCTTGCCTAGTCCATTTTTTATGACAATAATAGTTACACGTGTTTGTATATATGTATGTAACCATAACCCAGTAAAAATGCCACATCATAACACGAATTTAACTAGAGCAATACACTTAAAATACTCTTTGGGAATAAAACAATTTCCATTATAATCTGCAAATGAATGATAATCTTTTTGATTTTGTGTTCACAAGGAATATCATTTTTTTTATTAAACAAATTCTTGACATAATGAAAATAAATATGAAATGCTAATTAGAATACTTAACTCCTTCCTAAATAGAAGCATCGATATCATTATGGATCACTGTTAACTATGAAATACTTATTCGAATCCTTCACTCCCTCCTAAAAAGGAGTATCAATATCATCATAGATCACTTTTACACTAAGAAGCCAAACGGGATAACTAGCGTATTTATAAAGCCACATTGTTGTTTAATATATGAACAGATAACATAGAATAAAGTTAATACTTTAAAAAAGAGAATACATCTCAAGAAAATACACTTACCACTTGTTTTTACTTGGTCCAATGCTAAGTTGACGGCTAGTAAAAAACAAACAAGGTATTTCATGGCTGTCGTTTCGTACAAAATGAGGATATGAAAGTAATTGTTAATTTTCTTGCAGGAAATGCCACATATCTACCAAATTATATGCTAATTACTTGTTGATTTTCATCCGGGTCGTAGTTTAAATTATCAAATTAGTTCATACAAACTTTTTTCCCAAACTTTTGTTGGAATTTTTTTGAAAATATATTTATTTTCATTTTACTTTCATTTTTTTCATCCTTGTATGAGTCATAACATCATTAACCATAATAACCAATTATCGTTCGTTTTATAATGGTTACTGTCATAAGAAATGTACATAGCGACCCGGGTTCAGTTCCTGAAAGACACTGTTTGCAATTTACATAATGCTAATTCACTTGGGAAAAGTATGAATCCAATTATTCTCCTTACAGCTATAGTGGTAGGGTAGACTGAGCTCTTTAACTTTGGTATGGCAACTAGTCTTGGAGAAGGAAAACTCAGAATTTTAAACCTGTTAAACTCCGCTTAAAAATAACTTTGTGTTGCATTCTGTTCGTGCGGAGGGGTTGAATATTGGGCGTAGAAAGTTTGTTATTGGTGGTTGTCGGTTGTTGTCGTTAGTAGTTGAATTTGTGTTAAGTGTATCTGACTCCATTTGTTCTTTCTTCTTCTTATCCCATTTAACTTATTGGCGTTTTCTTTGTTTGTGAGGTCTACAAAAGAATTGCGGAAGGAAGAAAAGAGAAGATATATGGGATTTCAAAGGTAATTTATGATATTGTTTGCTATTTGACTCTATTCTTACCCAACGTTATTTTGCTGGTTTAACTACTTGGATATGAAGGTTGTAAAAGAATTATATGAAAGAAGATAGTAAAAGATAGAAGACGAAGATATCTTTTATATTTTGCATTTATTTCTGGGTACAACAACCATTCAGGTGGTGAGAAAATTCTTACTGAAAACAAATGAAATGGTTGAATCTCCCAGTCAAGGTGTTAAAATGTGTTAGTTATTTTTGGTTATATATGTCCAAATTTGGTATTTACAGCGTTTACAATGTGTTAGACGCTTCTGGGAGATATGTCTAAATCCGATGTTTTTAGTTATAATTGTTAAGTCTGTTATATGATGCCTCAATTGTGATTCTGACGAGTCCATTATTTGATGTTTTTAGTCATGGGTCGTTGGTAAAAGAGACGGCTGCTACTTGTGGAAAGGCTAGCCAACGCGTCGTCTGAAGACGGACGCATGGCCCCTTCCACTAGTTGCAAGAAAGATTTAGGTGTTGTCACTCCGCTTGTCACAACTGAAAGAGAACGATATTCTTTCTTTTGTCAAGACGGTTCCTTCACTTTGGGCATGTGTCACCCCTTCCCCCGTCTAGGGCCCGGGAAGTTTCTGCATATTTTTAATAATTATTCTTAATCTGGTTTTTTTTTTTTCAAATTTCAATTTTATTTTAGGGTTTTAATCGCTATTCTGTGGCGTGGAAAGTGTTCTCGAACCAGAAGAAATATATCATTTTCCCCAGACAAGGCGTTGAAATGTATTTGTCATTTTCAGTGGTAAAAGTTTAAAGTTATGGTTATGTCCGGTAGGTGTCTTTAGTGAGGTATGTTATCAGAGATGGTTGCTATCGAAAGAGTCATTTCAGTGAGTCGCTCACGAATTTTTTGCCTCTGTTCATAAAAGTAGTTTCTCATTTTGGAGAAACAATGTGATTCCAGGATTTTTTTTAACTGGGCTCGCCAAATAAATAAATGCAAAAGTAACAGTTTTCTTGGAGGCCTCTGACAAGAAGTGAAATCAGCGCATGCCTAAAAAGAGAGTCTCCTCGGAGCCAAAGAGAAATTCTCTCGGAGGTTTTATCACCTCGACTGGACAAAGCTTTTTCTCTCGACTGCCAGTAGGGAGCGCACGTGCTGGCTGGGTCCCAGGGCCTAACAGCGAGCTGTGTCTCCAGCTTGTCGCAGCAAGACACTTGACAGACCCTCAATTTGCAAAAGATAATTCCCTTATGTTTTCCAAACGCCTCATCAGGGAAACACTGGTATTTCTACTGGTTCAGGAAATCATTTTCACCACATAGTAGTCGTAAACCCTAAAATAAAGTTTGATTTTATTATAACCGGGTACAAGTGTTAAGTATTCCTGTGTTATGGTTAACAAGCGACCTCTGTGTATTAATTAAAGTACGTGGTTCGAAGTTCCGTGTAGGTTTCTGAGTTCAACAAGAAATACTTAAAAAATGCCGAAGGGCACACCGGCCGAAACGTTGAGAATATAACAAAAAGGTGAAGACAATAGTCTGAAAACTCTGAATGATAAAAATCAAGCTTCGTCTCAGAAATTCAGACAATAAAGTTTGAGTCTAAAGGCATCCTTGTCTTTTCCCTTAATTCCCTTGTAGATTCAACAGACAAAAAGAAGACAACTGAATAAGGTAAGAAGAAAAGGAGTCAGTGCACAAACCTCAAAATTTCACAGAAAAAAAACTGACAATTCAACACAACCACGATAAAACCGTTTCATAAGCTCTACATGGGTTCCTGAGTTCAACATGAAAAACCTGAAGAAGGCCGTAGTACATATCAGCCGAAAAGTTGTGAGTATAATAATAAAGATGAGGTCGATAGTCTAAATATTCTAAGTAATAATAAGCTGGAGATTTTGACGTCTCAAGCGTCGACTAACTGCTGCTGTTGGAGTCCACGTCACTTTACAAGACCTAAAGACTTAACTTACTACAAAACAGTTTACAACTGTGACGCAGATTTCAGTATCACTTGACTAAAACCGTAATAGAAAGGTTTAAAACCGTTGTATACAGTAAACTATATAAACTAAAAAGTTGTTACATTTTTTAATCCACGTTGATTGATTGTGTGTGTGTGTGTGTTGGAAAATTATTTTTGTGAAGGCATTGGCTGTTGACCTATTCATCACTTCAGTGACATTTTAAAGCGACCTTCTTACCTTCTATGATCAAAAGTACAACGTGGACAGAGGGATGGATAGTCGTGAAGATCGCCGACGCAGTCAACCTAAACGGAACTATGCTTAACAACACAATACCAACGAAACACCAAAAATGTGTCGAGAAGTGAGAAGACAACTAGATGGTGGCTACAGTGATCCGAAGAACCTGAAGATCGTCCTTTTGTTCTCTTCGTAAGAAAAAAAAAGGCAAACACGAAGAGGACTCACTAAAACCAGCCGGTCTTAACCATCGCTCGGTTCCGCTCGTCTAAAGGCAAGGGTTGGCCTTTAGCTACCGCTCCACCATCTGCGCATCGCTAAGATAATGCCAATCTTAGCCTCGGCCTCCTGGCCTGTTCGCTCGACAGTGCAGAGCTTTGACGCGCAAGTCTTAGCTATCGTCTCGATACGTCTGCACAGCTTTGGTACGACAAAGCCATAGCTACTGTAAACGATACGCCCGCACAGCTATCTGGCACGACAAAGCCATATCTACTGCCAACGATACGCCCGCACAGCCACCTGGCGCAACAAAGCCATAGCTACCGTCAACGATACGCCCGCTCTGCTATCTGGCACTACAAAGCCATAGTTACCGTAAACGATACGCCCGCACAGCTATCTGGCACGACAAAGCCATAGCTACCGTCAACGATACGCCTGCACTGCTATCTGGTACGACAAAGCCGTAGCTACTGTAAATGATACGCCCGCACTGCTATCTGGCACGACAAAGCCATAGCTACCGACCACGACGCTCCGGCGATGCAGTCCACGTAACGACTCGCTGTTACGGACTACCCTAGCAATGCAGCATCTAATCCACGTAACGACTCGCTATTACGGACAGCCCTAGCATTGCAACAACTAGCCCACGTAACGACTCGCTGTTACGGGCTAGCAACCACGACTCGACCGACTTCAGCTTCCCGCTACGATCGCCCAGCTGCATTCAACGACCCAACCGATCTCAGCTTACCCACATCAGACATCTAGCTGTATTTCCACGACTCGACCTACGCCAGCTACCCTCGTCGAACGTCCAGCTGCGCACATCTACAACTCGACCATACCAGCTAACGACGTAACCCATCCTAGCTGAAGACCACATACAACCGCCACGGACATTTAAATACACGTTTGTAATTCCGGCAAATAAAATCGTCACTTTTGTTGTATCTATTATCTCGTCTTCTGTCTCCCTTCATTGTTTTTGGCTATGCACACTCGCTGGCATTTAACTAAATTTATTTGCGGAGTCGACACGCTTATCGACTCCGCAACAAAATAAACAGATGTCTTCATAACAATATTTTTGACATTCATGGCTTTCATTGTCTTAAATAAATTCTTTTCATTTAACAAGATCTTTCTCTTTTTATATTTTTTGTATTTGATTCAGTAAATAGATTGCTAACAGTCGGTTTGAACTAGAAATAGTTAACATTTTTAATAACATGACTATAAATTTCCTTATAACTCTAGGGAAAAACTTAATTAACTTCCAAAAATTGTCAACTTTCATACTAGTTTCGAAATTCTATGAAAACTACTAAAGTTTTTACATTACACAAAAAGAGGATGTTATAGTAAAATACATCAAATCTCTTCTGATTCACCCACTTAACTCTTCACACACCTAATTACTAAAATACACAAAACACAGACTGATATACATCGACACCGCAGAAGAAAATAACAGCTACCGGATGTTGACCCAACAACGGCCAGTGTCAAACTGAGAAAATCATGGCTTCTGCGCATAGGCTCCGCGCATAGTCTATTCAAAATCCCCAGAAAATTCTCAGTTATAAAAATAGGTCTATTTTTCAAACAATCATTTTTTTCCACAAATTTTATTTTCTGGAGCCGGTGTTTGAAGTCGGGAACACATAAATAAGGAAAGCGGAGGTCACACGGGCAGGAATCCCCAGCTGTCACTGAGAGCGTCACCCGACAACACCGTCAGACCAGATCAAAGCAACCGCTCGCCGCCGACCAGATAAACGCCCGTCAGTCGGCTAGATATTTCATTTACTTGTTTATTTTATTTATTCAATAAACAAAATAAACTAAATCTTCTTGTCAGTCTTATTTTTCTTGCAACCACTCGCTTGTATATAGCAAGGATGATTCTAAATATGGTAATCTTTATGATATACAAATATTTGTGGGGTAAAAAGGAGTATATTTACCTCGTTGGAACAATGGGCTAAGCTATTACTTGCCGATGTTAGGACGAAGGATGAAGTCAAGTGTACCATAACCAGATACGGATATGCGAAATGGACATATAATGTTCATATATTTATACATAGAACATAGGAATCTCAAAACACGAAAAACACTTACTTCTTAGTTCAGGTACGAAACTTTTTATTACCTTTGAGTTTAAAGATTCTTCGACATAAGGAGAGAGATACACATTCTTTCTATTCTGGCTTTTCCATGTGCCCCTCCCCATCTCATGTGACACCTGCCCAAGGCCTCGCCGAGCAGGCAACACTCAACTCAACTGACTTTTTCAAATCTCCCAAAATCCTCCGTGCGCTTCCGGTGCGTGACGTCATTCGCACTCACTAGACCCTGTTTCCCATCTGGGCTATTGTGACATCTCTGAGTGACACGTCTGCCTCGTGGGCGCGCGCGTGAACACCTGCGTAAATTTTGCACCTAAGTAACCCATGCACTGAGCCGAAAAGTTCTCAGTCTAACTAAACCCAAAGGCATAAAACAAAATCCCTCGGCCATTATATTACACAAGGAGCTCTTTATGACACTTGGCATTTAGTTCAAAGTCTCTTTTTGAAAAGTAGGCTCCAGTCTTGACTACCCTGGGATTTGAGAGGAGTTTTTTGGCGGGGGTAGTGTTCGCCAATTACCTGGGAGACCTGGGTTCAATCCCTGGTCGAGTCATACCAAAGATTCAAAAAATGGTACTTGATGCCTCCTTGCTTAACACTCAGCATTATAAGGTACGAATCAAGGATAAAGTGGAGCAATCCAGAGAAAATAGTAGCACCCTCCCTTACACCTTGTTGTAGTAGCTATCGAAAAGGGAGCTTTTGGGTAACCATCGACTACGGTCGCCAACTTTACTTTTTACTTACTCTTTCAACACGAGATGGTGAACATAAACAAACCTCTTTGCTTTGTTTGGCGACAGGCACAGGATTCATATCTGTCTCAAGTGCATTAGCGAGAAATGAAACGCAAACTGCTTTATCTAAGAATTAAACTTGTGTCGCCAATTCCATTTCCTACGATGATAACCATTATGCTAAGCGCAACTCTTGTGAAGTAAGAGTTAGCAAGCTAGGTTACCTGACCCTTATTAATATAGTGAATTTAGTTCTCACTGAATGACCTATACTTCTGTAGTTCCATTACATACGATCACACTGTATAATTGAAAAAATATATTTAAAGATTCACATTTTAAAACTTTTTAATGATAGTAATGGCTTAACAAAATACTACTTTCATATATGTCACGGAATAAATTTACACAGTCGGTCTTCGTCCTGCAATTTTAATGGCGTGGATAACCAGGATACGTGCTCTTGTGTCGGAAACACGACTTAATTTTTGTCGGGAATGATCGTGATTGGTTGAATTTATTATTGAATTGGGGTATTTTATAAATTGGTTATTTCATAAATTGGTGTACTTTATAAATTTAGTGCATTTTAAAACAGAAGTTATATAGACCTGCGCAGTAACTTGTTTTTGATCATTCTAGACTGAGTCAAAAGACCGTTCTCATCCAGCATTGTGGGGTTTGAAGATTTTGAAGGTCAAGGGCTAAGGGCAAGGCTGTGTTGCCGTAGATATCTGACTCAATATTTTGGTTATATTATTTTACCCCACGTTGACTGGCCGGCGCAATGCCTTGCCCAAAGAAAGTCCCAAAAGAAATATACAAAAAGAAAAGATAGAAATAGATAAGAGACGTAAACATTTCTTCTATACTGTCCTTTATTTACTGGGTGAAGGGACTAACTGACGCTACGTCCCAAGACGTGGGCGTGGTGCCCAAAACACCAGACAACAAAATAGTGTTGTTGGTTCGACGGACACTGCCTGAAAGAGAAAGATAATATCGTCCTCTTTTTCAAGAGGAAATCCTTTTTTCTTTTACGCATGCGTCATCTCCTTTTTCGTTAGAGACCTCTGGGAGTTTCTTCAAATTTAATAGTTTTCTTTTTATCTATTTATTTTTTTTTTTTAGATTTAATTTTTTATTTATTTATTTGTTCCCTACAGCATATAAAAACTACGGTATATTACATAAATATAATTCATTCATTAAAAATGATCCGTAGAAGAAAGTTTACTAAGAGAGGGAACGCTTGAATGTTAAAGAAATAAGTAAAAATTATTTTAGGATTAAATAAGTTCATATCTTTTTGTAAAAAAGTATCTGTAGCATAAATTTGTTAAATGACAGCATATGGTGAAATGAAGGCGGAAAATTTTAATCCTCTGCTCCTTTTTAGATCGTGCCTACTCATGATGAGATGTGCACTTTTTGAGCGGAAAGGATGATGGGTTTTAAAGAATTAAATGCATGCAGCGTTTGATTGGTTGGTTGTTTTATTTAAGGTTGAATCTGTTGTCTTTTCTTTGTGATACAATTCTTCTCTCCCTGGATGTACATAATCAGGATCAATAGTGCATTTGCATGTAGTTGCGAGGATGTCTATATGTGGATGTATACGTATAAGCTTAATGTATCTGTATTTATACGCATGTCGAAGTGAGCGTCTCTAGTTTTACAGGTGTGTGGAAGCATAGGTAACGTGTATGTATGTATGTATGGATGTATGTACAAGGATGTGTATATACAAGTAAAATTGGCGACCGTAGTTGAGGGCGACCCGAAGGCTCCTTTTTCAATAGCTACTACGCCGATGTGAAGAGGAGGACGCAACTCCTTTCCCTGGATTGCTCCACTTTACCCTCGATACGTACCTTATAATGCTGAGTGTTAAGCAAGGAGGCATCAAGTAGCATTTTTTGAGTCTTTAGTATGACTCGACCTGGGATTGAAACCCTGTCTCCCGGCTCATTGGTGAATACTCTACCCACTAGACTAATGTTAAAAGTATAGCTAAGCAAGTTAGAGAGGTCAGAAGATTTTTATAGATGATAAAATAGAAAAAGAGATATTTCTCAATGAAGATGAAAAGGTTAATTTTTTATTATCCGTCATAACAGACGTCTTTCGCTCTAGTACAGTAATAATTCAGGAGAGAAGGGTGTTGCAGGGCCGATAATTACGTCGATCCAGCAAACTTTTTTTTTTTTATAAAGAAAGTGATGTGACACAAACTAGGCAAGGATGAAAGGCTAGGTTAAATTGCCAGAGTTGCCGGCCGTGTCTGTTCTGCTTTTGGGGTGAACGTTGCTGATTTTTTTCGGAAAAGTTGACAAGCCGACGTTAAAAGAATTTAAAGAACAAATTTTCATATGAAGAAGATGACACTAACGTAACGTTTTTAGGGTACTTTAGCGTTTGGTTTTAAACAGTAAGTTCTGCAGCTTTCTAGTTTGGATACTAATTCAAACAGATAATATAAACAACAAATTCTTTGAAAGAAATTTTATACAAAAGAAAAAAGATGTAATTATAAAATAAAGCTTTGCAAATTTTAGTGTAATAGGCGGGACTTATCAGAGAGAGAGAGAGAGAGAGAGAAAGAGAGAGTGTGTGTGTGTGCAGAAAAGAAAGTTCTTTGAATTTAAGTATTTTTTCTTTCTTTTTAGTTTCATTGAAGAGTTTCAATTTTCATTTAATTTTGAGCCTTCTGTAAAATTGTCTTTCGGCAGAATTCTCGGGTTGCATTTTATCTTTCAATTAGTTTTAATTGAGTCTTTTTAGTTTTCGTTTAATTTTGATTGTCTTCTGTAAAGTTATCTTTTCAGCAGAATTCTTGGGTTGAATTTTAGTCTTTTAGTTAACTCAGGTGAATTTCAGTTGAGTCGACTTCCGTAGAATTTTTCGGGAAGCTTCTTGCCTGTTAGAATGCTTATCGGCTTTTCAAAGAGCGATTGACAAAACCTTTCTGCTGGCTATTTTTCCTGCCTTAATAGTCTGGTTCCCAAGTTCGTACTGAAGGCTTAATAGTAGTTGTCAACACATAATGGGAGGTAGCTTTTTGGTGCAGTATCGTCTGGGATTACTTCTGCCATTTCCTCTCTGGCCAAAATTAACTGCTATACGCAGTTAGTTTGTTTCCTTGTCAGAAATGATTTTTATAAAATATAGGAATCGGGCTGCTGTTTATCTGGAAAGGTCAGCGTGCTCAAATCCAGGAATCTGGCTGCTGCTGGGGTATCATTTTCCAAAGTTCTTTATTTCTGTGATATCTACGTACAGGATTCTTTCCCGGAAGTCAGAATTTCATATATTCAAGGAAGCAACTTGGAGATAGGCTAATGAGTGGTCACCTGACCAGTGACGTTCGTGTTTGTCAATGTGTTTGGTCACAAGAAAAATATAAACATCAGTGTTGTTAGCTGACCCTTAGATGGAATGGGATATGAAATTGATCTAGTCTTCGTCTGCTGTCCGTA
Organism: Sepioteuthis lessoniana; assembly: GCA_963585895.1. Lineage (NCBI taxonomy): Eukaryota > Metazoa > Mollusca > Cephalopoda > Myopsida > Loliginidae > Sepioteuthis > Sepioteuthis lessoniana. The sequence continues at coordinate 118,477,769 of OY757910.1, forward strand.
TCGCAATAACGAGGGAACCTCGCCCATCTCCATATTGTGAAGTGTCACACGCTTGTACGATTTCGACCAAAACCAGTGATCGACAAATATTTACTTAAGAATAACAATAACGTGTGGTTGAGTCGATTAACTGGCGAGATTGGGAAACGTTATATCAAGCGTATGGTTGCAAAGAAAGGACAAAACACACAGTTGCAAATCAAACAAGAAGACAAGGGAAAATTTTAATAATTATATTAACAAGAAACAAAAGGTCAAAACAATCGTGTTGGTGAATATAAAAATGTCTGTGAAATTGAGAAGAAAAATGTTCGTAGTTGTATTGATTGGAACGAGTTTATTTTAGGAAATTGGATGTGTGTTGGATGGTAGTGAAAATCGAGAAATAAAACATTCCAATATTTGTATTGGTAGGGGTAAATCAGAGACTTACGCGGTCAACTAAAAATTACGTCGACAGAGAAGAAGAAACGTCGGCGTTGAAAAAGTGAAATGTAGATGGGGTGTGATTCTCGAGTCATGTGGCTTCCATCAAAGGCCGCAGTAGGAAGGTTAAGACGAATTTATGTAATGTTGAATGTTGCAGGCGTCGCTCTCAGTGTTCTCTCTCGAGATCTCAGAGCCGACTTTTTGAACTTTCGTTGACAATTTTATAGTCACGTTTGAGCCGAATCGGCCTCAAAAACCTTTAAAGGGGAAGGTTGCTGATTGGGGGAAAAAAGAAAAGGATCTTTTAAATTGTTAATATAAAGTTACATTTCAACCGGATGGATGCGCGAAGTCTACCTGCGCAGCAACAGGTTTTATTTATTTCAGTTTCAGCCATCGTCTAGACAACATCTGGTTTTTGAAATGTACGTTTGTGGTGTTTTATTTGTTTGTTTATTTATTGATTTTGCTTTTGAGCTAGTTTGGAATGTATTAGTAAATCAGAAGGGATTTCTGTATATGACAGTAAGCCAAGACGAAATACTACCATCTGTATATACATGCATTTCATTATACATACACATGTACACACGGAGGCGGACACACATCAATATTTCAGAAAAATAGAATGAATTATTTGGTGACTTAAAGTCTTCGAACATTTTCTTAATTATTTGAAAAATTTTTGTGCAAACATTATTGCATTGTAGGCAATAAAATTTAGATTAGTTATAAACTAAACATGGGGACATACTTTCTACAAAATTACAGCTGGTTAAGATATGTAATAATTGACTGAGTGGTTGATTTTAACGGCATATCAACCTATGTAGAGTTCCACCTCAGCAAGGTCCTTACTCCTGCGTCTCAAGCAGTCACTATGGAGACGACGAGAGATATCTACGGCTACGAAAGGGCGCATCTATCAAGCCATTGTCCGGATGATCCTCCTCTATGCAAAACGTGGCCACTTAGAGCGGTTGATCTACGAAAGCTTGAAGTGTTCGACAACGATTGCCTTCGTTACATTCTACAATGCTGCCGAATCGATCGTGTGTGCACAACTACTTTACGTCGTCGCTTGAACCTCCGTCATCTTCCACCCATCCCGCTCCAGCGCCGTCTCCGATGGTTCGGGCACGCAGCTCGACTGCCAGAGGGAGAGCTCATCCGCGATGTACTTCTCCCCTCTTCTCTTCCTAACTGGTGGGCAGCTGAAGACGTGGGCCAGAACAATCAAGGATGGCCTAGCAGCATTATCAAACACCCAAGTTTTCGGCGACGGAATCACGATCGGCTGGCCATTACGTGTGACCTGGCTCAGGATCAGCGAACGTGGGCTGCGATGGTTCGAGATGCTGTACTTGCTCGAGAGGAAGCCGGTTCAACCCGACCAGGGTGAAAGCCGCTACGAGTCAAGTCAAGTCTATCTAGGGTTATTGTATGCCTAGAAGTTAAGGAATAGCCTTTATTTTACGTCCATATTTACATTTTTTGTGTAGTTGTTTCTTAGAAGACTTTTTTAAAAAACCGGTTCTATTGAACATTGATAATACTTTAACAGTTCCATCTAACTCATACATGGAACCCTAACAGGTACTGCCACTCGACTCAGAGGGAATTTAGAAATAATGGCAATGAAGGAATGTTACACACTCCTCGGGGTAGTCTCCGTCTCGTAGTGGCTAACATGCTGGACAGCGATATCGTAGAATGCGAGTTTGAACACCATTCGCACTCTTCCTTTCACTTTCACTTTCGCTTTTTAAAAAAGGTATTGAACCAGCTATGGGTTAAATAGTATCACTGTTGTTCTTTTACAAGGATGGATTTGGCATTAAAAAAAACCTTCAAAGATTGATATGCCATTTAAAACAAAGAAACCAAGCCAAACTCTCTAGAACTAGAGTCTCACAATCAGATGCAGCCTTGTGTCATACCCAGGACAACTCTTTTTTTTTTGGTGGCGGGGAGAGTCTTCCCCCACTGCAAGGGATACAATCAGCGTATTCGTTGCTCACCGATAAATGTTAGGAATAACGAACCTAATTCCATATAATAAGACCCCTTTTTAAGTGCACCCGGCTCATTGGTCTAATGGATAGAGTGTTCGCCAATGGTCTGGGAGACCGGGGTTCAATCCCAGGTCGAGTCATACCAAAGACTTTTAAAAAATGGTACTTGATACCTCTTTAGTGATAGAAATGTTTGTTACCATTTTTAGCGAAGAAATGTATTCTTATGCGTGTGTGTTATTCCCTCGCTAATTGTTGCTGTTAATAAAGGAGGATGAAGAAGTAAGAAGACGAAGATGCCGTTAGCTTTTATATGAAAGTTTTTAATGGCAGCATGGAATAAAGAGTTTACGTTTATGCTGCAAGTCTCGTAGGAAGGAAAGAAGTAAGGAAAAGAAATGAAGTTATGATAGATTTGAGGAAGCATTTTAGCAGCTAAATGCCTGAGCGAAAAGTGCATCGTTAGGTTATGGCATTGTTGGATGTGCGAGGGAGATATGTTCGCCATAGTGTAGCAAAAGTCGTGTTTGCTGTTTGAGGAGAGAAACGTTGAAGTCACCGTGAGTTTGTGGTTCTGGTTGTTTCGGGGAGAAGTGTGAATGTCTCCAGAAAATGTTGCCCAGTGAAGAAGTAGCTAGGTGTCGGAGCGAAATATTGCATCGCAGTTGACATAGCCAATTTTAAAGATGTTCCTGTGTGTGGCGTATTGAATTTATCTAATTCATATTGAACTGGGAACCCTTGGTCTAAGAGAAATAGATGCCAGGAGTCCATAAATTAGATAGTTTCCCTCATGGTGGTGTGATCCTGCTGCTGCTATTGAAGAGCAGACAGTAAGACGTCTGTACTGAACGAAGAAGTTCTGCGAAAGAAAGTGTTTGGCAGATTTCCTCAGTTTGTGCTGCCCGGAAAGATAGTACGGGGTGAATAGGATAAGTCATCCTGATTGGGTGAAATTAAGCGTCGACCCAAACGGTCGAATTAAATTACGCGCCAAACAAAAATACGAAATTCCTTCTGTTACACCTCCTTGCTTAACACTCCGCATTATAATGTATGAATCAAGGGTAAAGCGGAGCAATCCTAGGGAAGAAGTAGCGCCCTCCCCTACACCGGTTGAAAAGGGAGCCTTCGGGTCGCCCTTGACTACAGTCGCCAATTTTACTTTTTACTTTATACTTTTAAGTGCAGGTATTCATCTTCGTATATTTTCAAGGCAGGATACATTAATTCTATCAACAAGGCAAAAACATGAGGACTACTTTTTAAAACAAGCGCGGTGTTCTTTTCATTTACAAATAGTGTACAAAAACAAGGGACAGAAAACCAGATACTTATTCAAATGTGGGGTTTGGACCAGATAATTCTGACCCGATGATCCTATTATCAGCTCTTCTAAAAAGTACTGACTCCAATGATAATTTCAACAATAAGATGGGCCATGTAATAAGTTTACGTTAAGTGAGTTAAAACAGTTTTTGTTGCCGTTGCTTACGACTATCGCTGTACTTTTGCTGTAACTCATCATCATCATGTCGCACAGCTTGCACGGATTTCCTTCTCTCTCTCTCTCTCTCTCTCTCTCTCTCTCTCTCTCTCTCTCTCTCTCTCTCATCCATTGTTTCCAGCAGGTTTTTTAGACTATAACCTGAATCCGTACAGAGCTGTTGTAGATAAGTTCTTGTTTGTCAAACACTTGCACGTCCGTGTGAAAGGGTCCATCGGGGAATGTCGCTTATGAGTTCGTTCTTACTTCTCCAGCAGTGTCCTGTATGTCTTGTTCGTCTTATTTGGATAGTTTTTTAGATGGGTGGTTAGTGGCCGTATAGCTGCTGTTTTGTGGGATGCTGCTTCCAGGATATGTTCAATAGAGCTCGTAGCATTCTTGTGCAATTCCCGTCTAGCTTTTTTTCTCTGGACGCTTAGTCAGCTTCCGTGTAATGCATATAGTTAAATTTACACCGCTGCTTGGAAAAAATCACGTTTTATTTTACCAGATAAGACTGACTTCCATATGATCGATAAGCTATCGATAGCAGTGTACACAAATGCTGTACTATGCTTTTGAAGGTTTTTTTCAAGTTCGACAACTGTAGGGATAAGCATCCTTGGTTCTAAGGTTTAAGATATCCCTTTACTATGTTTTATGAAATTTGTCATATTTGATCATTTATATATTATCTGTGTGTTTCTAAAAATTTGTCTTGATCGTTTTCAAAGTTCATTTTGATTATAGGGATGCAATAAATTATTACCTCCCTTAGAAAACTTACATGTTCGTTAGTGGCTCGTAGGGTATCATATGACAGTGTCAGAAATTCATTCTCGAACTCTGTTTCTGTTCTTTGAATAATGAAGACATTGTCTCTTACCATGTCAATAAACGGTAGAGTCACATTGTAATATTAACCATATTTGTCAAATAAGCCTTTTTTCCATTTTGTACCCCTTCTACATACTGCTTATTCATGGAACAATATTTGTGTATATTTTTGTTTGTTAGGAAACGTGTGTATGCTTACTTTTAATACCACTGGTATGTATTTTGTATATATTAAATGTTAGATGCTCTTATATGTATGAGTTTATTTTGTCTTTCCTTTCGTTGTGTTCAGTGTTAGTATATCACGGATATACTAATGATAATATTGGCCCTTATTTTTGTTAAGCAATCCAACCAAAACCAACGATAGAACACAAAATCAAAACATCCAAAACGCATAATATAACCCTCATACAATGGAACCTCAGTGAAATTAGAACCAATCACGAAGAACTTCAACTTTAAACAAAATATATGTATAATCAGGATTTGGCATTGAATAACCAATAAGGGTTAATGTACCATTTGACCAACTATCCAATAAGCAAACTTTATACATTCCAAACTAGCTCAAAAGCAAAATCAATAAATAAACAATGTTGGTTGGAGCTGTAGAATACGCTGAATGAACCTCTCTGCAAAAGGGTAAGACGTCCTCTAACGAGTGTCCTGGATATAACACTAAGCTGCATCTGAAGCTTAGGGGAATGTAGAGTACCTCCTCATTGCCATTACTCCCACGTCTATTCTAACCCGAAATGGTAGTACTTTTTAGTGTCCTATCTCTGGGTCAACTTAAACTGTTCAATTTTTCTCGGGGGAAAATTATTATCATTGGTTATTTGAAACTATACAGCTGTGTGCAAGTTTTTCATATTAGATAGAAAGACTTGATAATCAAAATTATGAATGTTAAATACCAATACATTGTCGTAGCCTGAAGTTACTTCTACTTTCTTAGAAATCGGAAGTTTGGTAAGAGAGAACTCTGCGCTATTGTAACCCTGTCTCAGCATAAATAGCGACCAAAAAAATCAAAAAAAATCAGACAGCAATGTCGTTCGGACTAAAATATCTCGGCATTTGCGCCGGGTGTTTTGGCGCTCAGCTTATCGAGGCATTCGATGCCATGATGTTGGCTAATAACACTTAATCTCAGGGAGCCTTCCCCACTGGCTTTACCTGCTTGCAAGAATAAATTTATTGCTTTGTGCCTGAGGTGCCCCAAGAGAAGAATGCCGACGGGGCTAAGAATTTTTGCTTTGCCTCGCATGGGTTTTGATCTGTGCGATGCACCCACCATAAAAACAACTTTGTGCTATATTCTGACACGATGGGATATCAGATAAATACCAGGCGACCTGCTCGACCTTGGGCGAAAAGGATCCAGAGTATGGCTCGTCTAACAATCCCCGACGATCAGATACCATCGCCTCATTTTACCATCCGTGAGCTGTGAATTCAGCTGTCCAGTCCTTTTAAAGACACAAGTTTTTTCTTTATATCACTGTTCTTTTCAGGACACATGTCTTATCTCCTCACTACTTCCCTCTCATCCTGATCAACGCCACGAGGACGATGCCAACTGAGCAGCCAGTCCGGTGTAAAGCACGACTACGAGCAGACGACACTGCTCGGACTACCGTCGACTTATCTAGCAGAGCAGCTACACATAACAACTCTGGCCATATGATCTTCTAGCTGCTAGCCTCACGACTTCAGTCGACGAGCTAACGACATCACTCGGATTGACGACAATTCATGAACTCATTCAAAGTTAATTGTCGATCTTCTGCGATCTAATATGTTCAATTCTTCGGTCGTATGCAGACTACCTGGACACGTAGCTGTACCAAAGACCTGTTCAAGATCATCTAGGTTCGCTGTCACCAAAAAACTATTAGTCGAATCGACACTTTCAATGTAACAGGAACTTCGTTCAATTTTCTTCTCTTGTATTTATTGCCAAATAAAAGTTGGCTTTAAGTTTATCCACTTGTTTTTATCATCCTTGTCTTTTCTATGTTACTTCATTCATTTCTAAGTTTGCGGGATCAATTTGTTTATCAGACTCGCGACAACATGAAACCGTTCAACTGTGCAAACATTTAATTTTTCTTTGCTTTGGTAGAGGCACGAGCGTAGCACGTCGCGATCACGGAGGCGGCTTGGCTCTTCCAGAGTCATGCCGGAGTTACTGTCGGAGCCGATATGATGCAGAAATAACCCGAAATCGGCAATGAAGACAGTTGCATCACTGAAGACCTCCTTGATGCATCTAGGATGTATGATTGAAACAAATAATGTTACCTACAAACTTTTCACTTACAAAAGTGATATAATGGTTAAAGCGCTGAACTGCGGAATCGTAGTAAGCGAGTTCGAACTCTAGTCGCGCTCTAACGTTCACTTTTGGACAAATACCCTTGGGAAAGGCATGAAATCCCCTTATACTCCCAGCTATAGGTTAAATAGCATCACTGCTGTTCTTCTGGGAGGATGGCTTTGACATTAAATAACCCACGAAGGTTGATATACCATTAAAGAAACCAAACCAACTCCAACATACAGAGTGACGCCTATCGACAGACTACTACGATTCAACACCTAAGGGCTGATGTCTTCCTACCTCTTCATCACCACCACCTAAAAATATTGTTTCACTTGTGCCTACTTAAGGACAGTTTAAGTATCTTTTTCACAAGAAATATTTTAAATGTCTATTTCCTAAACTTGAATTATTGACGCTGTTCTCTCTAAGAACTAAAATATCCATTCTATCATCAAGAATTCTCAATCACATATAAGACAAAAACTTTTGAAAAATAGTAATTTTATTATATAAAGAATTCTTATTTTACGGCACATGGAAATTTTGATTTAATTTCCTTTTTTCTTATTTTATGAAGGTTAATCTGTCTGACTCACCAACCAACCAACCTCTCTCTCTCTCTCTCTCTCTATATATATATATATATATATATATATATATATATTTAATCAGGATTTGTCATTAAATAACCATCAAGGGTTGATATGCCATTAAACCAAAGAACCCAACTTAACCAAGCATAGCAATAAAACTTAGATTTTTTTTAAGGTATAGGATACACATTTCTTTAGTTTTAGATAAATCAACTAAAAACATGTAGATAGGAATATTCCAGAAAAATAGGATTAAAATCTCACTTACATAGAATTTATACTCTTTTATTTTTAAACCAATCAGCAAAGGACACATAGAATAAGATATTCTAGAAAAAGCGGATCAAAAACAAACTTGTAGAAAAATTTATCACAGAAACAAAAATAGTTAGGTTCCAAAATAAATAAGTAATATCTGTGAATCTGATTGGTTAAGACAGGTCACGGGTTGTGTTTTCGCCGAAGTCCGCGCATTTGAATTTTATTTGACCAGTAATAAACTTAAATGTTTTACTTTAATCCACCTTCATTTTACCCAAAAGTATAAATAGCGTAATTTATTAGTTCAAAGTAGATCGACAGATTAGCAGACAGCATCGAACCCATCGTTGTGGTTACGTCGTAGACAACGTTCTTCCTCCGTTTCAGGGTGAGAAGCGTGTGATGTTTCCCGCGATCCTAGCTGTAGCCCGAATGGTGATTTGGACGACGCGAAACAAGGGATTGTATGACGATGCAAACTTTTCTCATTGCGATCTGATTTTGTATTTTAGGCATCAGCGCGATAGAAAACGCTTGGATCGCATAACATTTAGCAAAAGGTGGGAGGATGCAGCGAGCCGGGTCGTAAGATAGGGGGCAATGTTGGAGTCATCCTTCCCTCCTCTGCTGGCTACGGTACGGGTAAATAGGCATTTTTTCCCCTTGAAACCTAGTTAGCAGTATGTTATGAGTCATCGCCCCCGTCATCTAGTCGCTAGTTCTCAAGATCTTCCCCATCCCCATTATTTTTGTACCTCAACCCATACTCCAGCCCGCTTTTGTTGAAGATCTTCAAAATCCACATGTATAAAAATCATATTACCTGCTTTTATCGACCCATTCCGCGCCCAACCCTGTATTTCTTTGTCCCACTAGACTAGGACCCCCATCCCACCTAGGGTAGGTCCGGCTTGTTTTCGGTGTTTCGGACACCGGAAAACAGTCGGCCTCCATTTCATAGACGTGGAGGATGGGAGGGCAACCAAACGGGGAATTTTTTCCTTTGTTTTCGATCTGTATATATTTCGGGGTTTTTCTCCCATTTCCATCATACACAGTCATTGTAAATAAATCATAAATTGTAAATAAAATCATCCATCACTTTCGGGGTTTTAAGTAGGTCTTTTTCATAGAGCAAATGTGGTATTTTGGTGGTTGCTGCACGCATGGCGACAGATGAATGATTATATATTGTGCTGTTGAATGGGTCGGCGAATGTGGCTAGCTAGGTTCCCTCAGACTACATAGACAAGCAAGACCACTCCCTCCCCTCTCCCTCCAAAACTCCAAGGCCTTGTGCCTTCATTGTACTATTAACAATGAAATAAAGACAGATCAGCAGACAGGCACAGCACAAAATGATAGATTGATGCCAGATGACCTGCTAATACACACAACAGTTAGGAGAATAACCCGAAAGACTCATAGATACCAGGACACACACGTATACAACACACATACATATGTATGTAAGTACAAGTTTATCTTCTCTCTTTACTTCGGACATACACATACACACACATTCAATTTGACTGACACAATTCGCGTTTTGCACACACACACACACACACACACACACACACACACATATGAACACATTTTGTATAATTCTCGCCATTGTTGAGTTGATATAAAATATGAAATTGTTTGTTTTTTAATGTTCTTGTTTTTTGTCAAATTTCTCTTGTCTACGTTGTTTGTATAAATTGTTACATTATTGTGGAACCAACTCCCGAAGTTTTACTTTTTGCGGAAACTAAGGAAATACTATTCCTCCACAAATGAAAGAGAGTCAAATTTTCTTCAAGAATTTTTAATTATATTCTTCCATTACAAGTGACTTTGATTTTATAAATATACCATTTTTATTTATCAATGTGTTGCTTGGTAAATCCAATTTCAATACATTTGCGTGACTTATACAATAAATGTTTTACTTTATATTACTTCAAAATAAATATAATTTTTAAAATTATTAGTTTTGTTTCAAAATATGCTTCAAATTAAATATTTATTTAATCTACTTCAAAATAAATGCTTATTTAATATACTTCAAAATAAATGTTTATTTAACATACTTCAAAATAAATGTTTATTTGATATACTTCAAAATAAATATGATTTTTAAAATTATTAGTTTCGTTTCAGAATATGCTTCAAATTAAATATTTATTTAATCTACTTCAAAATAAATGCTTATTTAATATACTTCAAAATAAATGTTTATTTAATCTACTTCAAAATAAATGTTTATTTAATATACTTCAAAATAAATGTTTATTTAAAAATTATTAGTTTTCAGTTTGCAAATATACCTCCAGCCTGTTCAATAACAACTTGGCTTCAGAGAGCCATTCCTCAAGGTATCTCCCAGCTCTAATCTAAAAGGGCAAGGGTCAGGTTCATTGCCTTTTGTTTTAGATGCCCTCCCCAGAGCCAACAGAACCAAGCAATTTTTAGTACTGCACTAAACCGTACATCTATGCACGTTAGAGCTTCCACCAAAAAATTTAGACTTTGTTTTGCATCCATTTCCCGTTAATATCAGTATTACTGACTGCAATTGAATTTATCAGGAAGTAACGTTTGTTGCATTTTTTTCGTCCTTCATTTCATTTCATTTGTATTCCATTGCTTTAATCAATCTTCTTTCTCTAAATCTCTTATTGAATATCTTACTATTGAGTACTCTTTTCTGCTCCTTCTTGCCTTTCGCTTTGTAAATAAAGCAAGAAATATACAAATGTCATTGCAAGGGAGACCGGGACATTGGCCCAGCGGTTAGAGTGTTTGCCAATGGCCCGGGAGACCTGGGTTCAATCCCAGGTCGAGTCATACCAAAGACTTTAAAAATGGAACTTGATACCACCTTGCTTAACACTCAGCATTATAAGGTACGGTTCAAGGGTAAAGTGGAGCAATCCAGGGAATGGAGTAGCGCCCTCCCCTACACTTTGGTGTAGTAGCTATCGAAAAGGGAACCTTCGGGTCACCCTCGACTATGGTCGCTAACTTTACTTTTTACCTTTTTAGATATAAACCATTTTCACACACACACACACACACATAAACTATTGCTTGTTTTGAGTTTGAGTCATAAATCAACACTTCTATGTACGAAGTGCTTCTCTGTTAAATTAATAAATAATTAGATACCTCCATATACAATTAGATACCTCCATATACAACCTTGAAAAAGCTAAAAAAAAAAAAAATAGGCCCAACAGTTATACAAAGTTTGGGATATTTTGCTACATTTTTCGATATCCAACGATTTTTGTTCTCTCGTTACAAAGAGATTTAAATGCAAACTAGTTATTCCATTCTCTGTGGACCCCTATGCTTTTATTCACTTTGTTAAAGTTCTATTCCCCCAACAACTATCAGAGGTCTCTAAAGACAACTTTGAGGAGTCCTGGAGTAGGATCTTTCGGACTTGTTCATAGATAGTATAGGATACACATTTTTCTAGTCTTAAAATAAGCAATAAAAACATACTTAAGAACATTCTAGAAATTTAGGATCAAAACTGCATTAGCATTTAAGTTACATTTTTATATTTTTCAACCAATCAGCTAAAAACATAGAATAGAACATTCTAGAAAAATAGGATCGGAAGTGAACTAACAGAAAATATTTAGGCTCGAAAATAAAATAGTAAAATACAAATCTGATTGGTTAATAAATGTCTACGTGCCAAAATTTTAGGACGATTTTTTGATCCACCTGTAGGAGTTAGGGAGCCATTAACGAAGACTAAGACTAAACCACAAGCCACTAAGCCAGTAAAGCAGTAGCCGATACTGTGTCCGGCAAATTCCTTTCCTTCATCAACTAAAGTTCATGACCTAGCTTCAGATGGCCGCGAATCACATTCAAAAGAAAGACCCGACAAGCTTTCTTTCATCAACGCGACACGCTGTCGCCACAATTATAAAACAAGACATGAACTTAATGTAAGTAAGAACGACTTATTTACGGACTCCGTTAACATACACACATCTTTAAACAAATTAATTTTCTTCTTGCAATCTTTATTTTCCAAAAGACCATTTACACATCATGTATTTTATTTGTTTTCATATTCTGTTATATGCATATTAGATTGTTTGTTGTTTGATATTCGTTGTGTTCTGTTCTATTTCTTTCACGTGATTGTAAAGTTTTGGGTTGTATTTGTGGTGGAAATAATTTAGAGAGCACTACCCGTAAAGTACGGACGCGCATCTACCGAAATAACCAAATTACATACAACCCCCACAATAGAAGAGAAACATCCCTTTCCTATTGGCTTATTTAGCAAGAGAGGGAGATGGAAGAAGAAATAGAAAAACTGTAGGAATAACATGAAACAAAGTAGAAAAAACAATTATAAGCGGAAATTTATTGAACAAAATGTGACAATGGTTGAAAAGATGTATTTGTAATATTAAGAAGGTCCTTTATGTGTTTGTTAATGTACAACAGATATAAGTAAAGTCTGTTGCAATAAAAAGTTACTCCTTACTTTTTCTGCTACCGGAAACCGCAACTGGCAGTTACTTGTAACCTGACTGCTGTTGACTACCTAAAATAAGATATATTCAGTTGTATTTTTATCAAAAAAGAGCAGTGTGGCCCTTGCGCCACACTTTAGCATGGTGAGATGCTAAACAAATTCCAGCTGCGTGGCCATGGAGGCCGAGGATCAAAGTATAGTATGACCTTTGTACGATCTGGTCGACTCACTTGACTCTATTACCCATGCCAACTCCCGTGTTAAACTTTCATTAAATGCGGTCGATCCTGCCAGGAGGCTGACCACGTTCAAGTCCTTTAACGAAGCACGTACGTGCAAGCCCGTAGCGATCCTGCCTAAATGGCAGGCGACCTATCCGGTAGCAAACACGTCCAAGCTCAGGCCCGAAGCGCACACGTGCTAGCTCGCTGCGACTCCGCCTATCCACGGTCGATCCTGTCTGGAAGCGAACGTCAAGTCCTGCCTACTCTTCCCGACAGTCTTTGTTCCAGACCACCAACGTCTGACAATGACCAGCTGACCGACAATGCCAACTCGATGACCAGTACTCCAGTCGACGAGTGACAATTCTGCTCAGACTATCATCAGCTCTCCGAGGTCACGTTGACATGTTACGGAGCCGATAAGCACGTCGACTTCGCAAATTATTTTTGAGTTAAACGTGTGAGTAATTGACAGCCAAAGAACAATGAAGAGAACAAAGGCGAGATAACTGTATAACAAATGACAATTTATTTATCGTAGGTTACAGAATCGGTAAAGTTCAATTGGTGTGTGTCGACGTTGTCGGTGCAGTCAGCTGGATGATCGATATCAGTTGCTGGAATGGTCGTAGTTGGTAGAGAGACAGATGGATGATCGATGTTGGTAGCTGGTATGGTGGTAGTTGGTAAAGAGACAGCTGGATGATCGATAGTTAACTGGCATGGTCGTCGTCGTAATTGGTGTGTCGTCGTTGTTGGTGTGCTAAGACGATCGTGCCTGCAAAGTCAATCGAACGGACAGGGAACCGATAGCTAAGGTTGCCGTACCACAGCGCTGCGAAACCGAGTGGACAGACAGGGAACCGAGAGTTAAAGTTGCCGTACCTTAGCGCTGCGAAGCCGAGCAGACAGACAAGGAACCGATAGCTAAGGTCGCCGTACCTTAGCGCTGCGCAGCCGAGCAAACAGACCGGGAAGCTGTGGCTAAGATATGCCGTATCTTAACGATGCGCAGTCGAGTGAACAGACAGGGAACCGATAGCTAAGGTTGCTGTACCTTAGCGCTGCGCAGCCGAGCGAACGAACAGATACGGAAACCGACTGAAATTGTTAAGACCGGGTGGTCTTACAGCCCTTTTCGTGTTTGCCTCCAGGCAACGAGGGAACCATCTAATTTATGGATTTCCTACGAGGAATCCCGGTAACCTATGTAGAGAACCCGTTCCCCATTCAGATGATCTTCCTGTACCCACACCTCCAGTAAATAAGGATCTTCTTTCCTCATCAGATGAAGAAATGCCGTCAAGGGAAGATTCTGCCGAGTCAATATCTTTGGAAGATATTGAGTCTACATATTCAGGAACAAGTGGCAATGAGCCACACTGGATTAAGCAAGAAGACCTGAATGATCTTGCTCGTGATTTGTATCTGTCAAAACAGCAGTCAGAGCTCTTGGCTTCTCGGCTTAAACAGTGGAACCTTGTCCAGGAAGATGTAAGGATCACCAGTTTCAGGAATCGGAACAAAGACCTTGCTTCCTTTTTCGACATGGAAAACAAGTTGTGCTACTGCACAAATATACCTGGCTTGTTTACGTCCCTTGGTTTGCCACATAATCCTTCAGACTGGCGTCTTTTCATAGACTCTTCCAAGCGAAGTCTCAAGGGTGTTCTTCTGCACAACGGGAATAAATATCTCAGCATTCCCATTGCACACTCTGTCCATCTAAAGGAGTCCTATGACAATATGGAGCTTCTTTTAGAAGTTATTAAGTACAGCGGGTACCAATGGAGTCTGTGTGGGGACCTCAAGGTCATTGGTCTTCTTATGGGTATGCAAGCGAGCTTCACAAAGTACTTTTGTTTTCTATGTCTCTGGGATAGTCGAGCTGTATCCCAGCATTACAAGCAGAAAGACTGGGGGTCTAGAAGCACTTTTGTTCCTGGCGAACACAGCCTCAAGGAGAATCCTCTGGTGAACATGAATAAGGTGCTTCTTCCTCCTCTTCACATCAAGCTTGGTTTGATAAAGAATTTCGTGAAGATGTTGCACAAAAAAGTTGCTGCCTTCCAACACTTGTTTACTATGTTCCCAGGTCTTAGTGCTGCTAAGCTCAAAGAGGGCATCTTTGTCGGACCTCAGATCCGAGAAGTGTTCAAGGATACTGATTTTGAGGAGCTTCTTAACTTAAAGGAACTGAGAGCATGGGAAGCATTCAAGTCAGTCTGTAATGGCTTCCTTGGTAACACACTCGTACCAGATTACCAAGCCTGTATTGAGAAGTTGCTAAAGTCTTACGAGGATATGGGGTGCCGTATATCACTCAAGATTCATTTTCTCCATTCCCACCTCAACTTCTTCCCGCCAAACCTTGGAGCAGTGAGTGATGAGTTGTTATATTACCTCCTCGCTATATTGTGGGCAATAAAAGAGAAAGAACGAAGATGCTGTAAGGTTTTTAAGAAGGTTTAATGGCAGACAGAATAAAGGGTACCTTTATGTCGCAAGTCTCGTAGGAAGGAAGGAAATAGTTACTGAGTCGAGAAGGAATTATAGCAGCTAAATGCCTGAGCGAAATGTGCGTCGCTACAATCAAGGCAATGCTGAATCTCTGTGCGTCGCTATAGACGTAGCAAAAGTCATGTTTGCTGTTTAAGGACAGTAATGATGTAGTCACCCATAAATGTCAGGTCCTAGTTGCTGTAGGAGAGAGGCATGAAGGTCTCCAGAAAGGGTTTCCCAGGTATGAGGTAGCTGGATGTCTGAGCGAACTACGCGTCGCTGTAGACATAGCAAAAGTTAGAGGCGACATATTGTGTTCATGTAAGTGGCAGATTACATGCATCTAATTCATGTTCAACTAGGAACCCTTGGTCTAAGAGGGTATGGCCTTTTTGAGTCTACCCTCTTTCCTCGTGGTGTTATGATTCTGCTGCTATGAAGGGAGCGGACAGAAAGTACGTCTATTCTGCTCAAAAGTGGCTGAGGAAGAGATGGTCTGGGCTGAATAGGATAAGTCATCCTCCTTGGGTGAAAATATGCGACGACCATAACGGTCAAATTAATTTACGCGCCAAACAAAAATACGAAGTTCTTTCTGCAGCAAAGGTTTCGTCACTCGCTTCTTGATTAGCCAATAAGTATTTCAAACTGGCAAGAAGCTTCCTTAGAAATAAAAGTAAAATCAAACGAAAGTCGACCACCGAAATTCTATGAAGTTAAACAACTAAAAGAAGATTCAACCCGAGAATTCTGCTGAAAAGATAACTTTACAGAAGACCCAACTGAAATTAAAAGAAAATTAAAAATTAACTAAATTAAAATCAACTGAAAGATAAAATTCAACTCGTGAACTCTGCTGAAAAAACAACCTTTCAGAAGACTTAAAATTAAATGAAAACCGAAACATTTCGACAAAACTAAAAAGAAAAAAATACTCAAATTCAAAGAACTCTATTTCCCGGACACTCTCTCAGTTCCACAAATTACACTAAAATTTGCGGCACTTTATCTTTTCTCTCCCTTTCTTTCTTGTCTCTTTTGTATATAATTCCTTTTTAAAAACTTCATTATCTCTGTTATCTTTTCAAATCAGTATCCGAACTAGAAAGCTGCGGAACTTACCGTTTGAACTTATTCTTTAAAATTACACGCTAAAGCCCTCTAAAACATTACCCAGTTGAATACTAAATTTGGCTTTAGTGTCATTTCCTTCATATTAAATTTTATCCTTTAAATTTCTTTTACTGGAGGCTCTTCCATCCAACTCCACTCCAATTCTTTCCATTAAATTTTCCTCTAAAGTTCTTATCGCCAATTATGCAAGAGTTCAAAGTTTGGGAAATAGCGGAATAACGCATCTTCCAATCTTCCCTTTGCCATTGCTAACAGTCCCACCTCTCAGCTCATTGATTATATCCGTTCCAATATCAGCATTTACACCATCAATGATTCGTCTTACAATTAATGCCTCTATATTGATCAATACAGCCCTCGTATTTGCACTTTAATATGCCAGATTCCTCCAAACTTTCATAGATTGTTTTCACAGTGCCATTTCCTCTCCATCCACCCATCAGCTTCGGAAAAAGTAAAGTTACTGTGCATCCAGTGTCGATAAGAGCTGCTGCTATTTTACCACACACTAAAATTTCTATCGCACCGCTTTTCGAGTGAAAAGGGTTGTGGGGTTTTTGAGATTTGCTGTTGTCGCTGTTATTTTCGTGGTTCATAGGTTGTTGGTTGGTTATTGTAATTGGTTTGGATTTTTGGTCTTCGATATCTGATTCTATTAGTTTCTTCTTACCCCATCCTTATTCGCTGGTGTCTTCTTGTCTGTGAAGGCTACAAAGGAAGAAAAGGAAGAAAGGCGGAGAGAATAGATATCTTTGGAATTTCAACTTTATTTCGCACGGCAACTCTGTAGCGAGGAATGTCTTCCTGAACAATTTCCTTTTCGTGGGAACGGTTCCTTTTTTTGCCTGTGCGTCGCTCCACTTCCTATCAGGGGCTTCTGGGAGTTTCTGCATTTTTTAAATCTATTTTTTTATTCACTCCCACAGGGTAACTATCGGCGCACAATGCCTCTGAGACTTCGAAAGAGAGAGCCGTCACGCGTTGCACTTTGGACAAGACCAAAGACCGCTGATAGCATATCAATCCACATCACTGATAATCAAGTCCCGGCATTTTCAACACCTAACCAAGACCGCACATAGCTTACCAACCCACGTCACACCACCGTTCCACGAGCAGACAAGCTAGCCACCAAAGAATAATTTACAACCACTAATCTCATGACTCTTCTCTAGTGAAAAAAGAGAGCCAGTCAAGAACGACTTACACCCACTCACCTATTGACCCTTACCTGGTGGGAGAAGGGAGCCTATATCTTTTCTAACTTACCGACCTTTATTTATTAATTCTGAAAAAGGTTGGATTTGTGGAGGAATGGGTATTTCTCTAAGATGTAACTCCGTGTGCCAGTTCCACAATTTGTACAAATAACGTAGACGATAGAAAAATGACAAAAACAAGAATGTTAAAAAAGTACATTTTTTTTTACTTTATCACAACTGAACATAAAAGAATACAAAGTCAGTAATGTTCATGAATTTTGCTATGTATAGATATGTGTGTGTGTGTGTGTGTGTGTGTGTGTGTGTGTGTGTGTGTGTGTGTGTGTGTGTGTGTGTGAAGACAAGAATATTTTTAGTCAGGAATAATAGGGAGAAAGAGAGAGGTCAACTTGTACTTGTACTATACATATTTTCCCGTAGGTTTTTCTATTTCACATTTCTAATCATCCATCGTTAACTTAAAATTATTAATACCACCCCTCATGATGATGGTTCAGTAGAACCGAAACGCTATAGTGTTGACCCGTTAATAAATCATTCCTTCCACTTGGATCGTTGTTATCAGTTTTTCTACATATTGTCGGATTACATTCCTTTATTTACTCTTCATACATGTATATGTGTGCTGGTATGTGTGAGATCTGGTATGTATAGATCACTTAATCTATTTGTCATTCAAGCCCACTGTTGGCGAGTTAGTGTATTTGAACGTATCTGATTCTCTCTTTAACGTGTGTCGTCGTTGTGCTGTCTGTGTGCCACCTTCTCTTTTGAATGCCAAAATTTTGGATTCTTATACTATTTGAGTGGATTGAAATGATGTATTTTAAGTTTGCGCCGGTACATTTTATTGCGGGTCAACTAAAGTTCAAATGTGCAAACATATGAGTAAACTCAACTCGTGACCTGATCTAACCTATAAGAATCGTAGAAATTACTGATTCATTGAGGAACCTATTTTTTGGTTCTATGAAAAATCTTTCTGCAATTTTGGTCCGTTTTTTCGAGAATATTTTAATCAATATGTTTGCTGATTAGCTTAAAAATATTCTAAGTAACTGAGGTTTAGATCCTTTTTTTCTAGAATATTCTGAATTACGTGTTCTTAGCTAATTTAACTAAAAATTTTTTAAAAAGTGTGGATCCTATAGATTTTTTAATAGCTCCAATCGTCTTTTTTAAAAAATTTTAACAAATAATTTGAGATTTTCTATAAAGTTTTTTGAAAAAAAAATTACCTTCATATTATTTTAACATTTTTTTTTAAATGGGACAAATGATTAGATTGATAAGTTCAATCGAAATTCTTAGTGACTTTGTATCGAATTTATGTATAGTTATTTGATAAACGTTATTAATATGGAAACTTAAATTTCTTAAGGATCCTAATTGTTCTTTGTAAATATCATGAAATTGTCAATATTTCAATCACTAAAAATCTATATTTTTGAAATGCCCCGTTTAAAAGATTAAACTTATTCGGGAATAAAATTTTGCATAGAAATTGTACTGAAGGACACATTAATATTAATTTGACTTGTAGAGTACCAGTAAAAAGTGACGCTATTATTATATTTATGTCTGTTAAATAGCTAAAATTTCTGCTGTCTATTTTCTAAGAAGCATTGTTTTATAAAATTTGAATTATTTAAAATACGAAACAAGTTAAATCAGCTAATATAATTCACAAGGCAAAATTTAAACATATTTACAAACCAAACAGGGACAGGCTGAGATCAATTTCAAAAACTTTTTACAGGAACCATTTTCGCTAATTAAAAAAGCAAGTCAAAACCTTCTAGGACACAATAATTATCTCCCTAAGATAATTTACATGTGTAAAGTATTAGCTTTTTAGACACGTTTGCTGATCGAACGGCATATCAACTCATTTAGGATTATTTTAGAGAATTTTAGAGATTATGTTTAGAGAATCGCATTCATCCTACATTCATATTTACATCTTTTTTGTTATCGTTTCCCTAAGAGATTTTTTAATCCATAAATATGACTCTAACAGGTATTACCACTCCAGGTCAGAGTGAACCTGGGAGTAATGGCAATGAATCGGGTACTCCATACTCCTGCAACCTCCAAAACCGGAGTTTCGCCGTTCAATGCAGTTTAGTATCAAACTCAGGCCACTCCGTTTGAGAAGGGGTTCTTACCTTTCGGCAGAGAATATAACGTATTCTAAGCTTCGCCAACAAGTTGAGACCACATCTGTGTAATCTTCCTATTTAATACCACTTGTAGGTGTATTGTACATTATACATTAAGTATTCTTAGTGTATACGAATGAATTCATCTTGTGTTTCCTTCTGTTATATTCAGTGTTAGTATATCACGGATATAATAATGCAAATATTGGTCCTTTGAAAATGGGAACTCGTCTTAAATATCTTCCCTACCGCTAAGCATCTATTAACCACAATTAATTATTCAGTCTCCATTGAAGATCATGTTACCACAACATGTAGTACATAAGATCAAATGGCAGCTACCACTGAAGATGTATTAAACCACTACGGACTTTCACACTTATGAACCACCACAGAATCGTACCAGAAATATCCCACTCTTTTGAATTCGCAATAAAACACTGTTATAGATAAACATATGGTTGCAAGAGACAACGGACGGGAGAAATGGATTTAATTTTGTTTATTTTTGAATAAATAAAGGTCGAAAGTTAGAAGAGATACAGGCTCTCTTCTTCCACCAGATAAGGGTCAGTAGGTAAGTGGGTGTAAGTCATTCTTGACTGGCTCTCTTCATCCACCATAGAAATATCAGGAGGTGAGTGGGTGTACGTTGTTCTTAGGTGGCTGTTTTGTTTATTTATGGCATTGTAGTGTGACGTGAGTCGGTAAGCTATGTGCGGTCTCGGTCTAGTGTTGGAAATGTAGGGCTTGGTTTAGTATTTAGTGTTTTGGGAAATGGTTAATTTCTCTAACACTATAAATTATTAGGCAACACAAATGAATAACGAAACTTCTTTTAAACAACACAACAAAGAAAGGTTTATTATCGTAGCAGGCGTAAAGGAGTGAGAGTGAGAAAGTGTCCCTTTTGGTGTCGCTAGTTAGTAAGTTGATCCTCGGTTTGTAGAAAGTGTGTGTGAAGCTAGTAGCAGCGTGTTCTTCAGCGAAGGGGTTCCAAGTGGAATCAGTAGCAGTGGATGTGAAAGAGGTCTGTCTGGGCTGCTGGCTAATGGCTCTCTGTCCGTCGACTCACTACCAAAAGGGACAAGAAAAAATAGTTCTTGAGAGGAAGAAGGAACCAATTCGCCCTGCCTGGATAGGTCAATTAGTGATCGAATCGCTTGGTGGGGGCATTGATTCGCGAAAGGAAATAGATTTGTGGCTGCTACAAGTAGAGCGTTCTTAGATCTTGTCCGAAATGTAACGCGTGACGGGTCTGTCTGTCTCTGTCTCTGTCTCTCTAAGTCCTCCTGGAGTCGACTGACTTTTTTTAACTTTTGTTGACTATTTTACAGTCACATTTGGGATCGAATCGGCTCCAAAAAACTTTGGGAGGAAAGTTCCTGCTTGGTTGAAAAAAGGGCCTTTTTAATTGTCAATTTATTTTTTCATTTCAACCGGATGGATGCGTGGAGCCTACCTGTGCAGTGACGTGTTCTATTCATTTTGGTCTAAGCCATCGTACAGACAATATCTGGTTAATGTTACCTTTTTTCTACTGAAACGTATGTTCGCAGTATTTTTGTCTGTTTATTTATTCATTTTGCTTGTGGGTTAGTTTGTAATGTATTAGTAAATCAGAAGAGATTTCTGTATATAACAACACAATACTCAATATAATATAATCACTGTAGTTTATAATTTCTTAACCAGGGCTATTGTACAGAGTACAATCGGTCAATTGTTGTTTAAATTACGCAAAAATGAAAATAACAGTGACATCTCAGTTTATCAGATATATTTACCAAAATCACATGAAAAATCAAATGAAATATCTTGAAATACTATAGATTAGACTTTTTCAAAGAAATCGTCAGACGTTTCAACCACGATTTCCAGACGTCTTCAGAATCTCCTGGTGGCCTTTCTAACGGTCTCCTTGTTTAGATTGCACAGAATTTTGTTAGTCTCTCGCTCAACCGCGATCCACACATAATAATAAAAAGGACTGCTATCTGAGGAGTTCGGCGGCCAGGTGTTAATGGTGATGTGGTCGAACAACTTTTCTGAGCTAAGATTGAATTCTTTTGTATGGGTGTTTTTATGTACCCCGAAAAGCCCGTTTTATTCCAACGTTTTGTAAAGAATAAACCGTACTCAACCAGCAGTAGAGATTCGGGTGAGAGCTTTTGAAGAAAGGAAGACGAACTACTTATACGTGCAACAAAATTTATATACAACAACAACAACAATAAACACGGGTTTTACACCAAATGGAATAAACAACGAATGTGTAAGTAACAGTTCAAAAAAGAGTTCACAAGGTGTAAGATAAAGTATGGTTAGGTATTGTGAAGGTTGTAAGGTTTTGTAAAGGTGTTTGAAGGTAAAGTAGGTTTGATAAGGTTTGTGAAGGTAAAGTGGGTGTGATAAGGTTTGCAGATAAAATGCCTGCTGGAACTTAATTGTCTGTGTCCTGTTCCTTTAAACTCAGCACGTGCGTTCGTTGCTCTTGGGTCCCGGCCGTGGAAGGTACCAAATATGTATCCGTCAAGGGGCTGCTACGAAAAGGACCTGTGCTAACAGTGTTGGTAGTGGAACCAAAAGAGGGGGAATCTCCCGTGGAGCTCTTTTTTATAATGGACGCCACGTGACCCCAAGGGGCTGCTGCTGATCGGTGAAACAGGATCACCAGTTCCTTACCAAAATTTCTACACTTGCTTGTGTGGCATACCACAGAGTCCTGTTGCTAGATGTAGGGTCTTCCAGTAGCCTACCTCTCAATCTAGGGCAACACTCTCTCCTTCGGGCACTTGATGTAGGCCTCCGTGTTGAATCTGATACCATGTGGGGAAATGAATGGAAGCATAACATCAATATTGCTTATGACTACCCCCAAAACCATGATGTGCTCTGGGTGTTTGGTTTTCATTAGGATCGGTACATTTTGTGGTGACAGAGCCAACCAATGGTTGCTCTGTGAGTTCACTATTTGATCCTGTCAAAAAAAATTTCTCATTAAAGAAAAAAGCAAAGTATGTTCGGTTGGGGAAAATGTATGTGTTCGTTGAAAAGCTTTGGAGTGCTATTTTTCCTCTTGTCGTTCATGGCCTGTGATATAAATTAGACCTTTCTCGTCTTGTATGAGAAATACTGAATGTCTTCATCTACTACCGACCGGATAAGAAACTCAAACACTCCCATTTCCCTGGCTATGGACCTGATTGAATGGCTGGGATCGTTGTCAATCATGGCTTGGATCTCACCAACAAATTCAGTTCTTTTCTAAATAATCAAAGATGCTGCACCGTCGTAATCACTATTGGACTTATCCAATTCTTTACACTGTCCTCTGATTTACACCAAAACACCCTGAAATTTTAGTATTGGGGTTTCTGGGGAGAATGCCGAAGCAGTATAGCATACCATTTCCAAATTTCTGGCAGAATGAATTTTGTCCCAGTGCGGCTTTCTTCACTCACAATGCACAACGGACTTTAGTTTGCTGCACAATTGACATAATCTGAAACAAAGCGTATGCACGAAATTAATAATTCAAAATTATGACAATTTACCCTTCACTCCCTGTATCTAAATGTATGCATGAAAAACTCATAAAAAGGCACAATTATAGATAAAGTAAAAAGAATAAAAGTAAAAAGAGTTTATAAGTCAATTTTGCAGGAATTGTTAATGAAAAATAAAGTTTGGTTACTATGGAAGCACTTCAAGACATTGAGAGTGACCTCCCTTGCATATTCCTAATCTCGCGAGACGCAGCGAGAGTTCGTTGTTAGCGTATTCAAGTACGAATTCTGCGTTGGATTAACAAGGCAGAAAACTTCAAGTTTCGTCTGCCTTGCTTATTCATTTATTCGAGAGAGAACAAAATTTCTTTAAGTCTAAATTGATTCTATCAGTTACCCAAAATGGATGATCTGCAAGCTGCTGAGGAGGTAAGCGTTAATAATTTGTGTCACACCCAGTTTTGTCAAATTTTTAGATGACCTCATCTGATGATGATGGCGACTGAATTTCAAAATAAAATACCATCTTTTTATGTGATTAGTTTCATTTAGTTCTCTTAGGCTCAAATTCATATATATTAAAATCCTTATTATACTTGTAATTTCATTTTTTATACTTTGTTTTTTTTGTTTAAATGTTTCGAAAGTTATTTTTCGTCTGTTATTTTTTGTAGTATTTGTTTTGATTTTTGTTGGAAAACTTCGTTTCCATATTGTCTATTTTTCTTGCTTATCGTTGAATTTCGTTAGCAATTACTGTAATATAGAAAATAAACTATTGTTCATATTGGGAAATGTAGATCATAATAGAAGTGTCGTTGCATTTAAAGTGTTCAGCTGCTTTTCTATGAATGACTACTCGAATTCCATAATCTTTGTTATATTTAGTGTATGGCATTCATATCTAACTGTAACAACGATTATGGGACAGAAGTAATAAGTATAATATCATTATTTAAATTCGTAAAATATTTGGGCTCAGTTTTATCAAATGATCGATATTTGATACTGACCATATAATTGATTTGCTCTGTCTGTACTAAGTTAGGTATTATTATTTGATCATTTATTTTAAATGTCTTCAGTGATTATTCAATTTGTAGTTCAATTTTTTTACTAATTTCATTGAACTGTATTTATTTATATATCCTAGATCTTTGTTAAAAAATTTTAAGGAGTATTGTACATTCTTTTTAATTCTTATATCATTTGTACTTTTTATTTTGGTAATTTTCGTTATTCAAAGTCTTTCGTTAATAAAGTGGCCAAGATTGCCTGAATTCTTGGTAGAATATGTCAGTTCTTCATTTAATGTTTTATTTTGTTTAGCTCTAATGATCTTCTTAACATAAAATAGAATTCGTGTATAGACTTGTTTACTTATTTTTGTATGAATGTCTTCAATCGATTCGTAATTACTTCTGGTGTACGCAAATGTGCTTTTCAATAAGTGATTTATGACTGTAGTGAAGGCTCATGTGTACAGTCAACAAATTCCAAATACATAAATTTAAAATTTTTATTCTATTTATTTAAAAATGAAGAAACTATTTAACCCTCCTTAAATTCTAATTTTGCCAAGATTTTTTTTTTTTTTTTTTGAGATCCGTTAACTTTGGTAAATAATCTCTTTTCGCCTCTGGTTGAACAAAAAGTGAGTTATGTTTAAGCGTCATTAGGTATTTTTTTAAATTTTAAAATTTCGACTACGGAACGAAAATTTTGATCATTTGGATTACTAAATATTTTCTGTACTCTTTAAAAGAGATGGTCCCAAGAGATATGTGGTGATGTGTGTGTTGACATTAATGGAATACGATCTCTTCTTGCTTTCGAACTACTCATTTTAATTAAATATCTTCATCAGAAAGATTAATTAAAACACCTTTTTCGAGAACTTTTTTTTAATGAAAATCAAATTGTTTTACGCTTATAGAAGATTTTTTAAATAAAATGATAGATTATTAATGACAGTATTTCATTGATAGTGGTGCATATCATATCCTATTGGGCGCCTCGGGTAGTGTAATTGTTAGCAAGCTTGACTAGCAAACCTGGAAGAGTGAGTTCGACTCTCATTGGGTGCCCCATTCATTCGGCCTTGTGCCACATCTAAGCAAAAAGCTTAGTAAATTACTACCATATCCTCTTGTGACGCCCCCTCTATACACCTTTTAACTTTTTTTCATAATCTTATTGGATGCATTGTACCCCTGTGGAAACCTGGTAAATGTCTAAAATGAAGATTTACCAAGTTCAAATTTTGAAAAATTTTAAGCAACAAAACCTGAATTCTTGATATTTGTTCTCCTTTCTTGATGACAGAACAAGAATTTATATGCTATGCCAGTGATAAAAAGTCGGTTAGATTAAAGTTGACAAACCACTTTGTTTTTCTTTTTTTTCTTTGTGGGGTGCGGTAAAGGGCTAAACTATTATTATCCCCAGGTAAAGAGTTGTTAATTCATTTCCCTAATTCCTTAATGTATTGCTGATATAATTAGCATTCAGCCTTTACTTGCAATAAGCTTTATTTGATTCAAGTTCTTAGCAACAATAAAATTTCCTAAGCCCTTTTTAGTTGAATAGTCATCAAACAGTGCGCGTAAAAGATTCACACGCCGCTCTGTTGTGTTAGCTATCATTAATTAGTGGATTGACCCCCCCACCTACATACACACATACGACAAATATCATGACAGATTTGTAGTGTATGAATAAAATATGTTAAAAATGTTAAAAAGAAAGGAAAATCTATGGGAAGTGCTAATATGCAGAGGGAAATTAAAAAGGAAATTGTTTTCCTCCTCATCTTCCGTCGTTGTGATTCAACCTCATTACCAACAGTCATGGCGAATAAAATAACTATCTGGATCCATGGAAATTCTACAGGTGTTAACATTATGTCGTGCCTGTATAATTTAATTCTCTCTTTTATCCCTTCCAAATTCCGTTCTGTCCATATTTTTTAAAAAATTTAAATTTTATAGATATACAAAGATGGGTTAGTTTCATGTGTAAAAAATAAATAAGTAAATAGAAATAAAGAATGTACACAGATATTTTTTATTAATTTTTTTTTTTTTTTCAATTTTTCTTTTTATCTATTTCTATATTTATTTTAATGCTTCAGTTTTTACGCTTTTCTATCTATTTGCTTATTGTTTCTTGATATTCGGCCAGAAAACCTACGTCTGTCTTTCTTTTACTTCTAATTATCGCCCTACTTTCTCTCTCTCTCTTTCTCATATATATATCTAATATAAAATCAGAGACGTGTGGAATACTAGAGAATAATAATAATGTGAATTTTTATCCTGTTTTATTTTTATCTTATTTTATACTTAAAATATATTGTGATATTGCTCTGTATTTTCATGCATAGAGCACTCTAAAGATTTTATGGATTAAAAATCGTTTTAGCATTAAATTTTAATCATAATTTATACATATAGTTTTTCGTTTCATCTTTCTTGAGCTTTTACTACCTGGTTTTTATCCTTAGCATTCCCTTTTTTCCTTTTTCTAGTTTCCCCACTTCTTCCCTTCAATATTAGGTCGGTTTCTTGGTCAGAAGGTGTTACATTCTAGCTTAGAAAGGTCTCTGGGACCAGGCATAACTACTCCAACCCTTGGTAGAAAAACAAAATGTTTATTCATACAAATAAGCAGAATAATTGTATTAGGTTTGATGTTAATATCAAGTAATGTACGTTATAAATAAGTAGTAATAATAATGCCTATTGTAGATCAATGGTCATCACAATAGTCTCACAATCTATATTACTACTGAAGTGAATTCACATCACAAGATGGTACCACATACTTATAAATATCAATACTACTGTATAATTACTAACAACATTTATTTTAAAACATTACTTTTATTTAAGCATCCAATATGATTTTGCTCTGTCTCCCATTCTCATTTTAATTATATTTTTCAATTAAAGAGAATAAATATGAAATATTATGCACCTTACTTTCAGATTAAGTTAATCCTTTTGCAACTATAAGCCTTCACCAATTTTTGGGATGCTGTCAAATCTTTTACTTTCTTTCTAAGTGTGCCTTTTTGGTGTGGCCTTAAATACCAACTGCATCTCCAGCTGAAGTGTAAAACCTTCCCTCCAAAAAGAGTCTTCTAGGTATGACACTAAACTGCAGTTAGTGGTAAGACTCCAATTCTAGAACTTTGGAGAGTATAGAATCAAGTCTTCATTACTACCAAGTCTACTCCAGCCTGGAATATCAGTACCTGTTAGGGTCTCATCTTTGGATCAAATAAATTTGCTTGAAAATTATAAGTATCATAGAGGAATACCTTAAACTATATAACTGTATACAAGTTACTTGTATTAAGAATAGTTACTTGAACTCGTATTAGTCCAGTCAGCTGGGGCTGTATAATATGTCAATTGCTTCTCTGCTAAGGAATAAGACCACCCCCTCATGAATGTCCTGGATATGATGCTAAACCACCTGATGGTGAGGCTCCAATTCTGGAGCTTTGAGAAATGTGGAGCTCTAACCCTGAGTGGTAGTACCTGTTCGAGTCCCATGTATGGGTCAAATAGAACAGTTTAATCATTTACTATAATTGAAACCATTTAACTGTGTGTAAACAAATGATTTGTATTAAATTGAATTATTAGTATTTGATAGCAATACTTGAAACCATTAACTGTGTGCAAATAGAACTATTAGTGTTAATAGAAATACTTGAAACTGTTTAACTGTGTGCCAACAAATGAGCTCTGGTTCATTTTAAAATGTTACCTACAAACTATTCACTTAAAAAATCATGTATAAACAGGATTTGGCATTAAATAACCTACAAAGGTTGATATGCCATTAAATCAAAAAACCTAACTTTGAAATCATATAATTGCTTGCAAAAAACAAAAGGGAAAGGAAAGACTAAGTTTTGCATTAAATAACCTAACAATGCTTAATCAACCAACCAACATTTTTAAGATTTAGAACTTACTGCAAAAAACATTTGAAATAAATTTGATCTGTTTTGTGGTGCATAGAGTATGTTATTATGATACTACTGCATTTTGCAGATAAAAATTATTGATTCTAAAATCATAATGAGTTATTAGAATCTACTTGGTAGTTCATCTGGATGGTATTATTTGGCCTAAAACAGTCTAAATAATAATGTCATCTTCCAAATGTGTACAATTCCATTACTTGAATAACAAATGTTATATAGATGTTCCTTGGGATAAAATGATTTTGCTATCTTTAGTTGTATATAACCTTCCATTGAAAACAAAATACAAAAACCTTATTGGAAATAATCACAGTTATATTTTTTAAAGAAATGCAAGCCACAAGAGAAATGATAATCAATTATTCAATGCCTATTTTAACTAGTTCTTATGTTGGAATTTCCCCCATATCCTGTATAAGATCATTGATGTGCCATGTTGAATAATTCCCCTTCGTGGCATCTTTCAGGATGATAAGGGTTACTTGGTAATGCCCATCTCCTCTCCATGTAACATGTGACAGATTGTATTGGGTTATATGATACTTGCAGCATGGAACAATCACTGGCCTGACTATATTATCAAATGCCTACAATAGATTACCTTTTACAAGACTAAAATGCTCAAACTTCTCTGCTATTTATCCATACCTGGGAGTAGCAAATTCATGCCTTTCCAAGGGACATTTGTATAGGGTGAACATGAACTATCTCAGCCAGAATTTAAACTTGGTTTTTCAATTCCATTTTTTGTGCTGTTAACTGTCTGGCTATCTACACACACATGGTATTTATGTTAAATTCAATTCAATGAATGAGGTTATGATAAAATGAACAATATTGTTTATTTATTTATTCTTATTATTATACTCTTTGTGAGTTTTCACGCTAGTATTAGCTGGAGGCCTTCACTGGAATCCAAGTAAAAGAAAGTCACTTCAGTTCTCTAGGACTCATCTCAGTATTCAAGTCGATTTCATTAGTGCTGTGTTCTACACAGTTTAAAATCCTCAACTGGTTTCCAGTTCCCCGTCTCTTTGCCGGGTTCTTTGAGATTATTCCAATAATTATTGCTATTTTTCCAGTTTTACTTTTGGTTTTTTACAATTCTTCACTGGGTTTTTATCTAAGACCTAGGAGGAGGAGGAGAGGTAATGATTACATATATTCTGTGTCCCATCCATACTTTTTGGTGTCAGTTTGCCTGTCACATTGATAGTATTCTTCCAAGTTGATGAGTAATTCCGCAAAATGTAATTTTTTTGTATTTCATATAAGCTGTGATTGCCAAGTATTTTGTTAATGTGTTTATGTATCTCTTTCTTGATCATATTCAGATTATTATTGTTATTTTATTTTACTCTTTATAAATTTTTCACACCAGATTTAACTGATGTTTTTTCACTGGAATCTGAGTGACAGCCAATCTCCTCAGCTTTTCAGGACTCTTCTGAGTATTTTAGCTGGTTTTGACTGTGCTGTGGTCTTGATTCTTCATTTGATCTCCTGTTCCCCTAGTCTCTTTTCAAGGCTTTGGGAACAGTTTCAAGGGTACCTACTACAATTGGTATGGCTGTCATCGTTATCTTCTTATTATTATTACCTCTAATTGATATTTTGTTAAAAACAGTTTTAAAAACTTTCTTTGGTGGTATCATAAAATTACATTACTACTCTTTCTCTAAAAACAACCTATACAATGAATTATCGTGTCAGATAAAATCTTTAAATTTACCTTTCTATTCCCCATTTTCTCTTTACTTTAATCATGCCTTGTAATTCTATTCATTCACTGTTTCATCTATTTCTCTTTGGTTTTGTTCTTATTTTGCTTATACCTATATAATCAAGTAGAAATGTCACTTCATAATGTTTTGAGGATGTAAAGAAATACAAAAGAAATTAGCCAGACTATTCTCCTTTTTTTTGAATGAAATACTAATTATGTTTTTCACATTCAATAGCATCATTTATGATTTGATTAAGTTATTAAGCAACTATATATATATATACTGTATTCTAGCTGCTCTCTATTCTTAGGTGTCTTTGTATTTTGTATAATGATTCAAGATATTTTCAGTTTGTTTGTATTTTCTTTTGATGGGTCAAATTGATTTGAAGATTTTCTTACAGTTATATAAGTTTAGCTCAATTTGAACATAAAACAAAGTCTAGTGTCATTACTGAAGTTCAAATGTATAAGTTTATATAAGTAATAAGCATGCTAATCATTACTCCATGATGAGATATCTTTATAAATCTCATTCTCATATGTTGTATGTTTTAAGAAAATCATAAGTTAATGTTTTTTAAACAAAAGAACAATACAATTTTGTGTCTCGGAAACTTATGGAAATAATGATTTTCAACTCAATGATAATTTAAGCTTTATAAAAGATTAGAAGAACTGCTGATCAAATTGGAATCAGATTTAACAAAACCCTAGCATTTTCTCACTTTCAAGGGCTGTGGAGTCAGAGTTGGAGTCAATTCTTGGGTTACTGGAATCAATCAGAATAGGTAAAAATTGACCAACTCCTTGTAAATTTGAATTGTATTATAAATAACAAAATTGATTGTAATTTGATTAACCTTTCTTTCTGGTCACATTTTCATTCAAGTTCTTTGCTAATTTTACAGTTTAAAATATGATAATTTATATATTAATAATATTAGTATTATATTATGAGGACATACTGCTGCTAAAAGAACTAAACAACTGCTGTGCAGCCAAGAAAACCTTCATCAGATGATAACTTAAAAGTCATGCATGGTTTTGAAGCCAAAACATTATAACCCAGAACATCCCAGAAGTATCTTACTACAATACCACCAGACTTTGTTGGTTTTCAGTCACATCATGGAAATGCCAGCTTAGAATGTTGCCTTTTTCTTTGATCCTTTTTTTTTTTGTGTTCCCAACTTTAAATTCACAGGAAAATTCCAGCAATGAAGCATTAAATCAATGATGTAAGATTTGATTTAACTGACTAGATGACACATCAATATTATTAATGAGAAATGGAATTTACTTGAAATTTATATGTGAGGACAATGTATAAAATTTCAATAATGAATCATTTATTCAATGGTGTTAATTTGAATTATATGATGAGATGACAACATTAAATTCACGGGAAAATTGAAACGATATTCTACATAGTTCTATCCTGTATATGATGGGGAACACCTGGCTCTGAATCCTTTTGATTTACAATCTCAGAATGAAATTTACATTTGTTATCAACATAGGTGACTAATTTTATTGAGATGACTCTGAACTGTTTTCTGATGTAATAATGTTGTTCTACCTTCTGATTATTGGACCATATTTCTTTGTGATGTTGTAGTGATTACATAGGTTTTGTCACTGTTATCTGATCTTGTCTGGAAGTATATAATAAATAATATTGTATACATAAAATGCAAGCCCTTCCCCAATAAAAACAGCTGTATGGCCAGCAAAGCTTTCATCAGAAGATGATTCTGGGGTTATGCATGGTTTTGGGGCCTAAGTATCATTAAAAATAACTCACAGCCTTCCAGCAGTATCTTACAATATCACCTGCCTTGATTGGGTTTTTTGTCTCCTTATTGAAATGACAGATCAAAATGCAGACATTTCTTATAATATTTTGTTGTATTTACAACTTTCCAGCAATAAATCAATAATGTATATTTTGAATTAACCAACTGGATGAAATGTCAATGCATCAAACAAGAATAGAATTTTCATGGAATTCACATGGAAAGTTAATAATAAAGCAGAAGTCAATGATATTTATTGTGATTATATGATGAGATAATAAATCTGATGCTGAAGCTCCATTCATGAAATTTGAGGAATATGAAGTAGTCCTTCAAACAATAGAAAATTATCAATTGCAAAATTGACAAACTGAACAAATTTGCAAATAATCAAACATTGACTGTCAGGAATATATATATATATATATATATATAATACTTCATTCATTTCTATATTAAGAATTATGAACGGCTTGTTACAGCTCAACAATTGGATGTAGAGCTAACAGATTTGGTATAAGTATATACTGGATGCAAGAGAGGTTTAAGAATAAGTTTTTATTCCTTTTCAAGAAAGGGAGGCTCTTATTGAAAAGTGGGTCTCTTATAATAAACAAGAGTCTGTGAAAAGCCATGATGCTGCAAGATGTAACTAACCATACAGTTTTTAAATTTCCAAACTTTAAAAAGATAAATGAACAAATTTTTGTCTTATTAAAATGATTATTAATTTATAGTTAAACATTACTAATTTGATAATTTTCAGTATTCTTGAAGCTGGAGGTGTAAAATTATGTTTTTTTTTTTGTTTTTTTTTTTAAGTAATTTGAGATTTCTATTCTCAGTCGGCCAGGTGTGAGCATTGTCCCAGTTTTCCTTTCCTTCCTTCTTTCTTTCATTTGCTTTCTCTTTCTATCCTCAAATCTTTGATTAGTTTCTGATGTACTTGCTTCTACTCAAAACCAAGGTTCTCAACCAGACACTGTCTATTTATTGATGCAGCTTTCCAACATCCAGGCACCCAAATCAAAAACCGTCCAGGCAACATGGTCAGGACAATCATATAACAGCCAGGTACCTGAATCGAATCTCGCGTTCACACCACACTCAAGTCGCATTTTTTGCATTTGGAAGGACACGGGTTCAATTCAGGCAGGCAAGACAAAGTCTACTCCTCTTTCTTAGAGAATACCATAATTCCCATTCATTGCCACCATCTAACTCCCGTTCTCTATCACAAAAATGATTATACTTTTATTACTTAGTTAAGACAAACAACCTGGACAAAAAACAAAATGCTTAAATTGATAAATCTCTTAAATGTCTCTCACTTAAAATTAGAATTAATCACTCATTATGTAATATTTGGTTCATTCTAATTTAAAAAATTAGCCCTGTTGGTGGGGCTTAAAATATACTGGCTGTATCCACAAAAAAAGGGGAGAGTATCTTAGGTATGACAAAACAGTATTTGATGGTGAGGCATTAGTTCTGGAGATCTGGGGAGTGTGGAGTACCCTTTCATTGCCATTACTCTCAGGTCCACTCTGACCTTGAGTGGTAGAATACATTAGGGTCTCATCTATCGGTCAAATAGATCTGTTTAAAAATTATTTGTATTTGATAGAACTGTGTGCAAAAAAAACTCTAGAATAACTAATCAAAATGTAAATATGAATGTAAATGAATGAGATTCCTAGGCAGTTTGACGGAAGGGATTAAGACTTCAAATATTTTCTGCTTTCCTATATTTTTCTGTTGTGTGAAAATTTGTTTTAATGTTTTCTTTTTATTTCTTCTGGATAAGTGCAGATTTCAAGGAACAATCCAAAATATATAATTTTTTTTTTCTGCTTTTAATGATATCAGTAAACTGTTGACTGCGTTTTTATTATTTCTGGCTTTCCCTCACCCCCATTCTCGGAAATAAATGCATCACAATGATTTTATACAATTTAAAGGGGAATTTATTTTTAGAATTATTAATTAAAACTTTATTCTTTTTTCAATATTAGTACCAAAAAATGTCAAGGTTGATTTTCTGCTTACATTTAGATCTTATTTAATATATGGGTATTTTTAAGTAGAGATGGTTCAAAGAACAATATTATTATATATATACTGTCATCAATGGAATATGCTGTTTTTACTGTGACTAGCAGAATAACATTAATTTAAAACTTTTTAAAAAATTTTATTTTAAAAAAGGAAGTTACCTCTATTTAGAATTGAATAAAAATTTATTGTAATTTTTATTTTTCTAATGTTCATAAATTTAGTTATCAGTCATATTCTCACACAAATCATTTGTATTTCTTTTAACTCATTATCAATCTTTTCCTGCCTTAATTGTAATGATTTCAATTTTTTTATAAATTATTTTATTTAAAAAAAAAATTAAAATCACTTCATTTTATAAAAAAAAATTTGAGTTTTAAAAAATAAAAATAGTTTCAGATTACTTCAAAACTATTAAGACATTATAAAATGACATTCAATTTCCATTCGACCATCCCTTTTTAGAAGTATCATCTATATTAGTTGGGATTAAGAGAAAATTGAAAATTTGGAGTTAGACTAAAAAAATGTAATTTTTTTTTTCATTCACTTCTTCCACTTTAAAACATTCAATCTAATGTCAAATTGTTGCTTATAAACATTGTCAAGATTATATATATCTCAACAATATTTACAAAAAATTAATTTTAAAATCAAATATTTATAAGCAAAAATTTGACATTAAATTGAACAGCACTTTTGATTCAAAGAAGTGAAAAAAAAATGTTTAAAAACTTTTTTTTAAATTTCAGAATGTATTTGTTGTTGATGATGTGACCAATGTGATCAAAGAGGTAAGTAAAAACTACTTTATATCAAAAATAAATATTCCAAAGTTTTCCCTGTGATTCTATAAATATTAAGTGTGGTGGAAATCGTGAAAACGGAGAGGGGGGCTTACCTTTTCTTCCAGCGGACAGGTGCTGGGTTGATTGACCAGTAGGTCTCGCAAGCTTTTACAATGGATCTTACGTCCTTCTTGGACACATGCGGATTGACTAATCTGGTGAAATACAGGGTTCAGTTTATGCCTGGGTGTCCGCTTTGACGATGAACTTTAGCCACCTGGTCCGGGCAGAGTCATCCTCCCATTCCGGCGCAGTTCGCAAGCGCCGGTTCTCCTCCTTCTTTTGCCAGGTCCAGCCACCTGCGCGGCACTCTGGTGAGGCGATCCGCGCGGTTCCGACAAGACTGCACGAGCGCCACATCCACGGTCAGGTTGTACTCTTTGATGGTCTCAACCAGGGTGGTGAGCCGCCTCCATATCAGCATCTCACACAATGCTTTTGTGGTCAGTCGTGCCTTTCCACTCAAGGCATCAGTTACCCACAGTGAGTGTGCGAATTAACAGGTGCAAGTGCTCAGCGCTTGTAGACACCGGGTGCACCCAAACCCTAGTGCGCAAGGCATGTTGTAATGCATGGGAGAAGAAGAAGGTTCCGGTGTTAACTGTTGGAGGGGGCTCACTGGTATGTTGTGGAGAGAGCGTTGTCCACATAAGCGTCGGCGATGGGCCCCCAGTGGCCGTACAAGCCCTAGTCGTTGATGGGGAGCTGCTTGGGTATGACCTACTCCTCGGGATGGACTCAATTATGCAGCTGGGTGGAATCACAGTGAACGGCACCGGCAATATAAGGTTTTCCCGACATAAGAAATGCGTTTGCGCTGCAATCACCCTTGACGAGGCTGACTTTCACGCGGAATATGACCGGGACACAAATGCATGGACGGCGTTGTGGAAGTGGTCGGGCGATCAGCCACCAATATCCTTGCGGAACCAGCTATCGGAGTATCCCCCTCTCGCGTGGCTTAGGAAGCAGTACAAGGATCGTTGGATTCGGTTGTTGTTGTTTCTGCTAGTGTGACATACGGAGAATAGAAAGGAGTTTCGCTGAACTAACAGAGGCCGCTTAAAAGGTAAGCCCCCCTCTCCGTTTTCACGATTTCCGCCACATTAAGATACTCAATCATTATTATTAATACTATGAACAAATCTGATTTAAAATTTTTTTGTTTTGTTTTCTTCTTAAGCAATCATTTTAACTTTGATAATTTGAAACCTGTTCAATTATTATTCAAAAATCTTTCTTTAAAATTCATCTTGGATTGGGATTCTTTTGTATAATCTTGAAAGTAATTATGTTTAAATAAATGTTTAGCAGCTATTTTTGTATATTTTTATTTATTTATTTTTATTGTGAGAGAACAAGTTAAATGGGCTGACATGACAACAAAATCCCAATAATAACAATAACAACCTTATTGGCCTCTTGAGTTTCAATATTTTAATATTCAATCTATTGCACTCTACATTAATTGTAGGTGTCTTTATATGTAATTTTATATGGGAGGTTATCAACTGTCTAATCAAATAAATGATGTCCTTACCCCCAGGTCCTGTCCATTAAATTTTCAACTTACCATGATTATTTATGTATAAGATGGACTATTTTCCCAGATTTTTCAGCCCCAAAGTTAGGGGTGCATATTATATGTGAGAGCTTTATAATTAACTTTTTTCTCGCCACATGCTTTACGATATTCAGGATGGGATAACCGAAAGTTAGTTATATCAATTGTCCAAATTAATGTATTTTATGTAGTTACCGGGCCATTGGCCTAATAAGTAGAGTGTTCACCAATGGTCC
Organism: Sepioteuthis lessoniana; assembly: GCA_963585895.1. Taxonomy (NCBI): domain Eukaryota; kingdom Metazoa; phylum Mollusca; class Cephalopoda; order Myopsida; family Loliginidae; genus Sepioteuthis; species Sepioteuthis lessoniana. The sequence continues at coordinate 118,514,207 of OY757910.1, forward strand.
GGGAGACCAAGGTTCAATCCCAAGTCGAGTCATACCAAAGAATCAAAAAATGGTACTTACTTTATTTATGTAGTTACAGAGAAATATCAACTGGAATGACTGTTTTTACTAATGTGAACTTATTTTTGCTGCAAGCTTGTTGCATTTTTGTATAAACATATCCATGTGTTGGCTCAAAATACTGTGTAAATTTTGTTTTAAGACATAAGTAAAGTAAGTAACCATTGTTGAAGGCGACCCAAAAGGCTCCCTTTTCAATAGCTACTACACCAAGGTGTAGGGAAGGGCACTACTTTTCCTGGATTGCTCCACTTTACCCTTGATACATACCTTATAATGCTAACTGTTAAGCAAAGAGGTATCAAGTACCATTTTTTGAGTCTCTGGTATGACTCAACCTGGGATTGAACCCTGATCTCCTGGGCCATTGACAAACACTCTAACCATTGTCAGTATGAACTAATAAAAAGCTGAACAAATGCTAGATTTAGCTGCTACAAATTCTAAAATGTCTGTATATTATACCCAAAATCTTGTCATAATTTTGTAATTCAAAGTTAGAGGGGAGTGTTATATACAAATAATTATGATATTAAACTATACTTCCTTTCCTTCTGACCCTGTAGGTTAAATTCTCAATTTCTTGATCTCTCATAATTATTTTCTGGAGGGACATTATTATTTGATTAATTTGTCTTGCAGTAAAAATGATGCAAAATTTTATACAGGAACATGGTTACTATTCTAATTGCATTCTGTTTTCTAAAAAATGCGCTACATAACTGAATTAATTATACAATATACTTTGTCGATCCCATATTTTCATTTTTTGTAAAGGAACAATATCCCAGTTGTATGAAATTGTTGCATTTACTAGAATCTTAAATAATTCTTCCTATCTGAGTGTGTTATATTTTAGCAGTATATTTGCTAACAAAAGAGGCAAATTTCTAATAATGATTGTTAATTGCTTGACACCAAAGATTTTATTACTGCATTGCTAATATTTCCCCTGAATAACAATACTTTTCTTTCATTTTTTTCTTTGTAGTCTGTAGAGAGTGTGATTGGTTCAAATGCTTATCAGCATAATAAGATCAACCAATGGACATCAAATGTGGTTGAACAGTGCCTCAGCCAACTGACCAAAATGAACAAGCCTTTTAAATATATTGGTGTGTACAAGTTGTTTTTTTATTTTTCTTTACATATAATAGTTTTTTTATTGACTCAGATAAGAGTGTAGCACCTGTGCATCACTCCCAAGATGTCTGCCCAGGATCAGAGTGTATACACTGTTACTAAGCAGAAGTGTTATAAAACAATACTTTGATCCTAGGCAAAATACACAGATATTACACTCTGATCATATACAAAAGTGTTATTCCATATGTAAATAATCCTGTCAATTTTTCATGGGAGCTATACTAGTTTGATGTATTCCAGCTTTAATAATAATCATTATATACACAAGCTGTGGGCCAATAAAACCTTGATCAGATGATAACTCTGAGGTCAATATGGTTTCAAGAGCAAATCATCATTACTACTAAGCTAGAGTGCCCCAGCAACATCTTATAATACCACCAGACTTTGTTGGTTTTCCATCACATCATGAAAATGTAACATCAAAATGCAGCCTTTTTTATGTAATATTTTGTTATATTCACAACTTTCCCACAAAATGTTTATTCAGTGATGTAAGATTTGATTTAACTGACTAGATAAAACTTCAGTATTGTAAATGAGAAATGAAATTTATATGCGAGGTTAATGTATAAAAATTCAATAATGAATCATTTATTCAATGATGTTAATTTGAATTATATGATGAGATGACAACATTAAATTCACGGGAAAATTGAGACAATATTTTACATAGTTCTATCCTGTATATGATGGGGAACACCTGACTCTGAATCCTTTTGATTTACAATCTCAGAATGAAATTTACATTTGTTAAGCCTAAGTATCATGACCCTTAACCCAGAGCCTCCTAATAGAATCTTAGAATACAAACATAATTCATTTATACAAACTTTTTTTTTTTGTAGCGGGGTATAATATATTTTCCATTTTGTTTATACGCTTTGACATATATTATGATCACATTTGTAGTTTGAAGTTAGATTTGTATGTATTTATGTAACCCCTCCATCATGGGCAAGTTGCTGCTGTACAGGGTCAATTTTCAAGCAGTGTACAGCTGGTCTGAGTTTTCTTTCTCCAAGACTGGTTGCTACAATTTACTCACATTTAGGTGGGAAGAAAAAATGGATTCATGCCTTTCCCAAGGGCATTTATGTGTAGTGAAACACAGACAGCTTGTTGAGGATTTGAACTTGGCTTGCTTGTAGCTATTTTGAAAATGTTTCTTCTTTTCATCTCTCCTAAAACTCAAGATTTCTAGAAAGTATATTTGTCATCATCTTTGACAATATCCTTTATTGAACAAGATAAACTGTTTCATGTTTTTTTCTCCCCTCTTTCTTTTTAGTTACTTGTGTGATAATGCAAAAAAATGGGGCTGGACTTCATACTGCTAGTTCTTGCTTCTGGGACAGTACCACAGATGGTGAGTTAATTTATTTTATTCTTCATTTATTGCCATTACAAAAACATTCATTTTATTGGCCAGGTTATCTGTTTTCCACATTGCTGGCCAATTATGTGCTTCTATTCCATTCTTAATCTCATCCTTCTTCTCTCTATTCACCTGAATCACTTGACAACTTCATCTTCCCATTGGTCATTTCTGGTCTTTCAACTTCTGTTACAGATCCACTTGATGGCTGTGAACTTTGCAATGCTTTATAATAAAGCTAAATTAATGGAAATTTTCATCGTTAAGATAATCTTTTAAATTCTTGTTGAGGGAGCAAATTATTTTCAGAAAATTTACAATAGAGTGTATATTCAAACAAATTAATTGGATTTAAAAAATAAACAGTATGTCATAGTACAATAGCTTGAAAACAATAAAGCACTCATTTTTAATTGACATTTTGCAAAACAACCTTTACACAATCCTACACCGCAGTTGGACTCTCTTAGCAATGTTTCTATACATCAAGATTGAATTGGTCAACAAAATGTCTTACATTGAGTTATAACACAAACAAAAAAAAAAACTTTTTTTCCCCCCATATCCTTTAGTTGTATTTGCTGATTTGAAATTTAGTGTAGAAAAGTGGCCAATCATTTTATAGTTAAAAAGTCAATTGAAGATAAAAACGTTTTTGGATTTATATTTTTTATATTAATTTTAGTTTGTGTATTTGATGAAAGTAAAAAAGTTTGTAGGATAAATTAACTCATTAATTAGATATGTTCCTTTTTATTTGAATGTTATTCATATTTTGATGAAAATCCTGTTTGAATATGAAAATTATATTGCACACTTTACTATTAATGATTAACAGGCAGAAGCTAAATCAGTGGGTACATGTGTTGACTTTATTATTCCCCTTCCCTAAACTTAATGGAGCAGCAGCAGGCTTGTCAAGGAAACAAGCCATGCCAAGTTAGTGGTGTTTTGGTTTTATGGCATATCAACTTCTGTGCCATACCAAGTTGGATTAACGATTAAGCCTTATTTAAACTTGCTGAAATTTTTCTACCTTCCCCTGGCTTGGTTATTGAAAGTTGACCCCAAGGAGAATTCCTACTAGGCAATACCTACTTAGCAGGGCTAAGTTTATTTCTTGGCACCTGAGGTGCTCTAAAAGAGGAATGCAGAGAGGATCAAGAATTTTTTTGTAACAGCCATGCATGAATTTTATTTAATGCCCAGCCTCTTTACCATATAAAATGACTTCATGTCAAAGCTGACGCAGTGAGAAGTCGTATAAATCCCCTTCACCCTCTAAAACTTTTCACCAAGATTTTTATGCTTAACATCAATGATTTAAAAATTCACAAGAACTGACCAAGCTTAGCTCTTAACACTGTCTTCTCCCCCTCAGATAAGTGTGCCATTCTACCCTTTTTTTTCTAATTTCACTTTTCTTAAGTTGTTAATGTAATCCTTCTGAATGGTTTGTGATGTTGAACTTTAAAATTTTAATGTAAACTTGCAGAAAAATTACAGGTAAAAATCCTTCAACTACAGTTGATGATTAAAAGTCTTAGTAAAAAAAATTATACTTCTGTACAGGATAGGTTATTGGTATTTGTCTCTAAATAAGAGAAAAATTGTAATCAACATAAAAAATTTTTTTTTTCTTTAAACTTTCAGGGAGCTGTACAGTGAAGTGGGAAAACAAGACCATGTATGTGATTGTGTCGGTATTTGGACTGGCCATTTGAATACCAATTTTCTCTACACAAACTTACCAAATATCTCTTCACATACTTTTTTTTTTGAATCCCCCTTGCAATTTTCTGATATAATTTTCTTGATCTTTTTTTTTCTTACTTTCCAGCCCCATAACAGAAAAAAATGGATCAAAGTAAATTTATTTATTTTGTTCTCTCTGCATATTATCAACTGATAGACCAATGTTTACATTCTAAATAAAAAAATTTTTAACATATGTGTTTCTTGAATGTTTATTTTTTAATTAAAAGTATTCAAAGATAATGAAAATTCCAGTCTGCCCAACTATTTACCCATACATGGATTCGTACCTTCCTCAAGAACATTAGCGCTATGTAAAATGCAAACAGGTGTGTCAAAGATTTTCATTTCCTATGACGAAAATCAATATACCATAAGTGCTTCCATTTGCAATATGACAACAGCTCAGCTAAGAACTGAATTTAACCCACACAGATTCCTTGTGAAAAATAAAATGTGGTATTCTCTATGGTCAAAGTAAGCAAGTTTAAATTCCTGTTGCATTATTACATTCACTTTTGGGCTAAATACCCTTGGGAAAGGTATGAGGACAGCTTTCCCATTAATTAGTCCACAAAAGTTGTTGTATATCAGCTGTAGTCAAGAAAGTTTTGTTACAATAAGTTAATAAAGAAAAGTAGAAATGGCTTATGATAAAAAATATTGAATTTATTCACAACTCTTGCAAAGTTTCTTCATTTTTTACAAATCTTCTATCCACAATTGTGGGCTTTGGTTTTTCAGGTGCAACTGCCTCTTGAGTTTGGACAGAGTTTAATGGAGAGGTTTGTGTATATGAATATGCTGTTGGAGTTGCTACTTTGCTAAATTGAATACTTTGCTGTTGGTTACTGAATGCAGTGTCATACATTGCATTGTACTGTGGTGTGGTGATAACAGCAGGCTGACCCCACATTTGTGAAAGTGTTATATTGTCAGTTGATGCAACAGTAGTAGTCTTATTAGATGCATCTGGTTGGGATTCTGTAGTGTTATTTTTTGTTAATTTCTCATCTTTGTTTTCTGTCTTACTTTGTATTGATTCTCCTGGGAGTGGAATTGTAGACAAATCTGGCATTATTTCTTGGTTAGTTTTTATTTTTTTCTCCTTTATTTTCTTTTCTTGTAACTGCTGCTGTTTAATTTTACCTTTCTGGAGAACTGGTTTCTTTTCTGGAGGTGGGGAATATTGTCGTTTGGAATAATCTCTTCTTTTTGGAGCCAAAGGAGTATTATTTGAGGAAAAGTAAAAACTTGGTGGTGCAAATTGAGAATCTCTTTCTTCTCGTCTTTCCTTGAAATATTTTTTCTCCGATTCCCAAAGTTCTATTTAAAAAAAGAATCAGGACATGATAGATTTTATATCCTGCATATTTTCTTTGAAATATAGTCAGTTTTTTTTTCTTTTGTGGGAATATATCATTAAAATGAATTAGGTGTACACAAGTTATCAGAACAGTAAATTCTCTATAAACAATAGACATTAATATTTAAAGTTGATATATTTATGACACATATTAAAAATTTTTGATTTCTCTACTTATCATCTACTAGCAAAACCTGTGAAAATTCCACAGACCAAATAAAAAAAAAATTATCAAGAGAAGCTTTTTAAATAAGAAAGGATGATTTATTATTTTATTACCCATAAATCCTACAGTTGCTTTTACAATAAATAATCCAATAAAAATCTATGAAACGTTTGTATTTAATTCTACGGAAACTACAAGATCAATACATCATTGCATATTCTATTTCATGAATAACAATATCAAGGACTCTTTTGAGCTCTTTTTCAGCCTTTGCTAACATGTTGTTGGAGCTCATCAGATCTTCAGCAAACCAATACACAATAATTAATATTTTCAATGCTACTTAATGAGGATAGATGAAGTTATCACAGGGCAATTCAATTGAAGATGAACACTGTTTGATCTGAACAAGCAAAAATCTATGTAGAAGAATATCCCACTTGGCTGTAGGGAGGAGATGTGGATGAGCATTATGTGCAAGCAAAGTTATAAATGAATAATTGAATAAAATATTTCATGTTTTTAAATTTCAAAAATCCACATTTTTGATTCAAATGCTTTTCTATTGTATTCATTTAAACTTCTTAATAATTTCATGGCTTATAAGACTCTTTTTTTCAAAAAAATGTCCCAGAAAATCACCTGTCTCATAAAGTCAGAGGTCAGCTTTTGGTTACGAGCTAGTCGAGTTCTAGTGCTGCAATGACCTTTAAATCAAACATCGAAATGCCAACTCTTTTCTCAGGTAACAATATATAACAGTAGTATTTAGCAGTACTTCATATAAAATAACAGCAATTAAGAAGAAAATTGAGTGACAAAATCTACTTAAACAAACTTATTAAGGTCTTTAAAAGTAAAATACTGGATTTTGATAAGGATTTGAATACATATGAAACTTTAAAATGACCTGATAGTGGAGAGAGCTATGAATGTCAGGCAAAACCTTTTCACCTGGAATTCATAATTTAATCCTGTTTTATTTTAAATACCTCCCCAAATTGAGGTGTATCTTATAAAGTACTTATAACAAGAACATTATTTAAATAGCTTCTCTTAATCTTTATATAAGGAATATTCAGGCATTTTACCATTTAGAAAAAACTGGTTTACTTACTGTCTTTTCCAAGATCCCATTCTCGAACAGGTGCAGGGTTCTTTGCAACATCTTGAGGTTTCACTTCTTTTAGAACATTTTCTGTGATCTTTGGTTCTGGAATGTCAAACAAAATATTTGAATTAATTTAAGTGGACTCAAACAGCAACTACAATGTATAGCATATCAAACACTCTACGCTGTTAAACATTTTCTTATAAAATGTGGATGCAAACAATATGAAGGACATGTTTGAAAATTTTGACATTGATGATATTTCGTCCTTCTTGAGAGAAATAAAATAATTATAAACGTAAACTTGAGAAGTAACATACAAAGTAATAGTTAAAAAAATTTCCCAGAGGATTTTCACATATTGTTTATAAAGTTGGTGACCTGAAGGCTCCCTTTTCAATAGCTACTACAGCAAAGGGGAAGGGAAGGGCACTACTCCTTTCCCTGGATTGCTCCACTTTCCCTTGATCCGTACCTTATAATGCTGAGTGTTAAGCAAGGAGGCATCAAGTACTATTTTTTTGAGTCTTTGGTATGACTCGACCTGAGATTGAACCCTAATTTAATGGGCCATCGGCGAACACTCTAAAACTTTTAAACTTCACAAAAAATGTAAATATAAATGTATAATGAATGCGATTCTCTAACCTCCAGGCATAAAATAACCCTAGATAGATTGACATGCTGTTAAAATCAATCAATCCTTAAATGAATTTGTTACACTATTTTCTTTTCTTTTTGATTATCATAAACTTGACAATCATTTTCAAGTTCATCCTCACCTGGAGATGGTTCCTCTTCTATTTCTGGTTCTGGAGGTAGACCCATTTTTGCTCTTTGTCTGTCTTTGATCTTCTTCAGCCGTGCAGCCATAAGATTGTCACGTTTCTCTTTCATCAGATTGCGCTTCACTCGTTCATCTTTTGTCTGCAGAAAAAAATATAAAGTAAACATTTTTGTTTAAAATAGAAAAAGGCAAATGTTGCAATGAATGCTGACTGCTTCCTCTTAAAGCAGACAGAGAAAATTTGAAACATTTTATTTACTGAAAAAAAAAAAAAAAAAAATTTTTTACAGAAGTTATTTACTAAAGAACAAAAAAAAATACATTTTTTTTTCTTTTTATCATTAAGGGTTTTCGGAGTATTGTGTTCATCTTTATTTCCACAACATTTCAACCGATATGTCTTCAGGCCTTCTTCAGGTGTTTATCAAACTTGTGAACCTACACAGAACTTCGAACTATGTCCTTTATCGAATCCATGGAGATCACCTGTTCTGATTCTCTTAGCCATAACAGGGTACAAGTGTTAAGTATTCCTGTATTGTTACTTGCCTGCAGTCAGGATTGAACCTGCAACCTCCAGATGATTGTCTCCTTAAAAGCTTAGGGAACCAATGCCTATAACTGTTACGCTGTGTGTCCATGTAGGTTCCCGAGTTCGACAAACAACTGAAGACATATTGGCTGAAAACAATAAAGATGAAGACAATAGTCCGAAAACTCTTAATGATAAAAATCATCAAGCTTCATCTCAAAAATTCAGACAACTTTTTTTTCTTTGTTGATTATCATGAAGTTGTGCTGAGAACATGGATTTCTCTCTTACCATTTGTTGGTAGGTCTTTTGAATAGCATCTAATGTCCATGCAGAACTGATGAATGTAAGTCTTTGCTGGTCAGCCAACACTAGTATGACCAGCTGTAAGAGTCTATAGGAAATTATCACTTATGATTTTGATAAATAATGTGTCACTGGAGTGTTGTAAAAAGATACATTTGCAACATTTCTATTTATCATCGGCTTAGGTTATGTACTATGATCATCAATAGATCAAATTAGATAAATAATTTTACAATAAAAAAAAGGCAAAAAGCAGACAATATCCTGTAGAAACTATTATAGATGCAAATTATCTTGTACTTCTTACAAATACACCTGCTCAAGCTGAATATCTGCTGCACAGCCTGGAACAGGCAGCAAGGGACATTGGCCTCTACATGAACTCAGATAAAACAGATTTCATGGGTGACCAAAAACATCCCCTTCACAAAACAGTGGGGGGGGGGTGATTTCGCTTCCAATCTGCTGATTATTCTGCTGGTTAGATATATCTTGGGATAACATGATCAATCCGTTATCTCCCAATGTTGTGTTCTTTAGATCCAGAGAACAGATCAGTCACTAGTTGATAAGTAAATCGACAAGACCACGCAATTAAGAAAGTTGACGACAATAAACAGAACAAACACGGCTTTGTAACAATAATAAAATTTAGTAACAAAAGAAAAATGTCTTTAACAGTGGTCAAGTATTCACACATCCCTGAGATAGGAGGAGGTTTAAATCAGTCAATTCTTTGTATAAAGTTTAGACTTCTCTATTTTCACTGTCTATAGCCTGGCATAAGGCAATCTCAAGGGTGGTTATGTTTGCTTTCTTGCAATCCTTGGTATCATTTCATTATGTTGTAATATGATAGGCTTTCTTCACTTTCTATAACCAGGGTAGTCTGGCAAAAGGTCACAACTCAGAGCAGTGGGCAATTCTATTGATGGGTTATTTCAGGCTTTCTCTGTCTCTCCAATTGTCGTGTTTTCTTAATTCACTTTGCCTTTTCTATATCCCGGGCAGTCTGATAAAAGGTCAGGTCTCAGAGGAATGTGGAATTCTTATAGTCAACTTGGGTTCTCTGCACAGGACTCTATCAAGGAACAGATTCCCTTGTATTTTATGTATATCTTCCATCTGAGGGGTGATGGTGGGTAAAGTTAAAAAAGTACCAATCTTCTAATTTGGTTGCCAACAATCAATTCCATCACCCACTGTTTGTCACACCCTCCACATCTGTTTTACTCTCACTTTTACCCAAAAATAGCAGTCCTCCCCAAATTTGGAATTATTACAATTTCATGTTCACATGACAGTAAAAAAATTGAAGTAAAATTTTCCATGCTTGAATTTAAAAAAAAAAGTTGTTGCTCCCAAATTTCATTCTCAGGCTGCTGATTGACAAGCTCTGGTCTCCTGGTCAAATCCCTGGTCGATTTCACTCACTCTGGCTTATAGACAAAACAATTCTTTCATCATTTTTCAATATATATTTTTTTGTCATTCTCTTTCTCATTAAAATAATATATTCCCAATTTATTCCTTTTGAAACTATTTCCATTAATTTTCACTTTTTACAATGTACAGAGTTCATTCTTCTAAAATCTGCCTCAGTTAATTCTTATTTTTATGGTCAATAAATTTCCTCAACTGACTCATCAGGTCACACGTGTACATTCTTTGTTAGTAGAATTTAATAATTTCTTTTTGTTACCAGATGAAGATGAGATTTTCTAATCAAAATATATTGGCACATTTCAAACTTTCTCTACATCTTCGTCTAATCCACAATTCAGTATATTAAATTTTTCATTTTGTGCTGACAAGAAAGTTAAATACATTTACCTATTTTCAAATAAAAAAAAATATTATAGAGAATAAATATAATTGGAGAAAATTTTTTTTTCTTTTTACTTGATCTCTTAATGAGTTGAGTAAATCCATTTGTCCTTGTCTTTCCATTTCATCCTTTGAAAACTGATAGTAACCCACACCATGTGTTCGTATTTCTGGAAAAAAAATAAGACAATTTAAGAGACAATTTTCAGTGATTTTCTATATGGAAGTTATCAACATGGCCTGGTAAACTGGATTGTTTTAAAAGGAAATCTATCAGACACCAGGTTTGGTTAAAACCACACAAGCCATGGGTCAGAAAAGAAAAAATAGATGTAAAAATAAATTTCAAAATGCACACATATTTCTTTTCTAGTTTATTCTAGTCGGGGTGGGGTGGGGGCATATTTAACACTTTGCAATGCTGATTTGAGTGCTGATCATTCACTATCACAATATCAACAGTGGATGAAGACTAAGTCAGTCTCCTATCCCATTCGACCAAATGGCCAGCTCCTAACTATCCTATGTTCTTCTGATGACTTGAGACGGGTGTAGCGAGAGAAATCATGCACGCAGCAACTCAAAGCATACATGAATATGTCTGGTGTGTAAAATGAGATCAGGGAGAGAGAAACAAGCAATTGGGGAGATCGAACTCACATCCTTCCAATCATGAATCATGTTTGACATCAGGACTACATGCACACATGTAAATTACTACATTGTGCGATTGACCTGAATATGGCATTTTGGCATCATTATTTAAGTCCTGTCTGAATACATCACGAAGAGACAGCATTTTGAGTCTTGGTGACGCACAATAAGAGATGAGTTTGGGTGTAGGACTGCTAAAAAAGATTATTGCAAGCAAAAAAGAATACATAGGAAGAAGCTAATAGAACTGTTATTTTCAGCATAGAAATTCGGCTGTCCACCTTTTATTAAGAAGACGACACAGCAACAGCACTTGAAATTGATTCCACGTGTTCAGTTACGAGAGACTCTTTTCTTTCTGTTACTGACGAGGCATACAATCCCCACCCCACTCTTCTTTCAACGAGGAAGGACCCCAACCCAATGACCAACCCAACTGTTAGGGGACAGGCTGCAACTCATCTGTCTTGAAGCTTATCTATTTGCTGATAGCTTCTTTGAATATATGTGATCTAGGCTTTCATAAAAGAACATTTTTCCTTTACAGACCACTCAAAACTAAAAGTCATTTAAAAAATGATACCCTTGTCCTAATGACCTGATTCTACTAGCACCTAAAATTTCTGTTTATAATGAACATGAAAAAAATTAACCCTTTCATCCCAATCAAGAAACCCTTCTCTTTTTATTTTATCACCAATTAAAATCTGCCAACCTCCCTAACTTATTTAGCTATCCTTTTGATACCACTATACCTTCAGACATATACACTTCTTATGCTCACCCCCAACATGCATACATCTAATCTACACTTATACACTTACATAGTCATGCATTATTGCACCTAAATATGTGCATCAAGAGACAAAAGAGCTTAGAGTGTCACATCAATTTTTCACTGCATAATCAATTCTTTTTCTCACTATCAGCTGTCATCTTGAACGCATTAACAAACCCATAAATACACAAATGAATCAATAAGCAAATTAAAAGAAACTTTTTAAAAAAAAAACTTATATTTACCATCAAATCTGACATTTTCATAATGAACAGGCCCCACTGGTTTAGCTTGAGCCTCTTCTTCCTCCTCATTCCATTTATCTTTCAGCATTTGACAATAAATTTCTTGAGAACTTAACATACCAGAGGCTTTGTCGCTATTGCCAACAGTAGACTCTTTGGTTTCTTCATTCTTTTTTTGGCTGTAAAAACAGAAGATGAATACATTAGTTCAAGATGGCTTCTTCAAAATCATGATCCATTACCAGGTTGCAAGCTCCTGGCCCCATCACAGATTTCCAATAAAGAGTAAGTGAAAAAAAAAGGTGATAAGAATCAAATAATTAAAAACGTGAAACTTGTCCTCAATAATTTGTTAAACTATCAAATCCTAAGTAAGCGTGTCATGATTGAAAAATGACAATGGAAGTTTTATGAAAATGGGAAAAGGGGGTTGTTAAACAAGAGACAATGTACAAGGAATATATCTACACATCCACACCTTTGAAGCTGTTATATTTGTACATGTTAAAGTAGACAAGGAAAAGAGAGAGTGAAAAGCAAATTACTAACCAGGATGTAAAACAAGAGGGTTGGAAGAAATGATAAGAAACAAGAATTAAACAATGGGGGTTCCTTTTCCTTCTAAGGGCTTATGAAAAAGCTAAGTTGTTGAATGTCCATTCTGTGATAGTTGAGTTCTCGGTAAGTTAATGGATAACAAGTTTTGGGTTATTCTTCATGTGTATGTGAGATAAGGTAGCTTGGTCCCAAAAGGATATGTTCTGAGTGTTATCGGTGCTTGCCTGTTGAGATGATTGAAGGAACTATTGCCTGTTGAAGACACATGGAGGCTGTAAGAATAAGAACTGCCAACAGCTTCAGTTTGTGGTGTCTTCTGATTGGCCAAAAAAAGCTTAAATCCTTGTCATATGATTGTTCAATGCTACGTCTGCAAGTCAAACAGTGACCTTGAATGACCTTCAATCTGTTCTATTTTTTTTACTGTGATGAAGAGTTTATGAATCATAACAAGATTTAACTGAAACAAAACAAACACAAGTTTAGTAGTATTTGATTTTCAAGAGTGTAAAGTGCCACTCTGACATTTTAGTTGGATTAAGTTCATGCCTTAACTTTGAGATAAAATTACCCTGGGTATGAGGCTCTACTTCTGGATATCTGGGGAGTGTGGAGAACCCCTTCATTGCCATTACTCCCAGGTCCACTCTGATCCAGAGCAGTAGTCCTAGTTAGGGTCCCATCTATGAATCAAATAGATCTGTTTGAAAATTATTCATATTTGATAGGAATACTTAAAACCATATAACTGTGTGTAAATAAAATTATTAATGTTAGATAGGAATACTTGAAACCATTTAACTTTATGCAAATTATTTGGATTAGATAGGAATACTTAAACAAATCATTATAGACAAATAGAAGGGTAATTTTTTTTTTAATTTAATGTAATATTGAAAATATAGTTATGATTACAATCAAAACATTTACAAATTAAGCATTAAATAACTTATAAGCAGTTGATATGTTATTGGACAAATAAACCATATGAGATAAAATGATATATTGCCAATGGGTTATTGCATAAAATTAAACTGTGTTGTGACCTTTTTTTTTAAATTGAAAAACTTTATTTGAGGACTGATGCAAAAAAAAAAAAAAGTCTTAAGGCTCACTTCCTTCTTGTCACAAGCAGAATTCTCGGACGCACCAGTAGAGTCTGTCTGTCTCTTTCACTGGCAAGTCCAATTGGTCAGTCAATAAAAAACAAAACAAGCCCGACCGTAAGTCTCTCCTCGCAAGCTTGATTGGTAATTTTCGTAACAAACACAAGTCCGACCATAAGTCACTCCTCACTCTCTTTTCGTCGCAACAAGAGAACTGCCAGCTATGCCAATGCTGTTGTTTTTATCTCTGTCCAGACTGGCCAGAATTTGCATAAGAGCATCTCTACGTTCTACAAATCGCACCCTCACCTTCAGGAATGTTTCTCTACTTCACATGCGAAACATGTTCTCACCCGTTTTGGATTCCACGGTAAGTCATTCTTTTCCTTACAAGGACTTTGTTGAAACAATGAAAACTTACTTTTAAATAAAAAAAATTCACCCAAAACTTATTCCTTGTAGAATTAACCGACTTCTACAATTCACATTTCAAGGGAGTTAACTCATCTTGTCTCAAGAATTTAATTAAAATTTGCAAAGTATTTATATATAGATTTGGTTTAGTTATTTGATTTAATAACTTATCAACCTCTGTGGGTTAATTTATTGCCAAATCCTATATATATATATATAAAATTTGTAAGTGAATAGTTTGTAGGTAACATATTTTAAACAAGTTAAAGTTCATTTGTTTGGACACAGTTAAATGGTTACAAATATTCCTATCTAACATTAGTAATTCTATTTGATATTAATCATTTTTCACACAGTTTAAATGGTTTCAAGTATTGCTACCTCAGTACAATTTACCCTCAGCCATCACCTTCAAATTTAAGATAGAATAGGGGTGGGTACTAGTTTGCCAGAAGAGCAAATTGAAGAATATGGTTGGGACAATCATATAGATGCTAGGGCTTGACCAGCTGATTGATCAGACTAGACTTCTCAAACTGCCCATCTAACTCAATAAAGTAGAGTGTTGCAATTCCCGAGACTGTTTTGATTACTGGGTCAAGAATGGCTCCACCATTAGGATCCTGTCTTAATGCATCATGAGTCACCCCTCACAGTCAACAGGTAGCCTCGTTGGGCAGGGGTATATTATCCTACTGCAGAGGTGCAGTCTGCATATTCTACAGTCCCAGCTGACAGAGCGCTATTTACACATAGTAAAACTAGATATTCACAAAAATTGTTGACAATATAAAATGGCTTTAAAGTATCAGAAATGTGGAATAATACATTTATTACTAGTTAAGAAGTCTCTAGAAGGCTCTTGCTGAAGTGAATACTATAGTGAGATAGGGTCATTATGTGGCATAGGACTTTTGCTGGATTAAGAATAGAGCTTCTATGTGTGAATAGCCTGTGAGTATGAAAAGAAAAGTTGAGTAAGTTAACTGGCAATGCCACAAGGATTTCATGAGTGTCTAAGTCAAGATTTAGCAGTGTGCATTTGTGGTGCGTCAGACTGAGAAAAAGATATTGTACATTTGCTATGTGGTTAGACCTTTGGTGAGAGGAATTCCCATGGGGTAGTAGCAAAAGAGCTGGACTGTGACATTGTATTTCTGTGGTTAGACCTTTGGTGAGGGGAATTCCCATGGACTAGTAGCAAAAGAGCTGGACTGTGACATTGTATTTCTGCAGTCCAGCCCTTTAACCATTACACGAGGACAGCCCTGTGACATTGTAGTTAGCAAGTTCAAACTCCAGTAGTGCTATAATATTCACTTTTGGTCGAATACTCTAAGAAAAGATGTGAACCTCTTTATCCCCCCAACTAAAGGTTAAATTGTACTGCTACTGTTCTACAAGGATTGCTTTGGCATTAAATAACCCAGAAAGGTTGATATGTCATTAAACAAAGAAACCAAAGCAAATGAAGACCTTTGACCTGGATAGATTCTGCTGTTAGATCAAGTCTAGCAAGAAAAGAGAGAAAATTTGTGTATTTTTGAGGGCATTGTTAATGGTGTCTCCCAATTGGTCCAAAAGAGAGATCACATAATGTGCTAACCATCAGGTCTCTGCAGTAAACAGTCAGTTGATGACAATATGTAGTGCATGACCATTCTGTTTTTTTGACTGTGATAAAAGCATTATGAATGATGATTATAACAACAAGAACAATGATGATGATTTACTATTGAATACATCAATTTATACATCATTACTCTTGTCTCAAGGGGCCAGAATAGTGAGGCTGGGTAATTTTGATATAAAAAAAATAAAGTGTATGTTTAGATAAATAAAATCTGCAGTAAGAAAAATCTATAATATAACTTCTATTACAATATAGTTCTATAACTAGTTTGCTTTATTTTTTTAATGGCACATGAACTCCTTTTGGGTTATTAAATGCCACACATTTTTAAATGTTTCATTACAATAATGACTATCTTCAATGTTCTATGACATTCTTTTTAAATTGCATTCTATTTATCTATAATTATTGATTTGCAAACAATAGTATTGTTTCAAGTATTCCTATCTAATCCTAATAAGTTATACACAATTATATGGTTTCAAGTATTCCTATCTAATACTAATAATTCATACACAATCATGGTTTCAAGTAATTATTTCTATTTAAAAAATAATCATTTGTTTGCACACAGTAGTTTGGAATGGTTTCTTTGTTTAACGACATATCAACCTTTATGGGTTATTTAATGCCAAAGCCATTCTTACAGAAGAACTATAATGGTACTGTTAACACATAGCTTGGGGATTAATATCTTTTTTCTCAAGGGTGCACTCAGTGATATGGTTTCAACTAACTAATAATAACAATACAGGGTGGAACGATAAAATTGTCGTCCTAAAGAAAACAACACTACAGCTTTATTTTAAAACTTTTATTGAAAAAAATCAATTCAGATAATATGATTATGTAGTAGAGCTAACATCTATTCAATGTAGCCAACTTCAGCCTCAATCACCGCCTCGATATGGATCTGGAACTGGGAGCATGCCTTTTCCACAAGTGCCGGCGGGAGCTCGGCGAATACTTGGCAGATAGCGGCAATCAGGCTGGCTTTGGTGTTGTGGGAGGTCATGTTGGTGATGTTCTCGACGTATGACCAAACAAAGTAGTCCAGCGGGTTCAGGTCGGGGGAGGAGGGGGACCAGTGAAAGAAGAGTACAAAGTCGTAGCATTCCTTCTGAAGCCAAGCCTGGGTCTCTTTGGACTTGTGGGCCGGCACCGAGTCCTGCTGCCACACCCAGGGTCTGCCACCAGCCACCTGATTGCACCAGGGGATCACCACTCTTCAGCACATCCAGGTACACTTTGGTGTTGACTTTCAAGCCGACTTCAAAGATGTGAGGTGGCATGATGTGGCCCTCACTTGAAACCACACCAAAGACCATAACCATAGCCGGAAACTTTATTTTCATCACCCTGGGCACGTCCCTATTATTTGTGGCTATCCAGATTTGCATTTTGAGGGTGCTGGCAATGGTCCTGTTGTCATAAGTTGGATCGGTAGTGAGCATGAGTTGTACAGCCATGCATCTCCAATCTCGCTCGTTGAACATTGTGTCACTTTCAGACATGATAGAAGGCTCCTATCGCTCTTGGGATTTGTACACAAGTGGCCAACTAGTAGATGGTCTCCAACAGAAAAAGAAAACCAGTTTTCATTAAATGGAAATGGAATCATGTCGTTTTTTCTAGGGCGACAATTTTATCGTTCCACTCTGTACTTACTACACTTATAGCTTTAAGTAACTATTGAATACAAACAATTTTTTTAACAGATCTATTTGACCCATAAATGGACCCTAAAAGGTACTACCACTTTCTGTTGGGGTGGACCTGCAGTAATGACAATGGAGGGGTACTCCACACTCCCCAGATCTCCAGAATTGGAGCCTCACCACCAGATGCAGTTTAGTGTCATAGTCAGGATACTTGCTTGATCTGTTAACAGGGCTTAGAATATACTGGCTGTATTTCCTGCTGAGGAGTAAGATCACCCACCAAAAAAAAAAATGGGGTACTGGGTATAACACTAAATTACATCAGATGGCTGAATAGTAATGAGTCACCTTTTCATTGCCATTACTCCAAGGTCTACTCTGACCCAGAGCAGTAATTCCAGTTAGGGTCTCATCTATAAGTCAAAAAGACATGTTTGAAAACTATTTGTATTCATTAAGACCATGTGCAAAAAACTCTGAAGAACTAACAACACAAAAATGGAAATATAAATATACAATGAACACAATTCCCTAACATCTCAGAATAAAATAACCCTAGACAGGTTGAGTTGGCATTATATTCAATCAATCAACCAGGATACTTGCTATAATTGTTCTATTTTATTATGAGTATTAATTTTTTCAGTTGTAGATAATAAGAGTGAAGAGTCACAATGTCGAACAACAAGAGTCACAATGTCATTGAAGTAAAATAAAAAAATTCATAGTTTATGACTGACTAGAATTATTAATTTTCAATTTCTGCTTGTATCTTTCTTCAGGATTATTATAAGTTCAAATCAATTATGTGTTTTGTACTTGCTTCTTTTGAAGTGTTAAAATTGTTTGACCTCAAATAACCTACACAGTATAAAATACTTAATTCTTTTCATCAGTAAAAACCCAAAATTTGTCCCCCTACCCTAAATATGCTTACCTGGTAGGTAAGAGTCCCATTTCTTTATCTCTTTTTTGCATTCTCTCCAAATCTTTCTTCATACATGTCCTCGTCCTTCCAAGACTGTCAGTATATTCCACCCTGTAAAAGAAAACCTCATGAGAAGTAAAGTGCAATATTTTGACCTCAATATAATATTAAAACAGGAAAGAAAAACTTGCTTGGAGGTGATTGAAGTCTTCACATCAAAATATTAACAAATTTAATCATACTCTTTTTTTTTTGTTAATCAAGTACTGATAAGTTATTTACTAAGCTTACTTTAATTGTGGCACAAGACCAGAAGTATTGGGCACTCAGTGAATCAAATTCATTAACAATGGTCTGCTAAACTAGTTTGCTAACCCTTTTGTAGGCAGATACTTTCATTAATGCTTGTAAAGCGGGTAAATTATTTTGTATACATTAACATTGAATTAGTTGATAAACAGCCAATAAGAAAATACCTTACATTGAGCTAACTAGAAAATAATGTCACTCTACTTGTGTACTGTTGATGTGCCTGCAAAAGAACTAAACATTACACCACATGAGATACCCCTCTGAAATATAAATAGTAACAAACTAAGCTTTTTTTTAAGTTGTGGCACAAGGCCAGAAGTATAGGGTACCCAATGAGAATCAAACCCACTCACAATGGACTGTTAATGTAGCTTGCAAACAATTACACAATGTGAGGTGCCCTCTATTTACTAAGCTTAACTTGGTTGTGGCACAAGACCAGAAATATGCAGCATCCTGAAAGAACAGAAGTCACAAACAATGGTCTGCTAATCTAGCTTGTTAACCATTACACCATACAATGTTACCAAATAAAGTAGTGATAAGCAACAAAAACGTAAGAAGCAAATACAATATTGATTAATTACAGAAAATTTGTGACTGATGGAAGTTGAGTGTCGAACACAATCTGAAAATATTCAAACAAAAATAGCAGACGTGAAGGTATTGCTACAACATAAATTCAGTAAACATACAATTTATCAATCAAATCTATATCAATAACTGTGGACAACCTGTCTGTCTGTCCTTCATAGATAGTGAAATGGTTTGATGTAGAGCTACTAAATTTGGTATACATGAGTAATGGTCCCTAACCCAAGTGTTTCATCAACTCTAATATTAAAAAAAAAAAAAAAGTCATAATTTCCAAAAATATTTTTTTTCTATTTTTTCATCAAAAAGCTGAATATACCAGCTATCTCTGTCTTATTAGTAGAAGTCCAGTAGTCAAAGAAGACAGACCTAGACCTTAGATTTTTCAACAGACAAACCAAAAATATCAATCCCAAATTTCATAATGATAACTAAGTTTTATCCTCAAAAAGAATTCAGAATGAACAAGCAAGTAAGTAATTAAAAAAAAAACACTAAAAACATTTATGTACACAGAACATGTACAAAAAAAAAAATCAATGTTCATACAAAAACATATTTTATAAATTATTGCTTAGGGCATAAATAATACATAAAAAGATAACGTCCAATCAAATCAAATTCCTGTTATTTGTTTTGCTGTTTGCTTATTTTATTTATAATCCATTTTAGTATTAACCTTTTATTTCAGCACCCAAAAAACTCCTCCACTTTAATATTTAGCTACATTTTGTTACAAACCTGATACACATAATTTGCAAAAATTCATGTTAACCTCAGAACACATTGTAAGTAGATGCAGAGGAAAGTATTAAGATTATTTTCTTCTTCTTCAAGGGGAAATAGGGTTTTTGTTGAGAGCATGTCTCTAACAATAAACAATAGCCAGAAGGAAACCATGTTGCTGCAAGATGTAAGTAATTGTACTGAATTTGAATTTACAAACTTCGAAAGAAAAAAAAGAATTATCTTGATAAAGTAATAGTTCACATCTAATTAAACATTATCTATTAGTTCTTCAAAATAGAGATTAAAAAATATTTATTGGTTAGTTAGGACTAACAATCCAGAGAAAAAACAAAAATGTTTAAACCAATAAATGTCCCTCACTTAAATCTTTATAGATAATTGGGAAGTTTGTTCTTTATAGATAGCCAAACAGATTGAAAGGTTTTAATTTGTTTTTTAAATTGCTCATTATGGGGAAATAGTAAAAAAACAATTTTACTGACATCATAACCAGCTTCGAATTCTTCACCTCTTATCTGACATAGGTATTTAAGTTGCTTTTAAACTATAAGGTTCAGTTCCTATAATAAATAAATTTCAAATAATTCATCAGAATTTTTTCTCCCTCATACAGACATTTAACAAAAGAATTTTTACCATTTTTCATCTGGGTTGCTTGGAGAATCTACAAATTCATCTTCATTTTCTTCCTCTTCTTCCTCCTCTTTCTTTTTTTGTTGTTCCTGTAGTTTATCAATTGCTTTTTTTTGGAAATCAACAAGGAACCTTTGACTTCCATCTTCATCTGCAACCAAAAGCATTAAAACAATCAAGAAGAAAATGTATGCAATAATTAATAATGCATCTCATAAACAAATTCAAACTATTACTACCACTACTAAAACTACTACTAGAGGCACACTTAGTTAAATAGTTTTCATCAGAGGAAATGGAATTGGCAACCTGGACAAGACTGACTGCATTTCACTTCTTGCTAATCCCCATGGAAAAAGCAAAAACTTATCTCTTATTCCCTTAGCTATGAGTAAATAGTAAGGCAGTCTGGATTCTTTAGGATATCAATTATTATCATTATTATTATGAATTATCATTATTTTCATTCTAAGCAAGTTTTTCAAATCAGTTTTAACTGATGGGTTTTACACTGGAGTCTGAGTGACAGCAAGTCTCCAAGAGCAATTGGTATCACTGTCACCTTCATGTTCTACAGCTTTCTCAGTTCTCGTGCAAGATCCAAGTATTTGTCTATATTTTTACTTTCTTTCATTTTCACTCAGTGGTCCATTGGAATGGCAAAATCCACTAATTGACAAATTCCTTTTTTCTTGTTTTAGATAGAGACTCTTTAACTATATAGCAATTAATGATAAACTACAAATTATATATTTGATTTAAGCCAAGTCTACCAAACAAAAAAACATCTACTACTGTCATTACAAATATTATAAGTAATTTTATCATTAAGAAATAAAGTATTTCTAATAAGCCTTTCAATTTGAATAATGCTTTATGTTGCTACTAACTTTATAGATTAAAAAAAAAAAAGATCTATATTTATATTGATGAGTTTTCTTTATTGTTTTTATCACAATATTTCAGTCATTCTTCTAAAACTAATAATGACAACTAAAGAATCAAAATAAATATAAATCAAATTTTTGTTTTTCTATATTAATTTTTTAATGAAAACCAAATGAAAATATCAGATCAACATACCAGGAATTCCCGAAGCTTTGGTTATCTGTTCATAAAGTTTCTCTTTAGCTTGAAGAGTTCTCCTGAAAAATAAAGTTCAACAAAAAAATATAGATTTTTTTTCATTTAAGATGAATATTGAATTGAAAATATTATAAAGACTTCCAGCAAAGAATATATATTTGGTGTAAATTTCTTTTATTGTTAAATATGAAGAAATATTCATAAATGATAGAACTGAATGAATGTGCTGCCAGAAATCTATTAATAATGAAATTTTAAATCCAAAGAAACTGATGATATGGGTGTTAATAAAGGTTTTTACTTTCATGCCTGCTGCAAATATAAGAGATTTTTTTTTAAATTACTGAACTAAAACAGCTCAGTAATTTAAAAAAATGAACAAAAATAATATCATTCAATTATTTTATATAATAATTTCAATTATATATGAATTATAATGAAGTGACCACCCCCACCACCAGTGAACCTGGTGCCAAACTGGGTGACTGACAGTAAAGGGTTAACTACAAGAATACTTGTGGTAGGTGCAAGGAACAGTCACACAAAAGTTGAGGATTTTTAAAAAGGGTTAGTTATTTAGTAACCAGTTAAGGACAAGGAAAAACTTAAATTTTGGTAATAGAGGAATGATGATTTATAAAAAAAAAGCATCGTTTCTTTATCAACTTGACAATATGTCATGTTTTTTCTCTTTTTGAGACAAGTCCAGAAGTAAGTTGCAACATCAATAATAAAGTGAGTAGTATTTTTTCTGTGACTATGTGTCTGTCTTTTCCAGATACATATAGTATTGACAATTATCTGCCCTTCCTTTAGACTTACTTTTCAGCCCAGCAGTCATAATATTGTTATTGCCATAGAAACAAGTCCTGATATAAAGAAAAACGTACAAAATTTCTTTTTCTAGCCACCATGTTGTGATAACAAGATGTATTTTAGTTAGCTCCTGAACACTTCCCACTTAGTCAAAGGTCCAACCAGCCATATATATATATATATATATATATGCATACATATATACTGAGTGTGATGGGTAAATTGTTGTCTTAATTACATAAAAAGGAAAATAACACTGACATCTCACTTTATCAGATATATTCACCTAAGTTGCATGAAAAACACTTTAAATACTTTCAACTGAATTTATTCAAAGAAATCTTCAACCACAGCTTCCAAGATTAGGTTTTCCTGCTCATGTGGCACAGTACAGAATCCTGATGTCAGACATAGGGTCTTCTAACAACCACCCTCTTCTCAATCCAAGGCTGTTCTACTTCCTCTAGGCACTTGATGTAGGCCTCCATATTGAGTCTGAGGCCATGTCGTAAGATGAACAGAGGCATAACATCACCATCGCTAGTGACAACCCCAAACACAATGATGCAGATAGGGTATTTGGTTTTCATCAAGATGAATATGAATCTGTCCTTAGACTGACAAGCAAACTGTTGTGGGCCAGTAAAGGGTCCAGAAGAAAGACACAAACTCGGGTTTACATGGAACAAAGTATATTAATGTAAGTATAATATAACATAGATATAAAAAGGTGTTGAACGTCAGTCTGACTGCCAAAGAAGTGCTAGGCTGGGATAAACTTCACCACCGAGATGAATATTCTCCCAGTATTAATAGCAAAAGGAAGAGTTCATTACAGTCTGCAGGTTGGGTACCATCATACAAACACTCTTGAATCTTCATATAGGAGCTTCCAACATGAATGCCAACCAGTACAGCATGGCATTTTCCAAATTTTTGGAGGAGTGAGTTGCATCATAATGCTGCTTTGCTTACTGACAATGCCCAATGGAGTCTAATTAATCACAAGTTAGATAAAACTTGAAACAAAGTGCACGCATGAAATTAATAACTTAAAATCACAACAATTCACCCATCACATTCTGTACACACACACATATATACATATGTATATAAGTAAAGAAATGAAAATGCCCAATGCACAGAATGTGTAGAGAAAATACTTCTGGCCCACTAATATATATATATATATATATATATACACACACACACACACACACACACATTGGGTAAGACAGAAGTAATACTGCATTTAATAAAATGAATAATAAATACTGATTAATATTATTAGTGACTCTGTTTTTATCTCTGCTCCACTCTGAATATAAAGTTTTATACTCAAATCATGGCTGATTATATATCAATGAATATTTATATTTTAATAAAGTAAAGAGTTGGTGTACTGCTTAAGTTAGATATATTTCATAATGTGGTGCCATACAACCAAATCTGAGAACTGCTGACTGAGACAAATATGTTGGTAATTAGTGAGAATAATATTTATTAACATATTGTATACAAATAGATCAACTAGTCTGGTGTATCTACTAAGTCACACATGGACATAAATGTTAATTTAGTTGGGGATAGCCTGGATGGCTAGACAATTAGCCATCTTCACCATTAACCACCTATTTCTATATACTTCACATTATTTATACATTGTGTATCTCTTAATTTTCCTTTTGTGCTTTTTATTTTAAGTGTCTTTGAAGAAGGCCAGACTGTAATGACAATCAAAATTAGGGTGATTGTCTTAGTGTATAATAATGGTAAATAGGTTGTAATTGAACTTCAGTGTTTTATCAACTTTTCTGTATACAAATAATCCAGCTCACAAATGAAAATATGATCCAGTGAATTATTTTCATTGAAGGCACACATAAAAAGTGACTAACATAACCAACCTGTTGAAAATAATTTCCAGCAGTTGATTTCTGGATATTTTCATTATCTTTTCTATTTCCCAAATCATTGAATTATTCTCAATAAGTGAATAAAATATTAATTTTCCTATTTTCAAATGTTTGACCATTTCAATTCATGTTTACTCTTTTGTTGTTTTATTCTTATTACATTTAAATATCTTGTCTAACTTTTTAATCTGACAACACTTTGATCAAAATATTTTCTTCATATTTACTATTTGTTTCGATGGATTCTTAAAATATATGATAGGCATATAAAAAGCAAGTGGGTCAAAAGTGTTAAGTTGCTATTGTGACCATCTGACTATGTGATTATGACAGTTGATAATCCGAACAAACACTTAATCTGGAATTAGAGCAGACTTTGTATTATTTATTGTCGCTTTTACTGTCTTGTTTTCAATGCTACTTTCACCATTAGTTCATATGACAGAAAAATATCCTATACACATATAGCCCAGCTGGCTGGTACTGTAGAATACACTGACTGCATCTCAGCAGTGGAGTAAGACACCCTAATAAGTTGTTGGTATTCTTCTGTAAAGCTTAATAGCTATGAGTCAGCACTCATTTGCATAAAAATTGATGAGTTACAAGATTATATGGACACTGGGGCATTCCATTATTTGCAAGTGGCTAAGTCCATTCTCTGGACAGTGATTGGTTGCTCGTCAAGTGAATAGATGTATTACTGTGTATATATATACATATATACCGGCTTGCTTCAGTTGTGTAAAGGGCTCGGTATTGAGTTACTGTCTGTTTTATTTTTTTTCTGGAGCCCCGAGCTGGTAAGTGTTATTACTGTTGTTTATTCTGCATGTTAGAGCAGTAACTTCTACACGAGTGTCCTGGATATGACAGTAAACAATCTGATGGAGAGGTTCCAGTAATGCTGGAGCTTTGGGGAATGCAGAGTACCCCTTCATTGCTATCACTCTCAGGTCCACTCTGACCCAGAGTGGTAGCACCTGATGGGGTCTTATCGATGGGTTAAATAGAACTGTTTGACATATAAACTGTGTGAAAACAAAATACATCCTAAATTGAATTGTCAGAAATAGAACTGATTGATCATTTAACTGTGTAAAAAAATGATGGATATTTAATAGAATTGTTAGTGATACATAGCAATACGTGGAACCATTTGATTTTGACTTATGCTAATTTAAATTGTAAGAAATAGAACTGTTTGATCATTTAACTGTGTTTATCTACAAAATGTGTTTACAAAACATATATTTAATATATACATAAGAACAAGTTTAGGCATTGAATAGCTTACAATGGTTGATATGCTATATAACCAAACCAAACCTACACATATAAATAATATTAACATGCAACAAAAAAAAAAGAAAAGAAAAAGGAAAATATTTGGAAAAATGAAAATCACATTATAAAAACTAAATAAATAAATTGCTATCAACCTCAAGTAGTTTTTCTGGTTATGTAGTATTGTTTGATAATAGTTTGGGTTCTTTATTTAATGACAACTCAATGAAAAATCACCAGCAGGGAATTTTTTTAAACTACTTTTGACATACTGATGTTCTCAATAAAGAAAGCTATTTTTATTAGAGGATGAAGACTGTGTGTGTGTATATATATATATACTGGCTTGCTTCAGTTGTGTAAAGGACTCGGTATTGAGTTACCGCCTGTTTTATTTTTTTCTGGAGCCCCGAGCAGGTAAGTGTTATTACTGTTGTTTATTCTTCATGTTAGAGCAGTAACTTCTACACGAGTGTCCTGGATATGACAGTAAACAATCTGATGGAGAGGTTCCAGTAATGCTGGAGCTTTAGGGAATGCAGAGTACCCCTTCATTGCTATCACTCTCAGGTCCACTCTGACCCAGAGTGGTAGCACCTGATGGGGTCTTATCGGTGGGTTAAATAGAACTGTTTGACATATAAACTGTGTGAAAACAAAATACATCCTAAATTGAATTGTCAGAAATAGAACTGTTAAGATGATAAAAGTGATAATCATTTTTTCACTGACCCTATAACCTAGTTTGGTCATGGGGGCTGCTGCTTATATATTGTGTCTTGGGCAGGACTTCAGAGTTTTCCGTCTTATAGATCAGTTGCTATATCAAGGCTAAAGAACTCAGTCTAGCCAACTATTTACCCATAGCTAGAAAAAGAATAGTTGGATTCACACCTTTCCCAAGAATATTAGTGCTATGTGAAATGTAAACAGCCTCATCCAGGGATGGAACTCAAATAGCTGAGTCTATTTCTTATGATAACTGTAACACATAAAACGTAAGAATAATCTTTCTTATATGATATCAAAGAATTTATTTATCATATATACAGGAAAATCTATGAATATATATGAAAAAATTAGTCCAGTCAATTACTGGTGAAATTTGATAATTCTTTTATCTATTATATATAGCAAGAGAAAATAAGACAGAAGAAAATAACATTTGATAATTCTTTTATCTATTATATATAGCAAGAGAAAATAACAAAGAAGAAGCAGATTTTGGGGGAGGAGGAGGGGGCAAGTTCTTGGTTGTTTTTGACTGTTTCAAGTTTTATTTCAATAAGTAATGGAAGATGGATGTGATTGTATAATGTGGTTGGTTAGTTGGTTGTTTTACGACATATCAACCATTTTGGAGTCATTTAACGCCAAATTCATTTCAAACAATTCAGTGTGATATAAGTATAGTTTTTTTTACAAACAGTAAAATGTCAAAACAGTTCTATTTGAAACAATTCAGTTTAGTATAAGTATATAGTTTAGTTTTATTTGACCCATTGATAGGACCCTATCAGGTTCTACCACTTCAGCCCAGAGTGGACCTGAGAGCGATGGCAATGAAAAGTGCTCCAGCATTACTGGAACCTCATCAGATTTCTTGGCGTTAAATTGAGGGGGCTCAACAAGTGCCCTGCATTTGACACTAAGAAATCCCCTCTGCAGAGAAGCAGTTGGTGTATTCTACAGCCCCAGCTGACTGGGCAATATATAATGTGAATGAAGCATTGAACATAATGACCCTTTAGGCATATAAGTCCCACCATGTTAGCTGTAAAAATTACAGATTTTAGCAGTTCTTTCTTTCAATATTAAATCAAAGCATACACATTAATTATTTATACTACCTCTGTCCCATAATATATCAGAATATAACAACAATTATGGGACAAAGGTAGAATATTTTATATTACTAAATCATACTAAAATGTACATATTGTATAAATAACATGTTGGCAGCTGACCTTGACTTTTCATGCAAATCTTCTTCCTCAGTTTTTGCAACTAAATCCTTCTGGGCCCTTGCAGCAACACCAGCATTTTTCCGACTAAAGATCGTAGGTTTCTGAAAATAAAGTGCAATGAAATATTTTTGCTTTAATTTCTAATACATGAAAAAATTAAAACAGCAAAAACACTTTGTTTAAATGATATACAAAGATAATCTTAGTATTGTTTCATTATAAAGCTCTCTCTATATATATATATATATATATATATATATATATTGATAATGTAGTTTTTTATATCTTTAAATAAAGAGTGCACAATATCATTGATTGTATGTATATATTTTGGACTGAAACTAACAGTTGCCAAGTACCATTGACTCTGTATCTATGCTATCCTGATTTATTTATTTATATATATATATATATTATTTTCTTACCTCCTCAAGTATGTTTCATCTGAAAATTGTATTTTTTCCAAATACATGAAACTTTTAGTTATGAAGCTGACATAAGGAAATTTTTTTTAGGAGTTTTATCCTGTCCTACTATTTAGTATTTGAACACTTTCTTGATTAAAGAAAAACATTTTGATAATGATTAGTTCATTCACTATATACATCATCATCATGTCGTGCTGCCAGCATGGATCTCCCTCTTCTGCCACCCATCTCTATCGTCCATCACTCCTGGCAAGTCTTCGAGGCTACATCCTGTATTTGCATGGAGCTGCTGTATATAGGTTCTTGCTGGTTGTCATGCCTTTGCTCATCCATCTGAAAGGGTCCACAGGAGTAAATTACTTATGAGTTCGTCTCTACTTCTCCAGCAGTGTCCCACATGTCTGGTTCATCTAACTTGGATAGTCTTCATGATGGGTGGTAGGTGGCCGTACAGCTGCTGCTTTGTTGGGTGTTGCATCCAAAACTTGTTTAATATTACTCGCAGCTTTCTTGTGTAATTGCCGTCAAGCTTTTTCTCCATATACTTGGTTAGTATCCATGTAGTGCATCTATATAGCAGTATCAACAAGACCGCTACTTGGAAAAAACTGTTTTATTTTATCAGTCAGGTCTGATTTCCATATGACCGATAGGCTATCAATAGCTGTCCATGCCTTTGCTAGTCACATGTTGATATCTGTCTCGGTTGATGAGACACTGCTTTGTAGGTAGGTGAACTTGTCCACTAGTTTCAGAGAACTATAATTTAGTGTGGAAATGTTGCCTCTTTGATTAAAGCACATGTATTCTGTCTTGTCTGTATTGACATGGAGACCTATGCCAGCAGCTGCTCAATCCAGGCTATGTAGCAGCATTTTGGCTTGGGCGGGTGAATGTCATCAGCATCCATTAATGTCTTTGTAAGGAATCTTATGCTTCTTTCCTTTGTCAGCTTGAAACTGTTGTCTTTCATTTTATCTATAGACATTCTAAGCACGTAGTCTAGACAGATGATGAAGAGGTATGGGGTTAATGTGTCTCCTTTCAGCACACCTGCTACAATATCAAAGTAGTCCGTGTCTCCATCTGGGGAGCAGACTTTTACTTTCATGTTTTTATATAGTATCATTATGGCTGCGATGGTTTCTTTGAGTAGTCTGTAGGCAAGTAGTATTTGCTCCATCTTCCTTGTGTATGAAGTCAAAGGCCTTGGAGAAGTCGTCAAATAATGTTGTTGCCTCTAGGTTTTTTACACATACACCTTCTAGAATTCGATGGATAGTCAAAATTTGTGATGTTGTGGAACAAGTTCTCCGAAAGCCATTTTAGTTCTTCGTAAGTACCTTCTCAATTTTGGGTTCTATTCAGTTGTGTAGTAGAGCATTGTAGATCTTGGCCACTATGGATGTAAGGGTTATACCTTGGTAGTTCTTGGCTAATCTGAGGTCACCTTACTTAGTGGAGGGGAGGATGCATCCCTTTGTCCATCTGTCTACTGTGTTTCGATTATATATGGCATTACAGTGTCAGAGAAGTATGTCGTCAAATTGCCTGGTCTTCCATACATCTGGGGGTATTTCATCAAGCCCTACTGCTTTTCTATTTTTAATTTTTCTTAGTACCAAGTCATGTTTTTCTTGCATAAACAGTCCTAGTTTGATGTCTAATTGTTTACTAATAATTCTCTCAATTGGTTCATGTGTAACTTTCAGACGTTTTCCAAGTAAATTCTCGAAACGTTGTTTCCATAGTTGTATTCATTCTTCTTGACTGGTAGCTTTCTGTTTAACTTTCGCAGTGCTCTTCCTTCTGCTTACTTCATTTACCATTTGCCATGCTATCCTAGATTGTCTATCTTCAACCGAGTCTCTAATCTTATCAATCTGATTTTGTATGTATTCTCTTTGTTCTTTTAGGTATATGTTAGCTAATTCATTTTGTGCCTTTTTAAGTTTCAGGGCATTGATATTGGTTGGGTACCTCCTATTGCATTTGGAAGCAGTTTTCACGTCTACACGCTTTTTTCTAACTGCTAATGTCTCCCAAGGGACTCTAGGTTTACCTTATTGTTTAGTTGGTATGCATTCTGCTGCTGCTTCTAAGTGGGCATTGATGTATATATATATATTATGAAAGCCAAATGTGTATATATATATATATATATATATATATACTTTAAAATGAATAGGTCCACAAGGGGATTTCTTTTTAAGTAATTTATTTTTCTTTAACATGTTTCTGGCATTTTACACTGTCCCCAGGAAGTAAAAATTTTTAAATTTAAAAATTTTTTTATTTCCTGAAGACAACGTAAAATGCCAGAAACACATTGAAGAAAAATAAATAACTTAAAAAAAAATCTCTTTGTGGACCTATTCATTCTAACGTATTTAATTTTTCTCTCATTGGACCAACAAAAAAAATTATATACATACATATATATTATATATAATAAATCATGTTATATTATTGGTTACATTCAACTAGCATATGCATATATATTCTGTTGGATTTAACTCATTTCTTCACATACACACACACACAAACATATATATATATATATATATATATATATATACGCAAGTTGAATGTAGCCAGTGATATAACATTTTATTAACCAAATACATTAAAGCTTTTTTATACCCATTTTTAAGAGGAGAAAAAGCCAGAGATCATTATTTTTTTTTATCTATAACTTGAAAATTAATGTTTGAATAATATCATAAATGCACACAAATAATAAGTTACTGTAGATTAAAATCTAATATGAAAATAATCTTAATGGATTTCAATAGACGAATGATTCTTCACTCTCAACTTGTCAATGCAACTGAGTGAATAATATTGTTCAATCCTGATAATCAATGAATGTTAAAGAACAAGTCAAGAATCCAACAGGTCTTTAGACAGCATTCCACAAATAATCCTTGTGGGAGGGACAGCATCTCATGTTATGTAATTGTTAGTGAGTACCAAACTAAATTAAGCTTAGTAAATAACAACTATCTTTGTTGGAGAATTTCCAACTTGTTAATTTGGATTGTATAAAAATCAAAATCTTCTCAGGTTAGAGACTGGTCAGAATAAGATTCTAAAGCCATTTTCTTTTAGCTAGATTTTGATGAATCTAGCAGAATGGCAAGAAGCTTTGTCTCACTGATTGACTGCCTTGTTGATGGAACCTAAAATATGCTGATTGCATCCTTCTGAGAAGAAGAAAAAAAAAAACCCACTAAACTGCTTCCAGTTCTGGAGCTTAAGGAAGTGCGGATTCACCTGTTTGTTACAATGACTCCCACATCCACCCTGAACCAGAGTAGTGAAACCAATGAGTCAAAAATATCTTTTTGAAAATTGCTAATATTAGATAGGAACACTTTAAACTATGTAACTGTACAAACAAGTGATTATTAAATCAGAATAATTACTTGAAATCATAAAATTGCAAAAAAAAAAAAAAAAAGCTGACCTCAACATAAAGAATGGAAATAAATAAAAATTACCTTTTCAGTTGTTTTGCCTTTGATATAATTTGTGGATGCATTTAATAATTTCTGTTTTTTGAATTCTTCTCGTTTCTGATATAATTCAGCTTTCAAGTCCACCAGCTGTTAAAAAATAAAAGAATAATTAAAATAGAAGACAATCTACAAAATAAGCAATGATCAATTATTTTATAAAAAGACATTTTTATTTTGTTTTCTCACACAAATAAACTCACTAAACTTATAAGAAAAATCAAACTTTAGATGTGAATCCAAGAAACTTTCCAAGTGGGACATTATACGATTAAAAAGAGTAATTACGTAACATTACATCATATAATTGTAACGCTGCAGGACTGAATAGAAGAGTGTAACACCATGGTACCAGATGGGAAGCATGGAGGGACCAGGGAGATGCTTGTGTGATGTAGCCTTACTACCTGGCAACATCTTTAATATCAACAGGGGTCACACTCTTTGCCATGTACAAAGTGACCAATGCGAAAGAATTTATTTTGACTGTATACAATTTCCTAGCAGTCATCGAAGCACAAGAGAGAGAGAGAGAGACTGGCAGAAAGGTCTACTGTTACACATAAAAACAGTGAAGGACAGACACCCAACCTCCTCCTTCTGCTGCCCTAAAATCACACACAGAGTGAAACAATGCACATGTCAGCACACCAACAACTATGATACTACCAACCACAATGGCTTAAACTGCTTTGGTCATATGATATAGGGCTGTAAATTAGCACATAATAAAATATTACAAAACTTTTAACTCAGCCCAGTAGTAAATAGATTATGTTTATTGTGTACTTAGGCAACGAGTCATAATTTAAGCAGGTTTGGTTGAAAACCATGGAGTATTTTCTTTTTAGGATCTTTAAGTGAAGATATTCAGGTCTTCTTATTATTTTCCTTATGTCTGGGTCAAGGTGGTGAAGAAAGTGCCTCATACTAGCCCAAGCGCTTTTGACTGTTTTGCTGCGTCACCCCGCAGCTCACTCAACCACTCAACGTCTGACTTTCCCAGGTGGGAGATCAAATCTCAGCTGAATCAGTCATCTGCCCACATTTTGAATTCTTAGATCCAGACGACTGGATCCACTGTTTATGCCAAAAGCTGAAATAACCGGCCTGGCTGATCATTCAATAATAAAAAAAATAAAAAGTTGAAATCCAGAGAACAAACAAACATGGAGTTGAATAATAAAATAATAATGTCTTTAGTCAGAAAGAGAACAATTAACAGTTACCAAAATAAATGTTGTTATTACGATGTTCCATTCCCCAAAAATACAAAGCAGAATGTCTCAGGATCTAGCCCCTATTTTGTAGCAGTCAGTCTAAGTCCATGGTCAGTCTTTCTCACTTAGACTCACTAAGTATTTTCAATGTGTTAGTGTAATCTTATTTTCAGCTTGTTGAAACAACAGAGATATGAGAGGATCTGGTTATCTCTGAGTCTGGTGCAAGGCTCTTTCTATAGGAGCTCCTTTTAGCTTTGCGTCAACTCCACCACGGTCTCTCACTACACAGCTCACTTTTTGGCAAAAATTTGGTTTATATAATTATTTCTTCTGTTTCCAAATGGGCGTATTTCATCAACAGCCTTTAATTAATCTTCAACAATTTAATTTCATTCACTGTTGCTTTCTGCTACCCCAACAGTGAATCTCTGTGCTTACTACTAGAGGGGATAGGTTGGTTGCCTCCAACTTTTGGTCCAAGTGCTACAATAGGGTTTTGCCTGCCTCCTTCCCTCTCATCACATCTCTTTCTATCCTCTTCTCTGCAAGGGGTGACCCTTTACTCTTCACATAATTCATAGGTCATCAAAATTTACATACTCCTAAAATTAGATCAAAATTTTCCATTTCTCAAAGGGGCATGGCTTGCATTAGACTGACCCCCCTGTAACCTCACTTCTTATTATGCTATTGTTTTGACTAGTGATTTCTCCAAAAATTAAATAATATTTCTCGCTTTCTTTCTCATGGTGATAATATATTACATCGCTCTTTAAAAAACCCAAAAAAAACAATGTACTGATTTTATTCATCTAAAATCTGCACTGCTTATTGCTCCTTGCTTTATAGAAATAAAACATCTCTGGCTTTTTAGAAAAACATTCCACTTTTCCCATCTTTCATTATTTCGAATAATAAAAACATTTCTTCTTGATTTGTCAGCGTACTGCCTCAATCTTCTAAAATCCATGCCAAATAGTAGGCCAGACTCCGCAGCCCTAATCAGCTCTGTTACACCTGGTTATCCTTAGGGGTTGTGTTTTGCTGTGAGTTTTTATATTTATTTGGAGTGTTGTTTTTTATAGTATATATTTGGCTCATTCTATTAGGAGGGATGGTAGAGTTAGTTATTGAATATGTTAACACTTGTGTTGAATGCTATTTTATTTATAGTAGGTTTTTTACATTTATTATAAACTTGATTGAAATACTATGGATTAAAATATACAGTTAATAAAATATGATCCAAAAAATATGACCTATCAAGAAAAATTCTACTGTTTTTCAAAAACAAAATTTAATAGTTTATACTATGTAAATCCAAAGTCTAAAAATTATTCTTTTCAGTTTTATGAATGTTGCAAAATAAAGTTAAAATAAGGAACGAAATTAGATTAATAAATGATTTTGTTTTCTAAATTTGTAGTTTTTGTAAACATTACTATCACATTAGGTTTTTTGAATTCCACAACAGAACTTCACTTTTAGATAAAAAGCACCAGTAAAAAGATAAACTGGGCAAGAAGTTAACAGGAAAAGCCAGCAGCAATATATTTTCCAAAATGCAAGTTGGTCATATAAAAAGGTAAGAAAAATACCTTAGAAAAAGAAAGCTATCAGATGAATATTAATTTTAGACTGTGAAAATACAATAGTGGACAAAAAAAGACAAACAATGAAAACAACTAAATCATTTTTTTTTTATTATCACAAATTTTAATGAAACTTCATTCACATAGACACATCATCATATTATGTTGCTAACATGGACTTCCTTGGCTCTCTCTCTCTCTCATCATTCATCTCTATCATCCATTGCTTCTGACAGGTCATCTAGACTACATCCTGGGTCCATACAGAGCTGTTGTAGATAAGTTCTTATTCGTTGTCCAACACTTGCACATCTGTGTGAAGGGGCCCATAAGAGAACGTTGCTTATGAATTCATCCTTACTTTTCCAGCAGTATCCCGCATGTCTTGTTCATCTTATTTGAATGGTTTTAGAGATGAGAGATATGTAGCGGTACAGCTATTGTTTTGAGGGCTGTTGCTTCCAGGATTTGTTTAATATAGCTCATAGTATTTTTGTGCGATTTCCAACTAACTTTTTCTCTATATGCTTAGTCAGCGTCCATGTGGCACATCCATATAGAAGAATTGACATGACCGCTGCTTGGAAAAATTGCATTTTATTTTATTGGGTGTCTGACTTCCATATGATCAATAACCTATCAATCACAGTCTATGCCTTCACTAGTCGCATATTGATGTCATTTTCAGTAGATGAAATGCTGCTTCTGAGGTGCATGAACTTGTCCACCAGTTTTAGAGAACCACCATTTAGTGTGGAGATGTTTCTTTTAGATTAAAACACATGTACTCAATTTTGTTTGCATTCACATAGAGGCCAATGCCACCTGCTGCCTGCTCCAGACTATGCAGTAAGGATTCAGCTTATAGAAAATGATTTTTTTTTTTTATTACTGTTATCAAAGTTCCCGGAGTTGTTGCAAAAAGTTAAAATTTTCTAAAAAGAAAATCCTCAGAAATACCAAAAATTGGAAATTTCTAAAAATTTTCTTTTCCTTCCTTATTTGTGATTAGCAAATAAGCAGTTGTCTTGAGGAAAATAATCACTTCCTATGTGTGTCATTGGAGTTTCATTAAAATTTGTGACAATAATAAAAAATGGTTTAGTTTTTTTTACTGACAGTTTTTTTTTGTCCAATAGTGTAAGAAGGATTGTATCATTTTATATTAGTTGGCAGCAAAGGCTTATCTTGCAACCCCGCCGCCACAAAAGGAACTGTCCTATCAGTGGGGCCTACAATATGCTGAATATCTCCCTTACAGAGGGGTAAGCCCCACCACCACCACAAAATAGGTGTCCTGAGTATGACACTAAAATTCATCTGATGGTAAGGGTCCAGTTTTGGGGAGTGTCAAATAGCCCTTCATTGCCATTACTCCCAGACTTACTCTGACTCATAGTAGTAGTATCTGTTAGGAATCAATCTATGGATAAAATAGATCTGCTTAAAAATTATTTGCATTTGATAAGACTGTGTGAAAAATAACTTAAGGCATGAAATAACTCTAGACAGGCAGACATGCTGTTAAAAGCAGATAAAGCAATCAATCAGTTAATCAATTTATTTCAATACAAATCAATTCCAGGTGAAATAATTCAAGGTGTAATATACTATTGAGAAATGTGCAATCATACATTTTTGATAGCATCACCATGTGTGCTTCTGTGACAAATGAATTCATCAGTTGGTATGGGCAAACTAAAGTGGGTCTACAGAAGTGATTAATAGTTGATGGTATAGTAGAAACATTAAAATGTCTGACAAGAGCACATCAAGTGTGATACCATCTGCATTCTTTTGGGACCCTCCAACTGAACAAGTATCAAGTTACTTTCACCGTTCTGAATTATTTGTATGTTTTC
Organism: Sepioteuthis lessoniana; assembly: GCA_963585895.1. Taxonomy (NCBI): domain Eukaryota; kingdom Metazoa; phylum Mollusca; class Cephalopoda; order Myopsida; family Loliginidae; genus Sepioteuthis; species Sepioteuthis lessoniana. Next base: position 118,550,602 of record OY757910.1, read on the forward strand.
ATTGAGCAATAATTTAAATGTAACTATTTAGTTCAAAACACAAAAACGAAGCAGATGACCAAAACTTTTCTGAATTTTACCTGAAACTAGACGACCCGTAAAACACTTGGTTTTCCTATAGTGGTCCATGATGATTTGGAAGCTTCTAGTTAGGAAGGAGTAAAAGATTCCGTGCTTGTAAAGAATAGTTCAATTAAGAAATTTTCTAATGAACAAAAAATATATAGAAATGTAATTCTTACATTCACCATCCAGATAGAAGTAAGTTTCAGTAAGATGTTTCATTTTTTTTATTGAACATTTAAATCGCATAAGTAGGTTTTCTACTCTCTACAATTTGCACAGCAGTTATATTTCTTTAATATTTCCCTCTCCAAACAAGTTCTTATGTATAATTTTTAGGGTTTTAATGTAACAGTTCTGTGGGGGGAAAATGAAACAAATGACCAGAACTTACGTTTATGTGAATGGTGAATGTAGGTATTTGGCTTCTCATGAGGCCAAAATATGACACAAAGTTGGTTTAATGTGGGAGTATACCGCAGAAAACGAATCTCAGCATTCCTCTTCAGGGGCAACCCAGGTACAAGGCAATAAATTCAGTTCTTATTCTTTTTATGCGAAAAGGCAGGTGTTGCCTGGGGAAAAAATCTCTCTGAAACTCAGCTGATTATTTATCACCCTCACGGCATAAGTGCTAGGTAAGTAAGTCTGGATGGTGAAATTTTTTGTACATTACCAAAGAGATAACGTAAATTTTCTATATTAGATTATTTTCCGAAATTTTAACCATTTTCAGTTAAAACTAACATTAAGGAACAAAATGGTACTCATGGAAAAAAGTGAATTCTAACGAGTTGAAGATGTAATTTTGGGATTTAACTATTCAGTAAAAAAAAAAAATGAACCAAATAAACCTACTTATATTAGGATGGTGAATGTAAATATTGCATTTCTATACAGTTTTTTGTACATTACCATAGAAAATTTCATTATTGAACTATTCAATACAAGTACGGAATCCTCTACTCCTTCCTAAACAGAAGCTTCTAAATCATCATGGACCAATTACAGTGAAACCAGGGTGCCGTAATAGTTAGCAAGCTCGACTAGCAAACCTTCACGAGTGAGTTCATTCATACGGCCCTGTGCCATATCTAAGCAAAAAGCTTAAAATATATCATAACTGTGTTTTAAAAAAAATATTTTTGAATTATCAAAAAATGAAATTTATTTATTTAGATACAGCGAAGTTTAATATTAATGTTAACGAAAATGCCACGAAATGGCGATTACTTGTATAATATTTAGATCTTATAGAATAAAAAGAGTGATAATATGCTACAAATAAAAATATTCTTACCGAAGCTGAACTTATTCCAGACATTATTGTTTGTTTGTATCAAACGTTTTAAAACACTAAACAGACTTCATTTTGTGTAACTCGCTCTATCAACCGGTGTCGATCTAATCTGTCCCAGTTTATTAAATGGTCTACTACAACAGACTAAAGGGATTTTTTAAATATCAGTCGCAAAGATATGTTTTTATGTCATCTTACATAAGTTCTTTTAACATTATGAATATTTTTAAAAACCACATAAAATGTCAACATTGCCGAAACAGTATTCATGCAATTTAAAAAAGAAAACTAAAAGACAATAAAAACTAAAAGTTCATGAGAAGGTTAAGGTAAACGGGAAAAAAACTACTGAAATGATATTATAAATAATAATGTTGATGGGAATTCTTTGTGAAAGTTGAGTTTGACAATATTGGATATTCTATATAAAATTATGTGTTTGTGTTTAATAGTTTATATGTTGAGTTTATATATTATAAGTTGATTGATGAAATATATAAATCATGTGAAAAAGAACAAAATGAAAGATATACAGTCAGTTAACAAAAATACATTTAATTAATATGGAATACTTAAAGAGAATTTACATAAAAGTTTACAGAAGTCATAATGGATAGATAATGCAAATATGTGAAATATTTAATTTATATAAGAATGTGATTCCTTTATCAAATACATGCTGATGATAAGATACTGGTCTTAAAATGGATGTTTAACTTTGTAGAGAAGAGGAAAATTTCGTATTTTTAGTTTGGCACGCAATTTAATTCGACACTTAATTTCACCCAATCAGGATGACTTATCCTATTCACCCCGGACCTTCATTTCCGGCCACTAAATCGGGTGAGCTGCCAAACATACTCACTTTGGCTGGAGAACGCCGCCCAGTGCAGACATCTCACTGCGGCTTTAGAATAGCAACAGCAGCATGGACAAACGAGGGAACCCATCTAATTTATGGATTCCTTACAAGGAATCCCAGTTGAATATACATTAGATGCATTCAACATGCCTCGCACAGGCACAACTTTATGTCACCCCAAAATTGGCTATGTCGATCTGAGCGTAATCCCGCTCTCGACACGCATGGAGATAACGCCTACTCTCCCCAAATACCAGACATGAAACTCACGGTGACATCCAAACTTCAATTCCTATAACTGCAACATGTCTTTCGTCAAAAATGCAAAAAACACAATCCCTCACACGTCTAACGACACACGCTGCCACCACAACCTTCTCAACTTCTCATAACTCAATATCGTCTCAATAAGTATAACTTCTCCACAAGTCTTGCAGCACCAAAAGCAAACCCAATATTCCATGCTGCAAATAAAAACCTTGTCCTAAAAACACCTTTCGACTATCGCCATCTTACTTATTCTTCATCATTCTCCTTTTATTTCCTAACAACTATTAGCGAGGGACCTTACAAACTGAGCGAGGAAACAACACAACGTAAACACATATACGTTACACCCATCTTCCTCGCTAACAACAAACTTTCCCTCGCTACTAACAAACCAACTTCTCCAGCTAAAATCATCCAACAAAAAACTCCCACAAAAACTCTGGCTACAAAATGGTCCCCTCTCGCTAACAAACTACAATAAACTCACTACAACTTATAAAAATACAGAATTTCTAGACTCAGTCCTTACTAGTTCAAGAAAGGGTAAAGATTACCATTTACATGGCCTTATAGGTATTTATTTGGCGCTCCACTTAACCAAAATGTGACACAAGTTTGGTTTAATGTCCAGGTACCAATATAGAACTTAATTGTTCTAGTTATAATTTACCAACTATTTAGTGCTAGGAGGGATATTTGTTTCTTACTCTACAGGTTTAAATATTTACATTAGTGTATCTAGTGATTCCCTAACACTGAATAAACAGAAATAAAAGAGATAAACTCTTATCGACAAATAAAACATTTACTAAGTACATATAATAAAATAACAAATGTTGCAACAATTCACATGTCCCAAAAAGATAAATGTATATATTATTCCAAGAACAAGAATGTATAAAAAGTAATACAAAAAGGGTAAATATAAATATTTTACTTTCTCAAGTGGTTTTCTTGACAAGATGAAATAAAAAACTTTGCCAAAGTTAGAGATAAAGGTCTCTATTCTGTTCAACAAACAGACAAAAATCATGTTCATTTTGTACCATTAGCAAAGACTGAAAATCAGTTCTTAACCCTTCAAAGAATGAAGGCAAAAAAAAAAAAAAATAGGCATCTTAATTCTCACATGACTAACAGATACGTGACATGGGACCATGTCCTGATCCAAGGGAAGACAATTTTTTTTGTTGTCCTACACCTAATAGGAAATGAACCTTCTGAGGGACTGGTGCAAAAATTGCTGACTTCTGACTGCATTTTTATTCAAGGGCACCTCAGGCATTGTGCAATGAACCCAACCATTACCTATTTTTCTTCAAAGGCCCCTTAGGCACTGGGTAATAAATCCAGCCTTTTCCTATTTTGGGTAAGGTGGCAGGAGTTGTCTAAAAGAAAGAAGTCCTTAAGACTAAGATGGTTATTTTTCACCCTCCTGGCATGAATGTCTTTATTGGATTGCTTGGTGGTAGAAGGATTTTTAGTCGAGGCCCCATTCCTCAAGGACCAATATTAGCATTAGTATATCCTTGATACACTAACACTGTATAAATGGGAGGAAAGACAAGATTAGATCATTAACAAATACAGAAACATTTAAAAAATACTATAAATGCAAGAAGTATTACAAAGAATACACAAATGTGTCCCAAAAAATGAAATAAGCACATATTGTTCCATGAACAAGTAGTATATGAAAGGGGTACAAAAACGAGGATAAGTCTTAATTTAGATTTAGGGACAGTAAAGTAATGACCATGCTGGCTTCACTGTATAAAGACAAGGCAAGAGACAACATTTCTACCATTCAAAGAACAGAGGTAAAAGAGAGTGAGAAAGGATTTCTGCGATTATAAAGTGACTGTCCATGAGCCCCAGGAAGACATTTATTGTCTCTATACACCCTTATATAGCAGCATTCTGTTGGAAACAACAAATTTTACACTAAAATGTGTTTGTTACCAGAATCTTATTCTTTTTTTAACCTTGTATTGAGCTGTTTAAGAACTTATCTAAATGAAACTCGGTTGTGCAAGTCTTATTGTTCTATATCCAATGGAAATATATTAAATTTCATTAAAATTGGTTTTCAGCTCATTAAATGTTAGATTTGAATTATTACAAAATCTCTTCTTCTGTTGGTTAGTAAAGTTATAAATGGTTAAATCATCATCATCATCATCATCATCATGTCGTGCTGGTTGCACGGATATCCCTGACCCTCTCTCACCACATTTCCCTATCGTTCACCGCCTCCGGCAGGTCTTCTGGACTACATCCCGTATCTTCACATAGTTGCTGAATGTATGTTCGTGCTGGTGGTCCCACTTTTGCTCGGCCATATTCCCACTTGGTATAGCAAACCTCATAATTTCAGAATTAAGCCAGTATTAATGGAAACAAAAAGTTTAACTGACAACCCACTATCTAATTGCTTGAATCAGTTTGGTTTGCTTTGCTTTGGTTATTTGGTTTAATGGCATACCAACCTTTGATGGTTATCTAATGCCAAATTTTGTATATATATATATATATATACATATTTACTAACCCATTTACTAAATATATGATTTATAAACAGATAGTTTATTGTCAACAATTTTAAAATGAGCCAGAGCTCATTTGTTTGTACATAGTTAAATGGTTTTTTAGCAAGTGATGAATGTTTGTTATAGTTTTTGGGCAAGAAATGTATTCTTGCGCGTGTTTATAGCCTCGCTAAGTGTTGTTTGGTATATAGAAGAGAGAGAAGTACAAAGTTGAAATGTTTTTAGGAATAGTTTTTAATGACAGCATGGAAATAAGAGTTTGCGTTTGTGCTGCGAGTCTCGGAGGAAAGGAAAGAAGTAATGGTAGAGTGGAGAAAGTATTTTTGCAGCTAAATGCATGGACGAAAGGTGTATTGTTATTTTTAGGCACTGTTGGACGTACTAAGGAGGTATGTTCGTCGTATGTAGTAACAGTCATGTTTGCCATTGTAGGAAATAAACGTTGAAGTCACCGTGATTTTTGTGGCTCTGGTTGTTTTGGGGAGAAGCATGCGTGTATCCTGAAAATGTTGCCCAGAGGTGAAGTCACTAGGTGTCGGAGCGAAATTCGGCATCGCAGTCGACATAGCCAATTTTGGGTGTGACGTAAAGTTGCTCCAGTGGGTGGCGTATTGAATTTATCTAATTCATATTCAACTGGGATCCCTTGGTCTAAGAGAAATAGACGCAAGGGATCCATGAATTAGATACCTTCCCTCATTGTGTCCATGCTGCTGCTGCTGCTATTGAAGAGCAGACAGTGAGACGTCTGCACTGAACGAAGTTGTTCAGCCAAAGAGGGTGTTTGACGGTTTTTCCCAATTGCTGCCGCCTATAAAGGTAGTTCGGGATGAATAGGATTAGTCATCCTGATAGGGTGAAATTATGCGTCAAAATAAATTACGTGCCAAACAAAATTTCTTTCTGTTACAGTTTCAAGTATTGCAATTTAAAACTAGTAATTCTATTCATTATTCATTTACACACAGTTAATTGGTTCCAAATACTGTTATGTAATACTAATAATACAATTTAATAATCATTTCTTTGTGAATAGTTAAATGGTTTCAAGTATAGGAAATGATTAAATAGTACTATTTCGTAAATAGATGGGACCCTAGCAAGTACTACCAATCTAGATCTGAGTGAACCTGAGAGTAATAGTAATGAAGGAGTACTCCTCATTCCCCCAAGCTCCAGGATTACAGTTTCACCTTCAGATGGTATACTGTCATATCTAGGACACTTGTTGGGCATGGGGTCTTACCCTGTGGGATTAGAAGGCTTTTGAAGGTCAGGGGCTAAGGGCAAGGCTGTGTTGCCGTAAGATATATGACTTTGCCGCGACCGGCCTACGAACGTAAAAAGATCGGATTACATTTCGCCCTAGAGAAATAACATCCGGGTACGGCCGGAAATGATGAAGCCCTTTTTCGACTCTAACCGGCCGTTACAGCTAAGAAGGGGGAAAATTAATATCTATCAACATTTGCAAAACACTTCTGCCAGAAATAATTCTATAAAAATGGAAGTAATACTTTTCGCTAGCCTATACCGGGCTAAAGAAATACTTATTTTCTGCGTCCATTTTTTGTAGAAGAACTTTCTATCCACGTGGCGCGACAGAAGTGGAGTTCCCTTTCTTCCATATAAAAAGGCTTCAGGCGGCGAAAATTCAGAGGTCTACACGGACGCTCTCAGGGGCTACTCGGCTCCACGAGGCTCGGGTCCTACCTTTTTTTATGGTCCTTTTTAAGGGCTATGAGAGGTCACCTTCTGCGGGTCGGTGCATCTCTGGCGGTCATTAATGATCAGTCGAAATAGTCGGCCTGGAGGCAAACACGAAGAGGACTCACTAAGACCAGCCAGTCTTAACCATCGCTTGGTTCTGCTCGTCCGTTTGGCTGCACAGCGCTAAAGGCAGGGGTTGGCCTTTAGCTACCGCTCCACCATCCGCGCAGCGCTAAGATAACGCCAATCTTAGCCTCGGTCTCCTGGCCTGTTCGCTCGACAGTGCAGAGCTTTGGCGCGAGCCTTAGCTATCGTCTCGATACGTCCGCATAGCTGTGGCGCGAAACAACCTTAGCCACCGCCTCGATACGTCCGCACAACTTTGGCGCGAAATAGCCTTAGCCACCGCCACGATACGTCCGCACAGCTTTGGCGCGAAATAGCCTTAGCCACCGCCTCGATACGTCCGCACAGCTTTGGTGCAAAACAGCCATAGTTACAGTAAACGATACGCCTGCACAGCTATCTGGCACGACAAAGCCATAGCTGCCGACCACGATGCTCCGGCGATGCAGTCCACGTAACGACTTGCTGTTACGGACTACCCCAGCAACGCAGCATCTAGCCCATGAAACGACTCGCTGTTACGGACTACACTACCATTGCAGCATCTGGCCCACGTAACGACTTGCTGTTACGGGCTAGCAACCTGATCGACACCCCCCCCCCGGTTAACCCAACGTACTGTCAAAACCGGGATATCGATCTACCGACCACGACGCTCCTGCAATGCAGTCCACGTAACGACTCGCTGTTACGGACTGCCCCAGCAACGCAGTACCTAGTCCACGTAACGACTCGCTGTTACGGACTACCCTAGCAATGCAGCATCTAATCCACGTAACGACTCGCTGTTACGGACTACACTAGCATTGCAACCACTAGCTCACGTAACGACTCACTGTTACGAGCTAGCAACCACGACTCGACCATACCAACGAAATGTCAAAACCGGGACATCGATTTACCAGCGACCAACTTCGGCTTTCCGCAACAACTCGACCGACCTCAGCTGCCCGCGACGACTGTCCAACTGCATCCAACGCCTCAACCGATCTCACCTCACCAGCATCAAGCATCCAGCTGTATCTCCACGACTCGACCTATGCCAGCTACCCTCGTCGAACGTCCAGCTGCGAACATCTACAACGCGACTATACCAGCTAACGACGTAACCCATCCTAGCTGAAGACTACATACAACCGCCACGGACATTTACATACACGCTTGTAATTCCGGCAATAAAAATCGTCACTTTTGTCGTATCTATTATCTCGCCTTTTCTTGTTCCTTCATTGTCTCTGGCACGCACACTCGACGCGCGTTACACTTAATTTATTTGCGGAGTCGATGCTCTTATCGGCTCCACAACAACTCCATATTTTGGTTACACTGTTTTACCCCACGTTGACTGGCTGGCGCAATGCCTTGCCCAAAGAAAGTCCCAAAAGAAATATACAAAAATAAAAGATAGAAACAGATAAGGGATAAAAACATTTCTTCCATACTTTCCTTTATTTACTTGGTGAAGGGACTAACCGACGCTACCACCCAAGACGTAGCGTGGTGCCCAAAACACCAGACAGCAAAATGGTGTTGTTGGTTCGATGGACACTACCTGAAAGAGCAAGATGATATCGTTTCCTTTTTCAAGAGGAAAAAATCCTTTTTTTTTACGCATGCGTCATCTTTTCCGTTAGAGACCTCTGGGAGTTTCTTCAAATTTAATAGTTTTCTTTTTATCTTTTTTTTTTTTTTCAATTTAATTTTTTATTTATTTATTTGTTCCCTACAACCCCTCTACAAAGACACATTATTGGTATTACTCCTCTGTAGAGGTGCAGTCACCATATTCTACAGCCCCGGCCAATAGGGTGAAGAAATAAAAAAGATATTTAGTGGAATCCCCAATCATCAAGATCCAATATTAGCATTAATATATCTGTAATATACAAACACTGAATAAACAAAAAGGACAAGATAATTATTTCTTGTCTCTTTAAATATTAATTAATTTTCAATGCAAGTTCACTATTTACAGCTACACCCATGCCTTGATTATGTATAAAACTTCAGCAACAAGATTATATATAAAGATTCAGTAGCAAGATTATGTATAAAGCTTGTTACAGAGCCGATAAGCATGTCAACTCCGTAAATGATTTAAGTTAAGTGTGTGAGTAATGACAGCCAAAAGAACAATGAAGGAAACAAAAGGCAAAATAACTATAAGAAATACGACAATTTATTTGTCGAGTTTACAAGGACGTATGTAAGTTCGTGGATAGTTGTTGGAGTCGTCTGCTAGATGGTTGATGTCAGTAGCTAGTATGGTCGAAGTCGTAGAGAGGCAGCTAGATGATCGATGCGAGTAGCTGGTGTTGGTCAGAGATATAGAGAAGCAGCAAAATGTTCGATGTGAGTAGCTGATGCTGGTCGGAGTCGTAGAGAGGCAGCTTGATGTTCGATGCGAATAGCTGGTGTTGGTCAGAGTCAGTAGATCGATGTCTCAGTTTTTGAAGTACTTTGGATTAACCAAGGGGTGTCGATGTAGTTGCTAGTCTATACAGCGAGTCGTATAGATCTTGCAATACTAGAGCATGTCATCATTGTGGTCGGCCGTCCGTACAGTGAGTCGTACGTGGACTGGATGCTGCATTGCTGGAGCATGTCGTGGTGAAAGTTGGAGTTGTCAGAGTTGGTAGATCGATGTCCCGGTTTTTGAAGTACATTAGATTAACCGGGGGGTGTTAATGTGGTGTTGGCAGCTTGGTCGCATAAAGTCGAGCGAGTGTGGTGACTAAGACTTAACCATGTTTTAGCACTGCGGACCAAGTGAACGGACAGGGTAATCGCAGCTAAGGTTTGCCATGCCTTAGCACCTGTGAAGTCGAGCGAGCGAATGGGTAAGTAAGGCTAAGACTATGTCGTGCCTTAGCTGTGCGTACATATCGGAAGGTATGGCTAAGGCTATGCCACGCCTTAGTTGTGTGGATGTATCGGAAAATGAGGCTAAGGCTCTGCCGTGCCTTAGCTGTGCAGACGTATTGGGAGTGGTAGCTAAGGCTTAACCCGTGCCATAGCTCTGCACTATCGAGCAAATAGATCAGGAGGCTGCGGCTAAAATTTGCGGTATATTAGCGCTGCACACACAGGGAACCGAATGCTAAGGCTAACCCATGCCTTAGTACTGCACAGCCAAGCGAACAAATGGACAGGGAACCGACTGAATGGTTAAGACTGGGTGGTCTTAGTGTTCTCTTCGTGTTTGCCTTCAGGCCGTCTGCTTTGACGAGTCCGTAAGAACCATTAGAGATACTCCAACCCACAGAAAGTGACCTCTAGTGGTCCTTAAAAAGACCTTTTGTTATATCTAAGAGAAGTAAGGCGAATGTGACTAGGAAACGTAGGATTCAGCCTTGGAAGTATGACGAATGCAACCACGAGAAGTAGGATCAAGCCTTGAGAGCCTTGCTCTGAGAGCGAGCTACTGAGAGCTTCGTAAAACGACCTCTGAAAGTTGACTCCAGAGCTTGTTCATAAAAAGAGAAAAGTATGTCATTCGGCTGGACTGCATAAAAACAAAGGTCATCTATCAAAAATAGACATGAAAGTAGAGTCTTTCTTTAAACTGAGATAGGCTACAGAAGATAATTCACTCTATTTTAATAGAGTGACTTTTGATAGATGGGTTCTGTAAATGTTGTTAAATGAAATTTATTCCCTTTCCTAAGCTGTAATGGCCGGTGAGGGTCCAATAAGGCTTCATCATTTCCGGTCCTAGCTGGATGTACTGTTTTTATGGATGTAAGTAATCCGATGTTTACGTTTATGAACAGGTCGCGACAAGCTTCCGCAAAAAGATTATGTATAAAGGTTCAGCAATAAGATTATGTATAAAGCTTCAACAACAAGATTATATATAAAGCTTCAGCAACAAGATTATATATAAAGCTTCAGCAACAAGATTATATATAAAGCTTCAGCAGCAAGATTATGTATAAAGCTTCAACAACAAAGCAAAAAGCTATTCAGCTCCTGAATACTATGTGATTTCCCTAATAGGTACATCTCAGAAATGGCTTGTTAAAACTAGTAGAAAGCTCAACAAATGTTGCAAGAGTGGAGTAATAAAGAAAATAATCCTGAAATTAATAATAATAAAACATGCAAAAAGAAAAATAACAGGAGGTTAAGTTGAACAGATATTCTTTTATGTACATAGCTTTCCTTCTCCTAGATCAGTTGCCATATCAAAATTAAAGAATTCAGTCCTCCTTACTCATAGCTGGAAGTAAAATATTTGGATTCATGCCTTTCCTAAGGATATTACCAGTTTGTAAAAATCTAAACACCCAGGTCAAGAATTTGAATTCAGTCAATTTCCTCCAACAACAATTTTTACACCATGAGGGCCCTTTTATGTGTTGATATATTTTTGGTAATAATCAATAACTTACAAATATTTTCTCACATGAGACACTCAATGAATTTAAAGTTTGATTTGTCTGACATCCAGACCTGCAGATTGTTGTTACAAAGTGGGAGTACTGAGCAAGATCATCTCTGCTTAACTTCAGTGTAATTTTGTCAAAAAGTTTATTTTTCTTTCACAGTTTAATCTGCTCAGTTTAACATTATGCAGTAAATGAAATAACTGCAACCATAAACTTGGACACAAAGTCGGAGTCCACTTACGCATTATTTACAGATTCTAAACTGAACCCCCACTTTAGAACCACTTCATTTGCTTTCACTTTAAAATGTAATTTATCTCTGCCTTGTCAGTTGGGGCTGTAGAATACGCTGACTACACTTCTGTTGAGGGGTAAGAACCCCCTCTCCGCAACAAGTATCTTGGTTATGATACTGAATCTTTTGATGGTGGGGATCCAAGCCTGAAGCTTTGGGGAATATGGAGTACTGCCATTACTCATTGGTGAACTCAGACCTGGAGTGGTAGTACTTGTTAGATTCCTATCTATAGTTCAAATAGAACTATTTATTTACTATACTTGAAACCATTTAACTGTGTGCAGGCAAATGATTGATATTAAATTTGATTGAAATACTTGATAAATTGAATTATTAATGTTAAATAGTGTTGGGGTATCCTCTATCGATGGACTCGTCCACATGTGACATATACCAATTGAGCTCTTTTCTGTGCAGTCTCAGTCTCAGTCTTAGTTCAGTCTCAGTGCAGTCGGAGTCTCAGAGGAGTCTCAGCGAGCCGTCACCAAGAGCAGGAATATTCCTGATTGTTAAGCTGAGGAGGGGTTTCTCCCAGCTATTGTTTGTGTATGTACTATTTTCCTTTAATATATTTCTTATCACTTATTTCTGTGTTGTGTCATCATTTGAACCTCCCTTTGACCACAACAAATAGCAATACTTGAAACCTTTTAACTATGTGCAACCAAATTAACTCTAGCTCCTTTAAAAATGATATTACATACAAACAATTCGCTTATAAATTATGTATATGAACAAGATTTGGAATTAAATAACCATCAAGGGTTCAATGAAAGAAAGAAATAAAAGTCATTTTCAAACAGAAGGAAAATACTTTTTTGATGAAATTATGATGATTTACTATACCAAAGACTTTAAAAATGGTACTTGATACCTCCTTGCTTAATACTCAGCAATATAAGGTATGTATCAAGCGTAAAGTGGAGCCATCCAGGGAAAGGAGTAGCGCTCTCCCCTACACCTAGGTGTAGTAGCTCTTGAAAAGGGAGCCTTCTGGTCACCTTTGACTATGGTCACCGACTTTACTTACTTTATTATACCAAAATTTAACTTCTTTTAAACATCTATCTGTAGATGATTATTTCAGTTTTAAAGAATACAAAAACAAAGAAACTGCTGACTTTTATAAGAGAGCCTTATAACTGTGATGTGTGGGGATTTAGGAATTAACAGTAAAACTCCCAACCGGATATTGACTCGTCGGCTGCCAGATACAAAATGTATAAACGCGTCGCCACGCATAAGGCTCCACGCATCCATCCGGTTAAAAATCAGAAAAAAGAAAAATAATAAAAAGTAAAGTAGCCAATGGGAAGCAGTCGCGCCAAAATTAGAAGGATTTTGGAGTAGCAAATTTGGAGCCGGTGGAGAGAGATAAATACCCAGGTTTTCTGTGAACCAAATCAGTGAGAACAAAAGGAGACACAAGAAAGAACGAAGACGCGATAACCAGGAGAGAAGTGACGTCCGCCCTCGAGTTAAGAGCCGAAACTACCTCTCTGCTAGTTCCACTACCTGACCATAAAAGAAAGAAAGAAAGAAAAGAAAAGAAAAGAAAAAAGGAATAAGTACTCTTTAAAAACATTCTCTTCCTTTACCCTGTTTCTTGATATCTGACTTTCCACCACTTCGAAAATTTACTACTCACAAAGGAGAACTTTTGAACATTCAAATCCAAGTTGACGTCTTTGTTTTTATAAAAATTGTTTAATTATTAGATGTTCCTCGTTTGTCTTGTGTTAAATGAAGCTTTTTCTCATTGTATGTTGTAACACTCCAAACCCAACCAACAAGGCCATAGATGTCAGCTGTATTCCTCTTTGGACCTATGAATTTAACTAGTGCGAGTTTGGACTTCCCAAATCAAAGATTTGGGAGATCATCATGGTAAACACTGTCTTGTTCATATTTTTTCTAGGTTTTTGTTTGGAAAAAGACATTGAAGAGCAATTATTAATGGTGATTAAAATTGATTGATTGATTAATTGATTTTAATGGCATGTAAAGCCCTCTAAAGATATTTTATGCTTAGTGGCTAGAGAATTGTATTCATTGTAAGTTCATATTCCCATTTTTTGTGGAGTTGTTTCTTAAAACTTTTTTGCACACAGTTATATGATATCAAGTATTCTTATCGAATATAAATAATTTACACACATATGATATTGTGACGGCAAATTATTTAAAATCCCAAAACGGGGTTTTATTTTCGCACGTGTGAAAACGGGGCAGGTTGGCACTTGATCCCTTGTAGAATAAGTCCTCGTTCAGAGTTTTTTTTTCTCAGGCATATAAGAACTGGCATATTATGTGGGGGATCAATTTATGACCAGACTGACCGCCGCTGGCAAGGGGTTCCAAATTTCACACTATACACACACACACCAAGGCCACTAAACTTCCTCCCCTAGACAATGGAAGATATGGACCTCTAGGTTGAGACGTAATAATATTAATTATAGTTGTCGGCAATTCCGGTTTCCCGTATAAGAATTTAAAGGAATTAATATCTCAATTTTAAGCAAGATAACATAAGGCGAATAGAAGCTGGAAAAGAAATATGACATAACAAACTCGTAGAAGACACTGCAAATAACAACTTAGACCACGTGGGAACATTAAAATATATCAATATTTTACTATACAAAGATATACACCTTCAACGTGTCAAATATATAATAAATGAACAGTCCATGAACATAAATGTCTTTCTTCTTTTCTTGTCTTTCGTTTTTCTTCAAATTGAGAGAGAGAGAGAGAGAGAGGTATATAAAATTGGTTATAAGGAGAAATGGTCTCAAAGTTTACTTATCTTTTTTCTTTGATGGAGTTCCGTGGAGAATCTTTCTTCTTTTACGGGCTAATAGACTTCATGCTATTTTTAATACTGGCTTGAAGAAAATGGCTTCTCCGTGTCCGAGATATTCTTTTGTCTTCTTCTACCCGGAGTACTTGGCTTTGGTTCTGTCCCCTACGAACCCTGTCCAACGACTAACTTTTTTCTTTTCTATTTCCGCTGACGGGAGGGCGTCCCCACTTCCGTTTTAGGGTCCCAGCCAATCGTTTGGCTTCTACCTTCTCGTGTCAGGCGACCTGAGTGAGGTCACCAAGTATAAACATCTGGTCTCCCCTGTGACCCATATTCTTTCTTAATGGTCATTCTCTGATGGCTTGCTACTGTTAATTCAAACAAGAGGATAGTAGTAATCATATTTCTATCTTCTCAATGGGACACCACGTGACAATATCAAGTATTCCTATCTAATACAAATAATTTGCACACAGTTATATGATATCAAGTATTCCTATCTAATACAAATAATTTGCACACAGTTATATGATATCAAGTATTCTTATCTAATACAGATAATTTGCACTCATATGATATCAAGTATTCCTATCTAATACAAATAATTTGAACACAGTTATATGATATCAAGTATTCTTATCTAATACAGATAATTTGCACACATATGATATCAAGTATTCCTATCAAATACAAATAATTTGCACACAGTTGTATGATATCAAGTATTCTTATCTAATACAAATAATTTGCACACATATGATATCAAGCATTCCTATCTAATATAAATAATTTGCACACAGTTGTATGGCTTCAAGTATTCCTATGTAATACAAATAATTCATACACAATTATATCATTTCAACTAATTATTTTTATTCAATAACAATCATTTGTTTACACACAGTTACATAATTTCAAGTAACTATTCTTAATACAAATGATTTACAGTTATATGATATCAAGTATTCATGTC
The DNA here is from genome assembly GCA_963585895.1 of Sepioteuthis lessoniana. Lineage (NCBI taxonomy): Eukaryota > Metazoa > Mollusca > Cephalopoda > Myopsida > Loliginidae > Sepioteuthis > Sepioteuthis lessoniana. The sequence continues at coordinate 118,565,953 of OY757910.1, forward strand.
CAATACTAATAATTTGCTAGAAGATCTATTTGATTCATAGATGGAACATTAGCAGGTACTACACTATGAGTTGGAGTGAACCTGGGAGTAATGGCAATGAAGGGGTACTCCACACTCTCCACAGCTACAGAACTGGAGCCTCACAATCAGATGCAATTTAGTGTCACATCTAGGACACCCATTTTTGTGGGCGAAGGGGTCTTATTTCTCTGTAGGGGATGCAGTCAGTATATTTTAAACTTGGTTGACAGAATAGGTAAAAAATTGAGCAACAGATAAACATTTATGTTTATTTATACACATTATACAGACACAATAGTCAAGGTTAGACAAATTTATTAAATTTAAAGATAGAATGAACAAATAATTATTTTTCTTTGTTGACTCACACTAAAAATTCTATATCATTCATTGAAGGTTTTTTCTTTGATAGATTAAATAATTAAATGACTGATTTTTACAAAGTTAAAAGGAATCATAAAATCCACAAGACAAAAATGAAGCAATTTTCTATAAGAATGAAAATGGAAAAAAGTTCTTTTATGTAAAAACAAATAAAAGCCCACAACTTGTTTTTTGTACAGTTGCTTAAATGCTCCCTTTGATGACAATTGGTATACTTAAAGTCATTTCCTATAAATAGAACTTATGTTATAATTATTTAAAATGTTAATAATCAGTAAGTTTAATTATTATGATTAATCATTATGAAAGTATTTTACTCGTAGGCTACTTTGGCTGACAGAGAAGAGTGCAGATAGCCCAATAGAGATGCCTCTGTAATTGGCAACTAAGAATTCTCTAACTGACGTTTTTGTCAATTTATGTTTAAATAAAGATTATACAGAAATCTGTGGTACTATTAGACTAGAATTTGCATTGTTCTCCAAGAATTGAAATCATAATGTACTAGCAAAAGTTATGCTACAATGAACCTTTTTCCGATTGAATAAAAACGCTCAGAGAAATTGGATCAATTTGGAGGATTGAATAATAGATAAAAGTGTTAACAATAAAATAAAACAAGAGAAAAAAAAACACAAAAGAAAATAAATACAAAAGAAATAACAATCTCCCGGGAGACCTGGGACAGAAAGAACAGTCTGAGCATGCTCGGAAAAAAGGAGGTTCCCTGGCACCAAAAAGAAACTCAAAGATAAAGAACTTGGACCTTGGCTAGGAAGGCAACTATTTTATTGCTCAGAGAAGTCTTCCCTTTTCAAGACTTAGTTGAGAACTTCCATAGAAATAAAGTTGAGTTTTAATAGCTTCACTCATCTATTTGTCTCTCCAACTTTCCTTGATTCTATTTCAGCTAACGTAACCAGCAAAAGAAAACAACACGTATTGAGGTTTGAAAGAAAAAATAACCAGCCATCAATCATTAACTCTCATAACACCCTAACCCCATACATTACAATGTAGATGTTGTTGATGGTGAGTCTAGTTCCAAAATGTCACTAAACAACATTGAAACTTGTAGATATTAGTTTAGATGGTAACAATACATCTACAATTAAAAAAAGGGGACATTTTTTTCGAAAAAATATGAATTGTTTCTTGCCTTGGTTTTTGGTATTGGACCATATCAACTTGAACTATCGGAATGAAACAGAAATTCTTAATTCTGCTACATACAAAGGAAACACCTGTGAGTGAAACAGCTTACAACCCAACTGATTCTCTTAAACACATCTTATTTAAGAAATATGTTAAAATGTGTTCCTTTTAAAGGAGTCATTTGGTGCCAAGTTTTTTCATAAAATTCCTAACATATGAAAAAATGAGTTGAAAAAATGGAACAAAGAAAAACACTTGAGCAAAGAATATGCTTATTTAAATTCTAATATACATTACAACTGTATGACACAGATGAAGCAGTTGTTGCAGAAAGAATTTCAAATCATTATTTAGTGCGGGAATTGTTTTGGCTGTTGGAGTTTCGAATTCATATATTTCGTCCAATGAGAATGACTGATGCCATTCTGGCCGGGTCACCTCCCCGGGCAACATAAAAGGCCACGCTAACCATTCACGCCCTTTTCTTCGCTTCCTCACTTGCTAGCAGCAGGACAGACCATCAACATGAGAGCACATTCTCTCTCTTCACTTCCTCACATACTTTTCGAGTAGGACAGACCTGTCCTCTCACTCTTGATAAAACCAGCAGCAGACCACATCACCATGAGGAGAGCACATCTAATTTATGGACAGTTGGTTCCTAGGAATTCATTCTATAGCAACCCTCCTAGACCAACGGCTCCCAGAAGCATTAAATTCGATGTTTTATTCCGCTTCTGACATCAACATTTCAATTCCTGCTCTGTTTTCAGTAACTCGTCTTTTGTCTTGATTACAGCGACTCGATTCCTGCTCTGACATTCAGCTACTTAATTCCTTCTCAACTCTACAACAACTGTCATCTACCTGCGACTTACAGCACAAAGGTTAATCTTTCTGGCTATCATTAAACTTCCAAATTGAAAACTATCAACATCTTCGTCAACTCATTTGTTCTTCCTTTTAATATAACAAGATGCAACAGAACTCTACAACCTCAACTGCCATTTTTGTATAAATGGTAATATTAACTGCCCTCCATGTTATACAGTAACTAAGACATGTGGACTACAAAAGAATATGTCTTTGAGAATCGGGTCACTACTGTTTGGTTTGATGGCATATCAACCATTGTATGTTATTTAATGCCAAATCCGATTTATACATACATATTAAATATATATGATTAGTAAACAAAAGTCAACAAAATTGAATAGTTCCAAGTATTGCTATGTATCACTAACAATTCGATTAAACATCAGTCATTTGTTTACACGCAGTTAAATGATCAAACAATTCTATTTCTAACAATTCAATTTATCATAAGTCATTTGTTTTCACTCAGTTTAAGAGTCAATCAGTTCTATTTGACCCATAAATAGGATCCTATCAGGTGCTACCACTCTGGGTCTAAGTGGACCCGAGAGCGATGCTAATGAAGCGGTACTCCACATTCCCCCAAGCTCCTGCACTTCTGGAGCCTCACTAACAGATTGTTTAATGTCATATCCAAGACACTCATTGGAAGGGTTTTAACCCTCTGCAGAGATGCAGTTGGTGTATTGTACAGCCTCAGCTGACTGGGCTGTTAATACTGTTGGCTACCTTATAAACAGTAAATTGTTTAGAGGTTTGGTTTGGTTTGGTTTATTGGTAGATCAACTCCTAATGGATTCTTTTGTGCTGAAATTTTGTACCATAGCCAGATACGGCTACGCGAAATGTACATCGAATGTCCATAAAGATAGAACATAGGAATCTCGAAATTCGAAAAACACGTACGACTTCTTTGTTCAGGTACGAAAACTTTTATTACCTTTGAGTTTAAAGGTTCTTCGACATAGGGAGAGAGAGGCACAATCTTTCTATTCTGGCTTTTTCATCTCCCCCCACCCAACACGTGTGGCACCCGCCACAAAGGTCTCCGCGAGCAAGCAAAAACCAACTGTCTTCCCCCGAGGCAGGTCTCATCTCAACTAACTGACTTTTTCAAAATCTCCCCAAATCCTCCGCGCTCTTCCGGTGCGTGACGTCACCCGCACTCCGTAACCCCACTTCCAATGTGGGCTATTGTGACATCTCTGAGTGACACGTCTCCTCCGCCTGCGCGCGCGAACACCTGTGGTAATGTTGCGCCTAAGTAACCCAGGCACTGAGCCGAAAGGTTCTCAGTCAAACTAAACCCAAAGGCATAAACCGAAATCCCTCGGCCATTATGTTACAATTTGATTCATTTATAAATGTTTGATAATAATCATAACTGTATTTTCAATGTTTCATTGAATTTTGATTCTATTATGCATCAAGTATTCCTATCTAATACAAATAATTTGCAAACTTTAAATAGAGCCAAAGCCGGTCAATCATTTAAAGAAACTAAATAAACAATATATAGAAGCAACATATCCAATATAAGGTTGTTTTTGTGGAATATTAATCTTTGTGGGTTATTTAAACCCAAAGTCATCCTTGTAGAAGAACAGATGTGATACAATTTAACCCATAGCTGAGAGGGATAAAAGAGTTCATGCGTTCCCCAAACGTATTTGTACAAAAGTGAACATAATAGCGCGACTAGAATTCGAAATCGCTTACTTCGAGATTGCAGGCCTGCGCGCTAGTCACTAAGCCACGAGGACTCTCTCTATATCCAAAATAAACATTTATACCAAAATATAAATGATATGAAAGAGTGGATTTAACAATGGATATTTAGTGTTTTATTGTTGTTAGTTTTCCATAATTAATTGACAAAACAAATAAATAACGAAACTTCTTTGGAAACACAACAACGAAAGCAGAAGTAAACGAGTCAGAGTGAGAAATTGTTCTTTTCGGTGTCGCCGGATAGTATGTTGGTCCTTGAGTTTGTTGGAAGTGTGTCACTGTGGCAAGTAGTTCGTGTGACTGGCCGCAAGGCGGGTTCTTCTATGTGTGAAGCTCGTAGCAGTGTGTTCTTCAGTGAAGGTTTTCCATGTGGAATGTCCGTAGCAAAAGTCGCAGGAAAAGTCTGTCTTGGCTGCTAACTAGGTGCTCTCTGACTTGTCGTGACTTCCAAAAAGGAGTAGAAAAATAGTTCTAGAGAGGAAGAAGGAACCAATGCGCTCTACCCCTGATTGGTCAGTGTGTGGCCGAATCGCTTGGCGAGGCATTGATTCGCGAGAGGAAATAGATCTGTGACCACTACAGATATAGTAAGCCATTGGCCTAGGGCTCACGGGTATGTAGGGGCTATACTGAAACTAATTTGTCTCGAAGCGTGCCTGATAATAACCTAGTTTTATGTTTACACCGGGTATTTCATTTTATAACATATTTAAAAACATCAGGGCCCAGTATAATAAGTATAAGGCCTGTAGTATGGTGCTCTTGTTTAATAAGTGTTGGTCCACAGTGGTCTTCAGCAAGTGAGCCGTGGTATCCACGTATAAGTTTGGATGTGGGCCCATAATTAGGTAAATCCCGCCCTGACGATATCAGAAATGATCAGGAAAATATCCGAAAAAACAATACTCCACTGAAATATGTCATCCACAATAATGCAAAAGCCTCAAACAAAAAAGACATAGCATATTTTTTTGGCAGAAAATTTTGCAATCAACTTATCCTTAAAAAATGTCAACAGTAAAGAAAAAGAAGAGAAAAAACGAAATAATTTCCAAACAAAAATCGTCGAAGGCGACAATCAATTCTTACCAGTCCGTGAACTACAACAGAGTTGTGCAACATTTTATATTGGCAATCCACTTTCGAATGTAGGAACAAAAATTAAGGCCAGTCACCGACAAAAATATCTAATCTAATAACAATTAGTGTAGTGAATTATGAATACGTCATGAATAAATTTCTAAATAATAAAGACAAATAAAAACCAAGTTTTTGCATACAACATTGGCTTGTAGCAGAAAGAACTTCATACTTTTGTTTGGTGCGTAAATTAATTTGACCGTATGGTCGTCGCATATTTTCACCCAATGAGGATGACTTATCCTATTCAGCCCGGACCATTTTCCCGGACAGCACCAAAATTGCGAAAGCTTCCCACACTATCTCTCTCCAGAACCTTTCGAACAGGACGGACGTACTTACTGTCCGCTCCCTTCATAGCAGCAGAAGCACAACACCATAAGGAAAGCCATCTAATTTATGGACCTCTTGAGTCTACTCTCTTAGATGAAAGGTTCCCAGTTGAACATGAATTAGACGCATGTAATCTGCCACACACACAGGAACACCTTCATGTCGCCTCTAACCTTTGCTATATCGACAGCGACGCGCAATTACGCTCAGACATCCAGCTACCTCATTCCTGGGCAACATTATCGAGAGACTTTCATGCTACTCTCCTACTACAACCAGGACCACACATTTAGGGGTGACTACACCATTCCTGTCCTTAAACAGCAAACACGACTTTTGCTACACCTATGCCGACGCATAATTCCGCTCAGACATTCAACAATGCATTAACTGTAGCAACGCACATTCCGCTCAGGCATTTAGCTGCTAAAATTCCTTACCATCTCCATCACTATTTACTTCCTTCCTTCCTACGAGACTTGCATAAAGGTACCCTTTATTCTGGCTGACATTAAACCTTCATAAAAACCGTTCTATATCTTGGTTCTTCACTCATTTATTTACCTTCAAATATAGCGAGGAAATAACATAACGAATTAATTCTCCTCGCTAAATGGTTACCATTTTAAATAAATAAGCTAAGTAATCTTTATTAAAAAGTTACCCGTAATCATCAACAGTAATTTTATAAAGAAATTCTTCTACTTTTGTATTCAAAACAAAGTCTCCCTGTGCAGCACACTGTTATATCAGCGTATGGTTGCAAAGAAAATACAAAAAAAAACCCACAGTTGCAAAAACAAAGAACACGAAGGCACGTAAAAATTTTAACAATTGTATTGGAAACAAATGAGTAAAATGTCCAAATAGATGGGTTTGTAAAAACGTGTTGATATGGAATTAAAAAGTAGAAAAAATGTCCTATGCTTAATAGTGGTAGGATTGTTGGACTGACGCGTATACGGTCAATTAGATGTTACGGGTGCTGAGATGAGAGGGGTGTTTGGTGATTTACGAGTTAGTCACTTCCTTCAAAGAGGTGAAGAAGAAGGTCAATGTGAGTAATGCGTGGTTTCGAGTTTAGCTTATGTCTCTTTCTTTCTCAGTTGGAGTTCTGAGTCTGTTGGTGTTGTCTGCCTTCCTTTGATCTGAGCCCGCGGTCGAGAAATTTGTCTTTTATATCATTTTTCTCTTTTGATCGGATCAGATTGGGTTTTCTTTGTTTTTTTTACCGCAAAGGTCACGGATTGGCCGAAAAATTACTTTTAATTATTTTTATTTTTGACAAATTTCATCGACATTTCGCTATGCGCTGATCTTATGCGCAGAAACCCCCTTTCTCTATTTTGAAAAAAAAAGTCTCAGCACCGATAACATCCGGTGAATACTCTCGTGGGCGCTAGTTGCACTCATTATTTTGTGTGTGCGATAAATTAGGAAGAGATCTTTTTCGGTCACATAACAACACTTAAAAGTAAAAAAAAAAATGTGACGTTTTTGTCATTCTGTATGGTCGAATCGAAAATTCTAAAATTTGTCTTACAGCTCCGACACAAATTCGAAATTTGCGTACGTTGTAAAAGACGGGGTTAAGGAGAGCCGGGTTGAAGCCCGCGGGTTGCCTATTGTAGATCTCTGAACTATAGGGATTTCTCAACAAAAGCCAACTACTCAGCTGCTGGTTTGGATAAGATCCATTCTGAATTCATAAGAAATCTCCCTGAAAAATCAAACCAATACTTATTATAAATATACAACAATATATGCACAACAGACAATGTCTACATAATCTGGAAACAGGCTATCATAGTCCGCATAGCCAAAAATCAAAACTCTTCCTCAGATCCAACAAATTATCGACCCACTCCTTTGACTAGTTGTATCAGCCAGACGCTAGAAAGAATGATGAATATCAGACTAACATGGTATTTGGAAACTGAACATTGACAAATAAATTGCAATTAAAAGAAAATGATTGCAATGAAAAAGTGAAAATATAAATAGTTATAATTGTAATGGAACATTTGCAAGTGAATCAAGTTTCGACATTAATTAACCCATAAGGAGTTGATATGCCATTAGATGAATTAACCAAACCAAACTAAATAAAATATTCACACATTCCTATTGCCAACTCTATAAATAACACACACACACACACATACACACAGACACACACATACACACGTGCGCTTATATATATATATATATATATATAATCCAGCCGTTTGGTATAATGGTTAGTGTTCGGCAATGGCCCGGGATGCAATCCCAGGTCTAGTCATACCAAAGACTCAAAAAAGGGCACTTGATGCCTTCTTGTTTAACACAGCATTATAAGATATGGATTAAGGGTAAGTGGAGCAATCCAGAAAAAGGAATAGCGCTCTTCCATACTTCTCGGTGTAGTAGCTGTTGAAAAGGGTGCCTTGGGGTCGCCTTTGACTACGGTCAGCCATCATATGCATACACACACACACACACACACATATGTATTTACATGTGAATCACATATTTACCTTTCTTAGAATTAATAAAAGAAAACATATGTAAAAATGTTCTCAATGTAAGAATCAATCTATAAAAAATGACCAATAAAAAAGATGAGAGAATAGAAATCATGTTTATATGACAATTGTCACAATGCAGTCAACATTGATCTTTCTGAACGTAGGTAAAATGAATTACTTTTAATATAACAATAAAAACAGTACAAACTTTCCGCCTAGTGGGTTGGGCTTACACTGACTGTATCCTTTACAGAGGGGTAAGACCCCTCCCCACAAAAAAATATTGTCCTGGGTGTGACACTAAACTGTATTAGGGGGTGAAGTTAAGTTCAAGTTCTAGGGAACTGGGAAATGTAGAGTACCTTTTCATAGCCATTACTTCCAGGTCCACTCTTACCCGGAATGGTAGTACCTGTTAGGGTCTCATCTATGGGTCAGATAGATCTGTCTGAAAATTATTTGTATTCAGTAGGACTACATGAAACCATATAACTGTATGTAAAAATGATTATTATTAAATAGAAATAGTTACTTGCAGGTTTATAATTGTATATATATATATATATATATATATATATATAATTGGTATTAGATAGGAATACTTGAAACCATATAGCTGTGTGAAAATTATTTGTATTAAATAGTATCCAACCAATTGCACACGTGTCTAGAACGCAACTTACAGCGGAAAAAATACTCTCAGACTGAGAAGGAATCGCTCGGGATTATATTTGCAGTTACAAAATTCCAAAGATTTATTCATGGAAGACATTTCGCACTACAGACAGACCACAAACCACTGCTCACTATTTATGGTTCAAAAAAGGGTCTACCACCTCGTACAGTAAATCGGCTGCAAAGATAGGAACTATTCACCTGAACTACATCTTCAAAATGGAATCATAGACTATCGAGGCTGATTCCAAAATATAAAGAACCATTAGAAGACACAGTAATTGCCTCCCTACGGAAAGAAGATACCAATACTGTGCGAAAACATCCAGTTACCCTTGACGAAATTAGGAGAAAACCGTCGGACGACAAATTCATAAGATATGATATACAAAATAAAACACAAGAGCCAACGAAAAATAGACATGTATTCGATCTATAACAATATACTAATGTACGGCGAACGAGTGGTAATATCACTCCAGAAGAATCACTCAAAGAATTACAAGAAGGACATCCGGGTATTGCAAAAAGGAAAAGCTTGATGAGGAGTTATGTTTACTGGACAAAGATGGAAAAGGACATCAAAAGCTCCAACGGTAAAATTTAGTCTTTGGCCCCAAATCGACCAACCGTGGTTGCGACTCCATATAGATTTCCCTGGCCCGCTTGATGGCTACTGTAACTTAATTATGGTGGATAGTATTTCGAAATGGCAAGAAATTTTGAAATGCAAAAAAATGACCACAGAAACAGTAATTAATTTTCTACATGAATTAATTGCTCGATTCGGTTTTGCTGTGTCTGATAATGGGACACAATTTACGTCCAGAGAATTTAAAGATTTTTGCCGGATATTAGTGGTCGAACACGTCACGATCGCCCCATATCACCCAAGAAGTAACGGCCAGGTGGAACATTTCGTTGATAGGTTCAAGTGAGCGCTAAAAGTGTCGAAGGAACGCCCGCAGACACAGCTATACAACAATTCTTGCAAGTCACTCCAAATAAAAATTCTCCATCAGATATGACGCCTGTCGAAGCGATGCTTGCGAGAAAGATCAGATTGGTGTTCGACAAACTAATACGAGAAAAGCAAAGATCGAGATATTCGAATAAAATAACGAATAAACATTATGAAGTTGGTGAGAAAGTCATATACTGCATGTACTAGAACCACAAAACATACTGGGAAATTGATATAATTGAAAAAGGATCGGAAATATAGTTTACCTAGTCAAAGGACCGAAATTTGTGCGTAAAAAGCAGTTAAACCAGATTAAAAAAAAAACGACGCTTGAATGTCGAAGAGAACAACCGTCCTGAAGAAGACCCTATAGGATACACATTTTTTCTAGTCTTAAAATAAGCAATAAAAACATACTTAAGAACATTCTAGAAATTTAGGATCAAAACCGCATTAGCATTTAAGTTACATTTTTACATTTTTCAACCAATCAGCTAAAAACATAGAATAGAACATTCTAGAAAAATTGGATCGGAAGTCAACTAACAGAAAATATTTAGGCTCGAAAATAAAATAGTAAGATACAAATCTGATTGGTCAATAAATGTCTACGCGCCAAAATTTTAGGACGATTCTTTGATCCACCTGTAGGATATAAATAACACAGACCAAGACTTTCACCAAGACGAAGACTAAGACTAAAACACAAGCCAACTAAGCCAGTAAAGCTGTAGCCGATACTATGTCCGGCAAATTCCTTTCCTTCCTCAACTAAAGTTCATGACCTAGCTTCAGATGGCTGCAAATTACATTCAAAAGAAAAACCCGACAAACTTTCTTTCATCAACGCGACACGCCGTCGCCACAATCATAAATCCCGCTATGAACTTAATGTAAGTAAGAACGACTTATTTACGGAATCCGTTAACATACACACACCTTTAAACAAATTTATTTTCTTCTTGCCAAACTTTATTTTCCAAAAGGCCATTTACACATCATGTATTTTATTTGTTTTCATATTCTGTTATATGCATATTATATTGTTTGTTGTTTAATGTTCGTTGTGTTCTATTCCATTTCTTTCGCGCGATTGTAAAGTTTTGTGTTGTATTTGCGGTGGAAATAATTTAGAGAGCAATACCCGTAAATTACGGACGCACATCTACTGATCCAACCAAATTACATACATACAACCTCCACAACCCCATGGATATCATTTACGATATATTCGATATGCCGGCACCTCAAACAGCTTTAGAAGTAAGTTGACAGTCAAAAAGAAAACGGACAGCAACAGAAATAATAGAAGTTAATCCGAAAAGAAAAAATATTGGCTCATACGAAGTAAATCTAAAAAGGGGGTGTAGTGGTATCATCCCTATTTCGATACACAATAGACTCTTCCAATAAAGATATAACAGGTGACGGCAATCCGCTCAAAGAGTAGTAGCAAAGCTTCACTGCCGACATTGTACTATCTGTTTTCTGTAATATATAATGAGGTTTCAAGGTAATTTATATTGTTGTTTGCTATCTGACTCCGTTTTGGGCTACTCTATTCTTACCCAATGTTATTTTGCTGGTTTAACTTCTTGGATATGAAGGCTGTAAAGGAATTACATGGAAAGAAGATAGGAAAAGAAGATAGGAGGCCAAGATACATTTTATATTTTGTCTTTATTTCTGGGTTCAACATCCATTTCGTGGCTGAGGAAATTATTCCTGAATACAAATGAAATGGTTTCGTCTCCCAGTCACAGTGTTAAAATTTGTCAGGCGTTCCTGGGTATTTATGTCCAAATTTGGTGTTTAAGGCGTTAACAATGTGTTAGACGCTTTTGGAGAGATATATCTAAATCCAGTGTTTTTCAGTTGTAGTTATTAAGTCCATTATATAGTGTTTTAGTTGTGATTTTGATGAGTCCATTATTTGGTGTTTTCAGTTGTGGGTCGTTGGTAAAAGAGACGGCTGTTACTAGTGGAAAGATTAGCCAATGCACCGTCAAAATACGGACGCATGGTGCCTTCCACCAATAGCAAGAAAGATTTAGGTGTTGTCACTCCGCTGGTCACTGCTGAAAGAGAACGAGCCTCTTTCTTTTGCCGAGAGTTTTTTCATTTTGTGCATGCGCCTCCCCTTTTTCCTGTCGGGGGCTTCTGGGAGTTTCTGTATTTTTTATATTTATTTTAATTTTCTTTTTCTATTCACTACAATATAATTTTCATTCTTCTCACTAAGTATTTGTTTGTATTATATATTCTATGCCCTTTTGCGAGAACATAACAGGAATTCTTGATATCACAAAACTATGCGAACTAATGATTATAGACGAATAAAAAAAAGTACATTTTTGGCGATGATTACAATCGAACTTTTACGAATTAATCAAATTTCAGCATTAAATAACTTATCTCGAGTTGATATGCCTTTAAAAAAATAAATCAAACTCAACGTTTACAAATAAATTTACTTTTAGCATTAGATATCTCATAAAGAGTTGATATGCCTTTAAACAAATAAACCAAACTAAGAACAAAAACTTTTGGCCAATCAAATAAATTGATCTCTCTCTATAATCACTTAAAATTAGATAAATAAATAATGACGATAAAAACAAAAATAAACTATATTTGAATATTTTATTTTTCTCCCCACATTTTATGAGGTAGCTTTTAGATATTGTTGGTTTTATTAATATATTGACAATATATCCCTACAATCTATTGTTCGTGTAAACCACACTTTCATTTGTGATTACTGATGTGAATCAAAAGTTTTGCAATATTTTGGTAATATGTGCTACAGTTCAGCAGTTCCGGGTGCTTTTTGCCGAGGACGTGAAGGTGACGAGCTACACTGAACTGCCGAGCTCGCCTGATACTCTCCCACCTCCCATTGCTACTTACCAAATATGCCTCTGTGGCTTAAAGCACCCTGGCCTTACCTGATCGTCGAGGTTCTTGCAACCTGAGCAAAATTTCTTTAACCATCTGATTACTGTCATCGCCATCATGATGTCACGCTGCTAGCATAGATTTCCCTGACTCTCTCTCTCTCTCTCTTGCCATTCGTCTCTATCTTCTAGACTACATCCTGTGTCCATACAGAGCTGTTGTAGATAAGTTCTTGCACATCCATGTGAAAGGGTCCATAGGAGAACGTCGCTTATGGGTTCGTTCATACTTCTCCAGCAATGTCCCGTATGTCTTGTTCATCTTATTTTGGATGGTTTTAGTGATAGGACAGGTGGCCGAACAGTTGCTGGTTTATGGGATGTTGATAGCAGGATTTGTTCGTTATAGCTCGCAACATTCTTGCGTAGTTCCCGTCTAGCTTTTCCTCAATACACTTAGTCAGCGTCCATGTGGTGCATCCATATAGTAGAATGTACACAACCGCTGCATGGAAGAAAATGTGTTTTATCTTATCGGATAAGTCTGACTTCCATATGATCGATAACCTATGGATAGTAGTCCATGCCTTCACTAGTCGCATATTGATGTCATTTTCAGTAGATGAGACGCTGCTTCCGAGGTACGTGAATTTGTCTACTAATTTCAGAGAACCGCCATTTAAAATGGAGATGTCTCCTTTTTGAATGCGTTTTAAACTTTCGAACATTAAATGTTTGTGGTTGCTTCTGCGGAGTTATGGCCAAGTTCAAACTCGTATAACACAAGTTGCCGAATTAGACTACGTTGTACGTTCATCTCTGCAGCTTTTTAATTACACATGGAGTGAAGCAATGCACAACGTGTTAGCGCACTAACTATCAAAATACTACCAACCGCAACGGATACCTTCCACAGCTTGAACTGCTTCGGTCACGTAATGTTCGTGCCACAAAGTAGCATGTACCAAAATATAGCAAAACCTTTCATTCACTTTAGTATATATGTCGTGTCAAAATCTAAGGAGTGGAGAGAGAGAGACAGAGACAGAGAGAGACAGAGAGAGATTTGAGTAATGCTTAGTTGGAGTTGTTGGTAGAATAACAGGAGAAGAAAGTAAGGATGGAAGGATAGCGTAGAGAAAGAAAGAATTTAAATTGTCGATATGAGGGTAAAAAGAACTTAAACCAATTGTTTTACATGTCGTAACCAGTCGAAACTCGTTTTAATAGCCAAGCTGGAAGTGTTCACCTCGTCAGCTACCGGTTATATGGCAAAGACGAACCGAAATTTCAGCCATCTCCACGCACACCCTTCTGCGATAAACGCGAGAGAAAAGAATAAAGAGACAAAGAACTATTTTCCGATCAATAAAAACCGTCTTGCGACTTTCAGCTATGTCGATTTGAGCCACTCTGACGGTGTATAAAAGAGTCTTATTTGATCTTGTGACAGAGAAAAAAGTTCTCGGCAACAGCTTGAAAACGGTGATGAACGATCAGAAAGTATTACCAACAGCAGAAGACTTCAAAGAGATGTCAAATGATCACTAAGCAGCAGCATCAACTTCATAGAGATACCGAACGATCACTAAGCAATGTCAACGAAGACACAACCAACTACAATATGCGATAACATAAAACAACAACTTTTGTACATCAACAAACCATAAAGAGGAATAAAAAGTTCTTTTTTATCTTAAACACATCTTACCTATTTTCCGATTAGAGTGTGTTTGTTATCGTAACTGTTGTACTCCCTACATAATCGACTCGCCCTCCTCCATAAATACACGTCAACGGAGCGTCGGGGGAGCTGACTAAACCCTCGTGTTTGGTCTGCCTCTCCAGTTGTTTGAGGCGCATTTCGGTCGGCCGTGTTTTAGTCAGCGCGGCTGGAGACTTCCACCGGCCTCAGGGCGCCGTCCCCCCAGGCTTTTACCCCCTTACGAGGAGGGGGTTATTGCCTGGCGCCCGAGGCGCCTCTAATAAGGAGAATGCCGACGGGGCCGAAGGTATTTTTGGCAATGCCGGACGTGTGTGGGCTATGGCCCTGCGACCGGACCCACCTTAAAAACGGCCTCGTGCCAAACTTGCTCGTTCGGTGGAGCGCGTGACAGATAACTGACCAGACCCACATGACACAGTTATGTGTGATACCCCTTGCGTAGTGGACGGATAGTCGCTACCCCACTGGACTCTCAGCTTCCTATTAATTCACTACTGTTTAACCCAGTTCACTTGTATCTTGTTTCTGTTACTTGAATATATATGTTTTTCTATCTACCTTTTTGTATTCCCCGTGTCTTTCTTTTTGCCAGCATCACAACAGTAACCTAAGATGATTACAACCGTACGAGGCTAATCCTTACTCGTATGTACTATAACTCCCCCAATATACATTATTTTTTCTTTTTCCGTGTGATAAACACGAACGATGGGCACCTGACAAATATATTAAGAACACATAGGAGCATGCATAAAGATCAGAACGATGTTAAGAAAAAGTCTAAATGTGAAATAACTTTTTTTAATTCTAAAGCTTCATAGAACATTTTATCAAGGAAAAATAAGGATATAAAGGTAAATTATATAATTCCAAAATATAAAGCTCAATAAACTTATTTTGATAAAGTTATAAGAATAATCATATGACATTCGAAAAAAATAGATGATCAAAAACATCAGAACGATAAAAAAGATCCGTAAAATTTAATATTTATTTTGTATTATTTTTTTTTAAATTAGGTCAGTATATAAAATAGGGTAATTTACAAAATTACACCGGCTCTAGCATGGTAAACGTGGGAAAAAAATCTGTGACATTGGAACTTAGAAAACTCATAGTCAAGTTACGTAATGAAGATAAACTCTCGATTGTGGATATTTCAAAGGCTGTGGGGAAATCTAAAAGTGTTATTAATTGTATTTAAAGAAAACTTGAGGAAACTGTGTCATGTGAAACCAAAAACCCACCAGGCAGGCCTACGGAAACTACTGCAAGGGAAGACAGATGGATTGGTAATGAATAAAAAAAAGGATCGATTTGCAACCGTGACAACAACTTCTATCTCTTAAAGAGCTTGCTAACCTTAGCATTAAAATATCAAGCCACTCTATTTCCCGAAGATTTAATAAAATAAATTTCTTCGAAGCCTTATATTTCTAAAAAGGACAAAATGGGCCGATTGAAATTTGCCACTGAACACGTCATATGGACTGAAGAGCCGTAGGATTGTTTTCATTTCAACGATGAGACAAAGGTTAACCTGCTTGGTTGTAACGGGAGAAGGTTCGTTCGACGCAGTCCAAAGGAATGATGTTAACCTTAGTGCACTAAAAGCAGCATTAAATTTGGAGGAGGAAGTGTGATGGTGTTTGGCATGATTTCTGATACTGCCACAGGACTTCTTGTCAGGCTACCTAGTAAAATTAATACATCTGTATACAAAGAGATATTGAAAAAACATGTTGTACCTAATTTGAGAACTCCAATTAATCAACCAGCTGTATTTATGCAAGATAACGCTCCGTGTCATACAGCAAAGTTTGTTCAGACATTTCTTTCGATGGAGGATGTTACTGTTATGGAGTGGCCTGCTCAAAGCCCAGACATGAATTCTATTGAGAATGTTTGGAATTTACTAAATGAAAGAGCTAAGGAAAAGAATCCAAGATACGTCTAAGGACTATGGACTAATTTGAAAGGAGAATGAGAGAAAATATTCATTGATGAATTCAAGACATTAATTCGCTCATGTAGCAAAAGATGTCAAGCTGTTATTGAAAGTAAAAGTCTACACATCAAGTACTAATGAATTATGAACCCTATTTTCATTTAGATATGATATATCCATTATAATAGTATGATTTTGTTAATCGTTCTGATATTTTTGATCATCGATTTTTTTCGAATGTTATATAATTATTCTTATAACTTTATCAAAATAAGTTTATTGAGTTTTATATTTTGGAATTATATTATTTACCTTTATATCCTTATTTTTCTTTGGTAAAATGTTCTATGAAGCTTTGAAATAAAAAGTTATTTCACATTTAGACTTTTATCGTAACATCGTTCTGATCTTTATACACGCTACTGAATATATACTGATCATAAAAGCATTCATGAGTGAATAAGGGGGTAGGTTTTACTTAGTTTAATCTATTTATATCTTCCTCGTTTAGTGGTCTAACACATTCTCTCTCTCTCTCTCTCTCTCTCTCTCTCTCTCTCTCTCTCTCTCTCTCTCTCTCTCTCTCACACACACACACTCACACACACACACACACCTTTTATGTAAATGTAACACGCACAAATGATTGGTAACTTGGTAGGCACATAAATAAAAGCATTAGATCCCGCTAAATTTTAATTCGTTCAGCTCGTTATTTTTTCTTTTAATGTCTTAAAGCCCAGCCGACTGAACATAGAATACACCGACCGTATCATCTGTTGAGGGATGAGATTCCGCCCTCTAAAAAGGGGTGTCCCGAGTATGAAACCCAAACTGCATCTGATAGTGAGGTTCCTGTTCTAAGGAATGTGGAATTATTGCTATTACATCCAGGTCATTTTTGACGCGGAGTGTTAGTATTTGTTAGGATACTATCTATAAGTCAAGTTCGGCAAACACCTGCGTGCGACATACGGAACCACTGGACAGCTGTTCCGTCTGTCGTGCACAGCGTTTTGCCGGATTTTCTGGTCATGGTAATTCAATTTACAATATAATTCATCTTCTTCAAAAAGAAAATATACATCAAATAGATCTGTTTATAAATTATTAATATTTGACTGGAATACTTGATACCATATGACTGTAGAAATTATTTGTGTTATGGTAGTGCCTAGTGGTAATGAAGATATCTTATTCAAGTCTCCTCTCACTAAGGATTATTATTAGCATTAGTATATCTATGACATACTAACAAAGAACACAACGGAAGGAAAGACAAAATAGACCTATTTGTAAATACAAGAACATTTAACCTTTTAAATCCATAAATTACACACCAGTGGTATTAAAAGAAAGAAGAACACAAACGTATCCCATTGGTCTAGTGGGTAGAGTGTTCACCAATGGTCCGGGATTCAATCCCAGGTCGCGTCATGCCAAAGATTTTTAAAATGGTACTTGATGCTTTCTTGCTTAACACTCAGCAATATAAGGTACGTATCAAGGGTAAAGTGGAACAATCCAGGGAAAGGAGTAGCGCCTTCCCCTACACCTCGGTGTAGTAGCTCTTGAAAAGGGAGCCTTCTGGTCGCCCTCGACTACGGTCGCCAACTTTACTTACTTATTCATTATTAAGCAGTATGTCAAAGGAAATACAAAATAAGAAAAGGCTTACTTGACAACTATATATAAGATAGCCATGTGGTGTTACCGTCAGGGAGACGGACCCACGAGGCTCGAGGAGAATTCTAGTCTTGGCGGCGTGATACGAATACAGAGTTCACCCGGCACTTGCGTCAGTCAACTTCGACCAGCTCCTGTCGCCAGAGACACAATACGCCCGACGAGATCTGCGCAGTCGTACTGCGTCCGGCCGAAGTGAATCGCATGAACTGGACAACTACTTCACTTGATCTTTTTCTAAAACCTCCGTTTCTTATTCTCTTTAACTCTTTTTCCTAGACCTTCTCAAATCTAATCCTCTCTCGTTACTTCCTTTTTCTCGAATTGTTTATTACTCTTAAAGTTTTTGAACTGGGAGTTGACGTCAGTCAGTCTGGTTTGGTTTATTTTTAGAAAACGATTCTTTTTTTTTTGTTTCTCAAACCCGTCTTTGGTAAAAAATATACTACCTATTAACTATTACAAGTATATCCTTCTTTCTCTTGGTTTTCACACAAAGCTCTACACCAGAAGATAATCGGCGTGAAATAAAATAAAAGTTTATTTTCCTAATATAGACCCAATTTTTCTTTTTCTTTTTTTGATCAAACTGGGACGAATCGCAATCGGCTGTGCAACATTAAGAATAGTTACTCGAAGCTATGATTGTTTATTAAAGATTATTATTACTTATTTGAAAACATTCAATGAACAGTTTTTAAAATTTTTTAAATTCTAAAAGTTCTAAAAGACATGTGTCTGTCATTTACCGTTCTGAAAATGAGAAACAATTGTCACTTATTATCTAAAAGAGAAGCTCATAAGAAAAGTATCGAACAAAGGCTAGAAAAAATACAGCTTCAAAAAATTTATTCACAGCAAATAAAAAGGGAAGGTGACTAATGCATATAAGTCAATTCGCGAGATTGTAACAACGAACAAAAGAGCGAAAGAAAAAAAAAATTACTAACAAATTACGAGTACTTTTACTTTTTTTCTTACATACTGTGACATAATATCAGTATTTTAAACCCCAGCTTCAGATTTTACAAGCATGTAAGAAAAAAGAAAAGAAAAAATACCAGTGAGCGAAAATGCATTTTTTAAAAATTTCGTTTTTCAGTATATGAGTAAAAAAAGAAAAAGTCATTAGTTAATATCTATCAGCGAGCTAATATATATAACTTTCTTTGAAACTCCGATTTCAAACTTCCACCAAAAGTGAGTTATGTAGCAAATAGTGTCTGAAGTAATTCCGGTTTGCTTTTGCCATGTCAACAAACATCACACCATTATTTAAAATACATGCCACCTATGACATCAGCAGCATACATCTACGTAAACCAAACGTATACTCTTATAAAAATCAAACACGTGACCAACAAAAGATTCCCGCGAATTTTAAGTCTACGATACAGAAAACCAGCGATGGGCAGCAGGATAAGTCATATCGATTTTATCTCGAAGAAAGAGAAGGAATAGAAAAGGAAGATGAATATCTTTTTCGTGTTAAAGAAAAAAATAAATCGGATTAAAAAAATGAATCCTATCAACTTGACGAATAACCAGCACACACACACACACACACACACAAATATCAAATTCTGGTGTTCCACTGAATTCCTAAATTGTTATCACTCCATATCAAGAATAATCACTTGATGTCTGTGCCTGAGAAAAATTCATAAGAATTTATCCTGTAGGAAGGTTCTGTAGCATCCACTACATGAAAGCTTCGAACACTTTCGTGGTGTATCCATTTGAACATTGTATGCGTCTGCAAAGGTGACTTCAACGTTTATTTCCTCGAATGGCAAACACGACTTTTGCTACACTTATGGCGAACATATCTCCCTCGCACGTCCAACGACACGAGCTGCTGTCTCAACTCTATCTTAACTTCAAATCGTTCACTTACTTCTTTCCTTCATACGAGACTTGCTGCATAAATGTAAACTCTTTATTCCATGCTGCCATTAAAAACCTTCATGTAAAAGCTAACGGCATCTGCGTCTTCTTACTTCTTCATCCTCCTTTATTAACAACAACAATTAGCGAAGGAATAACACACACGCGCAAAAACACATTTCTTCGCCCAAAAGTAATAACAAACATTCACTCTCGCTACAACTTGATATCATATAAATGAGTGCAAAAAAACTATTCAAAAAATGTAAATATAATTATACAATGAACGCAATTCACTGACATCTAGACGGGTTAACATGCCGTTAAAATCAATCGATCAATCACTTTTAGTTGTAGCACAAAGTTATCTGTATGTGACAACCAGTGCGAATCGAAATTTATAGTCATTTATTAAGCTTGTAGGGAATAGAAAAATTTTAAAAAAACTAAATTAGATTAAAAATATGCAAAAACTTCCAGAAGCCCCTGACAGGAAGAGGGGCGACGCATGCGCAAAGAGAAGAAACTGTCTCGACAAAAGAAGGAATCACGTTCTCTTTCAGCGGTGACCAGCAGAGTGACAACACCTAGATCTTTCTTGCTAGCGATGGAAGGCGCCATGTGCCGTCTTTAGACGATACGTTGGCTAACCTTTCCACTAGTGGCAGTCGCCTCTTTTACCAAAGACCCACGACAATAAACACCGAATAATGAACTCGTCAGAATCACAATTAAGACACCATACAATGGACTTAATGACTACAACTGAAAACACCGGATTTAGACATATCTCCCAAAAGCGTCAAATACGTTGTAAACGCTGTAAGTACCAAATTTGGACACACATATATCCAAGAACGACTAACACATTTTAACATCTTGACTGGGAGATTCAACCATTTCATTTGTATTCAGGGAGAATTTCCTGACCCACTGAATGGTTGTTGAATCCAGAAATAAAGGCAAAATATTAAAGATATCTTTGTCTTCTATCTTTTACTATATTCTTCTTTCATATAATTCCTTTACAGCCTCCAAGAAGTTAAACCAGCAAGATAACTTGGGGTGAGAATAGAATAACTCAGAATGGAGCCAGATAGCAAACGGCAACACAGGTTGCCTTGTATCCCCATAAGCCTAGCTGACTTTCCTTTGCTATAAGGTCAGAAGAATGGGGCACCCAGTAAAAAACGAATTTACGAGCCAGCTATTATCAGTATTATAGAGGGATACTTAAAACCGTTTAATGATTTCAAATTATTCGTATTAGATTCTTGATATCATATAACTGTATGTAAACAAATAGTTATAGACTTTAGCTGGGGTAGTGTTGTTCTTAGGTGGCTGGGTTTGCGTGTGGCGTAGGTTAGTAGGCGAAAGTGTTCCGACATGTCGTCTCTAAAAGGTTTTTAAATCAGGAGTTAGCGTTGGTCGAATCCATCCTTGATGAAAATTTATATATATATATATTGTGGGGATTTTTATAAGCCCCGAAAAGCCTGGTTTATTCCAACGTTTTGTAAAAGAATAAACCGTACTTAAACAGCAGTAGGGAGATGGGTGACAGCTTTTGAAGAATGGAGACGAACGACTTTTTGTATAACAGAATTTATATACAACAAACAATAAACAGGGTTTTACACCAAATGGAACAAACAACGAATATGTGAGAGTTCAAAAAAGAGTTCAATGTTCTGATAGGTGGTAGGTGTATAAGAGTAAGGTTAGGTAAGGTTTTGTGAGGTTTAGGCGAGGTTGTAAGTTTAGGTTGGAAGGTTGGAAAGTTAGTTTATATAGGATTAGGTTATAAGGTGTAAGGTGAAGTTTTGCAGATAAAATGCCTGCTGGAACTTAGCTGTGATCTTGGTTCCTTTTAACTCAGCACGTGCGTTCGTCGCTCTTGGCTCCTGGCTGGTGTTGAAGGTACCAAATACGTTTGCCGTCAAGGGCTGCTACGAATGGACCAGTTGCTAACAGCGGTGGGAATGGAAAAAAGAGAAAGAATCTTCAATTGGAGCTCTTTTTTATAGTGGACACCCCGTGACCCCCAAGGGGCTGCTGATATTCGATGAAACAGGATCACCAGTTCCTTAACAAATTTTCACAATATATATATATATATATATATATATACACTACCTATGAGCCATTACAAGACAAATATTGAAAATAGTTATGACTGTAGAATTAGATATTAATCAAATTTAGGCTGTAGTGGGAGAGTTGCTTCCGTAATTTACGGGAGTTACTTTCAGGTTTAGTTCCACCACAAATACAACACCAATTTTACAAGCACGTAAACAAATGGAATATGACAACAACGAACATTAAGAAACAAACAATTTAATAATCATAACAAACAGGATAAAATAATTAGAAATACAAGGTTCATGTTATGTACGAGCGGCCTTTGTAGAAAATACAGCTATGGTCAGTTGAATGAAAATAGGATTGTTCGCCCGTGTGTGTGTGTGTGTGTTTACATGTTAGTAAAGTCTATTAAAACAATGCGTCCATAGTTGGCCGAAGTAAAGAGGATAAAAAGTTGACTTTACTTACATTTGCATGCGTGTGTGTATATATAAGTGAGGGATCGTAAGTATGTGCCTTTTGTTTTCTCAAGTCCACACGTGCATTTTTTATGATCTTTTGCGATAACGGATTTGGTAGTCGGTAAAAGAAGGTTGCATGCCTTTTCCCTTTGAGTCTTATGGCATGGCTCTCTGCTGTCCATCCTGGCCTCCGGTAGTGGAAAGCCTTTTTGGTAGTGGAATGGACTAGTTAATAAAATTCTTTGTTATTTATACTTTTTGGGGTCACTAAAGTGGATCAAAAAATAGGGTATTGTTAGGTTTTATTGCAGGTCCTAAACCAATCAGGTTCGTATATTTACTTATTCATTTTGGAGCCTAAATATTTTTCTGTTAATTAGTTTCTGAGCAGGATTTTCTAGAATGTTCTTATTTTATGTTTTTAGCTGATTGGTTGAAAAATATGAAAGTGTGACTTCAATGTTAGTGCGATTTTAATCCGAAATTTCTAGAATGTTCTTATTCTGTGTTTTTGGCGTCGATTATTTTAAGGCTAAAAAAATGTGTATTCTATAAGGCATTATATTGCCTATAAGTATTTGATCGACTGTTAAACAAATAAACCAAACCATATTAATGTCTTTATTTAAAACTTTTGATAAACCTAAAAAAGAATATTAAATCGTATACGAAAATCTGTTGCAAAAACAAACCCAAAACGGACATACGATCGATTGATTAATTCAAATGGCATGTCAACCCGTCTCAGGTTATTTTATGGCAAGAGGTTAGAGAATCACGTTCATTGTACATATATATTTTTGTGCAATTATTTTTTGAGGGTTTTTTTATGCACACAATTATACATAATACGCATAATTTTTTTTACCTATAGACGATCTTAAAACGTACAATCATTCTAGGTTATAGTGGACCTGGGAGTAATGACAATATGCCGGCGCATGAATTTTTAACTGACCACCATTATATAAAAAAGAACTGGCACCTCACGTAGTGTAATGGTTAGCAAGCAAAATAAGCTGACCATTCGTGAGTTCGATTCTGACTGGGTGCTCCATACTTGTGTCCTTGTGCCACAACTAAGCTAAAGTTGGTAAATAATTATAAAAAAAGAGCTTATGAAAGTTTTAGGTTAGTTTTTTATCTCTGAAAACGAACATGAAAACTCGTGTTTGTTACTCGATAGTTCTGGAGACATCTCAGTGATTCTCACCATTGGTCTTTACCCGCAGGATGGTCTTTGTTCAGTTGCATTGAATATGAAAATATAGTTCAGCTCGAATTTGTTTCGTGGGCGGAGGTAATAAAGCGGTCTTATGTAAAATAGTTAACTGTTATGCATTGACACCGTACTATTAATTTCCGGCTTGCTGCTATTTCTTTCTATCGACCATGTCAGATCATCGTTAACTGACTTCGTTATAGATATCCGTGGTTCTTGGAATGGAACCACAAAATCCTTGAACTGATAGGCCGATTATATATTCTACAGGTACACAGGGAGGTAAGTTAGCTCTTTTTATAACACTTGTCATTTATTTTTTGTTAATTAAAAAACGTATTTCGATGTCAAGGTAAAAAAAAAACAAAACAAAATGAAAAATTCTTTCGTTTGTTGACTTGTCATTTGCTGTTAAAACATAAAAAGAATAACTTAAACTTGTTGAATTAAGTCAAAAAAAAAAAAAAGGATGGATATATCCTTAAAAAATATTTTTTTCAAAATATGCAAGATAACTTAAACAATTTTAGAGAAACTATTTTTAAATGATTGTGTTTTGTTTAGATAAAACTGTTTATCTCTCTCTCATTTTTTTTTTTTTTTAGTTTATGGTTTATGTTCAATTTTAAGTGCACACAAGGTCAAATTATTTGGAAACTAAAATTTCTGCATTCGTTTTGTGCCATACGATATATATATATATATATATAATATATATATAATATATATATATATATATATATATATATATATATATAATAGTTCAAATAAAATATTTATCTAAGATGACTAAGAGGTGAAATGAAGTTGAAAACAGTTAAATGTATTTTTCAAATAAAGGTTTAATTAGAAAATTGATTGTCCTCTAAGCACTTTTTGTAAAATCAAGTCAAATTCCAGTATTTTGATCGACAGTATTTTCAGCTATTCGTTGTTTTGTCTACTTAACAGAACACACTGACTGGTGTTTATACGCACACGCAAAAATGTTTAGATAAAAAAAAGTCTTTTCAAATAGAGCAGTTTATCATCAAAACGATTAAGATTCATATTTCATGCAATTGTTCAGAAAGACTAAATATCAATATTCTGATTTGCATAAAAAACATTAAAAGCAAGTTTATTTGATTCAAATGATTAGTTTGCTGAAAAAGGGGAGAAATGTCACTTGTTTTTATTTGATCAAGTGAAACACATTGACATAAAAAGCGATAATTTCACAATCATTGTTTTAAAATATTTTCATGTCAATAAATTACTGGATACTTTATTTCTGATTATCATTTACATTAAAGGAAAAAAGAAAAAAATATCCTATCAGTTCACATAAATCATTTTTCCTCAAAACACGTGACAAAATTACTTTAGAAAAACAAATCAGTCAATTAATAAGAAAGTCCTTAGTTTCACTTTTATCTTTCAATTTTTGATACTGTGGTACATGGTCGATTTGGTAGATATGACTAGTACATTTTTAGAACAAAGGTTTTTGTGATATCACGAGTAGATTTTGTTGAACAACAACAAAAAAAAAATCATTCATTCTATGATTACATGAAACAATATCACTATTGTATTTTAATTTTAGCGTCGACTGCCTTCAATAAAACCCAAAGTAATAATAAGCACAGAAGGTTTTAGCCTTTATCGTTGTCCACTGACATTACCGCTACTCCCCCACTATCCTGTTAAAAATGTTTTTTGCACTAACAAACTAGATATTTCTGCTGGTAGAGGAAACTACGATTAATTATTGATTTTTGCAAGTTTAGACTTTTTTTTTCTTTTATTAGTAATTCTCTCGACACTAGTGGATGTTTTCAAAGTTTCGAAATATGTTTGTTTATTAAACGAACATTTAATTGTAGTTTAAATGATGCTCATATAAATGGTCACAAAATTCAGAATTCAATCTGATTATATATATATATATATATAATTTGGTCACTAGTTTCCTTAAATTGAATATTTAATAAATAGAATAAAATTGTTATCGCTCACTGCAGTGTTCATGAATAAATTCAAGCGTCACTAATCAACCTTTGGTATTAGTTATATATATATATATATATATATATATATATATATATATATATATATATATAAAACTTGACCAACAAATTTTAATCGTATGTGTCACATTTGATTGTGTTAAAATCGCTTGGTGTTTTTTGTTTAGAGTAAGACTCATGTCTAATTGTATCATTATTACTGACAACATGAAATTAAATGAAAAGATTGTTACTTCCCCCCCTGTCTTTCAATGATTTATTTTTTTTATTTCATTTTAATCATTCTTTTTCTTTGGTTAACGATTGATTACTTAAAAGCTTGAAATAGAAATAGACACTTGGATTGTGCATACGATAACACTAGCAAGGTGCTTGACATTGCTTCGGTTTAAATAAATAGCAATCGCACATAAGGCGTTTCTCTTTTCTTTTTTTCATTATTATTCTTTCTCTTGAACTCTTGTGTATGAAAAGGTGAGTTTTTTGTGAGTTTTTTTTTTCCGTTAAATTAGTATTTACAGAAACTAGCGAAATTTTCTCTAATTTTTTTAGGATTTTCAATCCTTTGACTATTGTATTATCATTACAATCAGTTAATGAGAGCAAAGGTCTAATGTTTTTTTTTCTATTGTATTTTGATGCGTTTTAAATTAAATACGACCCTCATTTCTTGGAGTATTTTTTTTCATTTTGGAAAGTAAATTAGAGTCGGTCGTGTCAAATTACTCTAAAGTGGGGGTTCAATTTACAGTTTGTGTATACTAAATTGCACTCCTACTTTGTACGCGTCTTCGGGCACCTCTGGGGGTGTAATGGTTGACAAGCTAGATTAGAAGACCAATAGAACTGTTCGAAAATTATTTGTATTAGATAGAAATACTTGATACTATATAACTGAAAATTATTTGTATTAAGTATACTTGAAACTATAATTGTTTACTAAGGATTATTATTATTAGTTACTTGAAACTATTCAACAATATGCAAATTATTTGTGTTATATAGGAATACTTGATATCACACAACTGTGTGTGCAAAAACCAAAAAGAAAGAAAAATTTAAATAAGTACACAAAAAATTATAAATATGAAATACAATGAATGCAATTCTGTAACCTACAGGCATGAAATAATACTTGACGGATTGACCTGCCGTTTAAATCAATCAATCTGAAAATGAAATAAATACTTTTGGTTTTAAGTCTTTTATTCAATCCTAAGAAATAAATATATATATATATATATAGTTTAACAGTATGGATGCTTATATAATAGCTCTATCACAGATATTGAGAACTCTCCAAGTGAGATAGTAACAACCATACACCGTTATCTATCTATCTATCTATCTATCTATCTATCTATCTATCTATCTATCTATCTATAAGGTCTGTTTAGAAAATGATTCGTATCTGATTGGAATGATTGATATCAAATAACCCTGATTTTTTTGTGTTAAGAATAGTTATTTAAAGCTATTTTACAAAAGATTATTGATAGTTACTTGAAACCATTTAACTCTGTGCAAAAAATTTAACAAACGTCATATTTGCATAGTAAATGTGATGATTGTTTTTTGGACACACTACCCAAAGATTGAAGAATAGAATAAAGTAACATTGTACCCTTTCACTATCCCCCACCGCTAAAAAAAATACTTTTATGAAACAACTAACAAAAAATGTCAATATAAATGTACAATGAACGCATAATGTCTAAGCATGAAATAGCCCTAGACGGGTTGAGATGCGATTAGAATCAATCAATCTAACCTCCGTAGCTTTTTCAGTATAGTTTTTTTTTTTTCATAAAAATTAACAATGCGACTCAATTTATCCAGTTAAAGAAGAAAGTAGTGTACATGTCAAAAGTGTTTTGCGAACTTTCATGATTCTCCAAGATCGAATAAAACAGAATTGAGATTGATAAAATCAAGTCATCTCTTAGTCAACATTATGACATATGTGGTATTACACCCTTGTCTGCCAAAGAATTTCTGCTAAAAACCACTTGATGGCATTTTCAAAACAGTATAAAAGAACAGAGCGTGAAAGTCTCACCCTCTTCGTAGAATGGCCTACACACAATTCCAGTACCCCCCCCCCCCCGAGGCACCCTTTTTCACACTTATTGAACTGGAGTCACATTAAACATGACACCATAATATAGTATACATTATACAATGTCTTATGCTTATTTACACCAAAAGAACATTTCTTGAATATGTAAGTCTCTCACAATTTCTTTTAGAACTTCGCATACATGTACGAGTACATTCGATAATGACATTTTCTACACAGACACAAATAAATATTCCTCTACAAAATCGTGACCCCGACGTGACCCATTTTGTTTAGAAATGTTCTGTGTTTGCATGTATTTTGTAGATTATTAATTGATTGAATGAAAATTGTAGTTTCTTTTTACAGAATCAATGTAAGAACAATCGCGTACAATTCACAACAATATATTTTATTGAATAAGTAAACCAAATAAAAAAAGATTGCAAAATGAAATGAGCCTCAAAAAGAGTAAATTAAGAGGAATATATAAAAATCCAAATAATTTTTAAACAGATCTAAGTAAGTAAAGTTGGCGACCGTAGTCGAGGGCGACCTGAAGGCTCCCTTTTCAATAGCTACTACACCGAGGTGTAGGGGAGGGCGCTACTCCTTTCCTGGATTGCTCCACTTGACCCTTGATACATACCTTGTATTGCTGAGTGTAAAGCAAGGCGGCATCAAGTAGCATTTTTTTTTTAGTCTTTGGTATGACTCGACCTGGGATTGAATCCCGGTCTCCCGGGCCATTGGTAAACACTCTATCCACTAGAACCAATGTGCCAGTTACCCATAAATAGTACCCTAACAGGTACTATTACTCCCGGTCAGTAATGACAGTGAATGAGTACTCAACACTCTTCAGAGCTCAAGCCTTACTATCAGACGAAGTTTACTGATATATTCAGGACACCCCAATTGGAGGTGGGGGTTACCCCTCTGGATGAGACATTGCGTACTCTTTTTAAGCCTTGTCGATTAGACGTTAGAGTTGATTGATTATTCATTAACAAAAATAGTTATATGGTATCAAGTATTCCTATCTCATACCAATAATTTTCAAACAATTGCTTGATCCATTGATGGGACCCTAATAGCTACTTTCACCTCGGTTCAGATTGGACCTGGAAGTAATGGCAATGAAAAGGGTACTCGACACTTCCCAGATCTACAGATCTGGTGCCTCACCATCAAATACATTTTAGTGTCATACTCAAGACACCTTTTGTGGGGGTGGAGTAGGGAGTCTTACCTCTCTGTCGTCAACTTATTTCTAAGCCTTGTTCATAGGACGGATCTTAGAGAAGGACGGAGTCGTGATCCAAAAACTCCGCCGTGTCTTTGTTCGGAAGAAATATGTTAAGTGTGAATAATTGTAAAATGTTTTACTTTAAAATACAATAGAAAAAAGTACGTGAATGAAGTGATCTTCTTAGGAGGATGATCACTGTCCAGCGTTATTTTATTAATTTTTTTAATGATCACTTCCCAGCTTTATTTTAATGATTTTTAATGATCACTCCCCAGGTTTATTTTGATGATTTTTAATGATCACTCCCCAGCTTTATTTTAATGATCACTCCCAGCTTTATTTTAATGAATTTTTAATGATCACTCCCCAGCTTTATTTTAATGAATTTTTAATGATCACTCCCCAGGTTTATTTTGATGATTTTTAATGATCACTCCCCAGCTTTATTTTAATGATCACTCCCCAGCTTTATTTTAATGATCACTCCCCAGCTTTATTTCAATGATTTTCAATGATCACTCCCCAGGTTTATTTTGATGATATTTAATGATCACTCCCCAGCTTTATTTTAATGATCACTCCCCAGCTTTATTTTAATGATCACTCCCCAGCTTTATTTCAATGATTTTCAATGATCACTCCCCAGGTTTATTTTGATGATATTTAATGATCACTCCCCAGCTTTATTTTAATGATTTCTTAAAGAACGACTTGAGGTGTTTGAAAATACTAGAATGAGTAAAAGAAATTGCAGTATTTTGGTATTACGTACTTGTTTGCGGCGCTTATATCATGTGACCGAAGCTGTTCAAGCCATGTAAGGTACCCGCTGTGATTGGTAGTATCGTGATAGTTGGTGCGCTGACACGTTGTTATTCCACTCCAACTATAATTTAAAAGCTGCAACATAGTCTAATTCGGGAACTTATACTTCCGAGTTTGAACTTGGCCATAAAGCTGGGGAAGCAACCTAAAACATTTTTTTGTGCAAAAGTTGAGGGTGCAGTCGATCACATACAGTAAGCAGATGGTTGAAGAAATTTCGCTCGGAATGCAAGAAGCTTGGTGATCAGGTAAAATCGGTAGTCCTCGAGCTATGAATTCCGAAGCCTTGCCCTAAGCCATAAAGGCGTATTTGGTGGGTAGCACTGGGAGAATATCAGGCGAGCATCTCGCAATACAGCGTGGTTTGTTACCTCCTCGGCAAAGGCATCCGTAGCTGCCGAATTGTGCTCCATCGTTACCAAAATATTGCAAAACATTTGACTCACCCTAGTACATATTGACTAGCTTGTATCATTTGACTGGTCTATTCGATTACTTCATTTTTTTCCCCGTTTTCAAAGTTGATTTTGTAGAAACTTTCTAATAATTATTTAAAAAAATGAATTGTGCTTATTGTAATCAAGTGCAAGGCAATCAAATTCTCTAACTTGATTGACATTTTGGTTAATGAATAATTGTTACTTCCTACTAAGCTCGAGGCACACTTAATGTTACGGTTATTATCATTGGAAATTGAATCGGCGACCAGAGTTCAAATCCTGTAGAAGGCTGTTTGTCGATCTTGTTAAATATTACTTTTTTTTAGATTAGTCAGACACAGTTTTATTCAATAACAAGGTTTAAGAAAGTTCTTTGTAGAAATAATAAAGAATTTAAAAATCTTTCAAACAATTTTCAGTTCGCATCTTCCCCACTCAAAATGTTTTTACTGTATAGTCTATTGAAATAACTAAAAACTTTCTTTTATTAAAAATGTATTCGTACAAGTTTAGTTGAAGTTTTATACCCAGGTCAGTTTTCTTATATTTCACGGATTTCTTTTTCTTCACCACCGATTACGATGATTATTTATTTGTTTGTTTATTCATTTTACTTATTACTCCATTCGATTTTTTTTTTTTTTTTTTTTTTTTTTTGGTGGGGGGATTTACTATAGTTTTCACTGATAATTATTCATTAAACATATCCAAGAAATATGCACTTTTTATGGCCAGAAAATCAAATCCCTTTTTAAATAAATGAATAAAAATAAGAAAAAAATGTAAAATTGTCCTTTTCAAGTTTTTCCTTTGTGTGTGTCATAGATCCGATATTTCTGTGTAAAAAAGGAAAAAAAAAAAACCCAGGTTTCAGTACCCAGAACTGTAATCTGAATCGTTTTATCTGCGGTTTGTTTATTCTATCGGCAATTTCATGATTTATTACTGACCCTCCCCTTTCCTTGATCAAATGTGTAGTAATCTGTGTTTTTTATGTTGATAAGTTCCATGGCTCCTCCACCTATTTTAGCTGATTTTAACACTGCTGTTGTTTGGATGGTCTTGATTCTTCCTCTGATCCCCAGTGCACACAGTCTCTTTTTCAAACCTTTGAGGACCGTTCAAAGGACTCCATCTACAATTGGTATCACCGTCACTCCGTACCATACTCATGATACAGATATGTGAAACGTACATAGAATCTTCATACTCATATATATATATATATATAGAACATAGGAATCCCGAAACACGAAAAACACTTACTTCTTAGTTCAGGTACGAAACTTTTTATTACCTTTTGAGTTAAAAGGTTCTTCGACATAAGGAGAAAGATACACATTCTTTCTATTCTGGCTTTTCCATCTGCCTCCCCCCCCCAACACGTGTGGCACCCACCACTAGGCCACTGCGAGCTAGCGAAAGTCACTCTTCTTCTTCGGACCGCAAGACTCAACTCAACTGACTTTTTTCAAAATCCACCCAGTCATGCATTGTATTCCTTTTGTGTCAGTTTTTTTTTGGTGTCTTTCGCGTATTATCCTTTTTTTCCTTTGATATAATTGCTTCGTTAGGCTTTATTTTGTGCTGCTATTAAGAGATTATTTCTCTCTTTAGATTTTCACTTCTTTGTTATGTCATCTCGTGTGCAATTTCCTTAGTCGTTTGAAATATCCACACAGTTGTCATCATCATATCGCGCTGGTAGCACGGATATCCCTGACCCTCTCTCGCCACTCCTCCCTATCGTTCATCGCCCTAGGTAGGTCTTCAGGACAGCATCCCGTATCCTCACATAGCTGCTGAATGTATGTTCGTGCTGGTCGTCCTGCTTTTGCACGGCCATGTGTGGGGGTCCATAAGAGTACATCTCTTATGAGTTCGTCCCTGCTTCTCCAGCAGTGTCCTGCATGTCTGGTTCGTCTAACTTGAATAGTTTTCGTGATAGGGGGCAGGTGGTCGTACAGTTGGTGTCTTGTGGTGTGTTGCCGCCAGGACTTGTTTAAGATTGCACGTAGCATTCTTGTGTAATTGCCGTCTAGCTTCTTCTCCAGCCGTTTTGTTAGCGTCCATGTAGTGCAGCCATATAGCAGTATCGATGTGACCGCTGCCTGGAAGAAACTGCGTTTCTGTGGCACACAGTTGTACTTGTCTTTAATTGGAATCATTTTGAGATGAGGCTTCTTAATCTGAGAATTAATTTTTATTTACTGCGGTAAATCACCTGAAGAAGGCCAGAGGTGAAATTTGGCCGAAACGTAGTGAAAGAAGAAACAACACAAAAACTACCAAGATGAGGACAAAAAGTCCGCAATAAATAAAAATTAATTCTCATCCACACAGTTGTTTTTCTTTCTTTTTCTGTTCTTTAGATTTCGTTGATTTACTATTTGTCCTTATGTTGCTTTTGCTGTTTTTCTTTGTCTTATATATATATTCCTTGATTATTGCATCTACACCAACCTCAGAGCTAGCTAGTCCCTTTTTCCTTCTTTTCTTGACACTTAGCGTCTATGTCATCTCTCGGGCGTAAGGTCTTGTGTACCGCCATCAATTTCATCATCGTCATCGTTATTATTTTACTCTTTTGAGAGTTTTTCATCGTTTCTTACTGGAGTCTGAGTGACACCAAGTCTCCTCTAATCTCCAGGACTCTTCTTAGTATTCTGGCCGATCTCAACAATGCCGTAGTTTGGATGGTCTCCTCTCGTCCTCTTATTTCCAAGTCCTCCATTCCTTGTACCAAACCTTTGGTGACTTTACCAAGCGCACCGATTACAGTTGGTATCACCGTCATTTTCATGTTCCATAGTTTTTTCAGTTTTCTAGCAAGGTCTTGGTACTTATCTCTCTTTTCGCTTTCTTTCAGTTTTACTCAGTTATAAGCCGGAAGGGCAAAGTTCACTATTCGGCAGATACCTTTTCTCTTTTTTTTTTTTTTTTTTTTTTTACTATCACAAGGTCTGGTCGTCTGGTCAAGATTAGATGATCTCAAAATCCCAGATTATCATTATTAGTATTTAACCAATTTTATATTCTTATCTTGAAGATGAGAGTATTTTAAAAGTTAATTTTGGGTTTGTTTTTTTTTTTTTTACTTAAATAAGATTTCTTAAAAAAATAAACTAATGAATTTCCTTTGTCAGTTAAAAAAACCTGAATTTTTAAAAAAAATCTCAGTAGTTGATTTTTTTTTTTTTTTTTTTTTTGCTGATTTTTAGATTAAGTTTTATTTTCTTAGAAAATTTTCTATGCAAATTCTCACATCAGGCAATTTTTCAAGATAAACAACTTTCTTCTTTTCTTTTCTTATCAAAACTCTGTGGACGTGTTTCTAAATTAATTGCCAACTTGTTGATTTGACATGTCTGACGATATTTGCTTTCTAATTTAACTTGTTAATTCTTTTCTTTTTTTTTTTCTCTTCAACTTTCTACGTTTCGTTAGGAAATAATAGCTCTTACTTCTTAATTCTGACTTTTTTCTTTTAAACATTCACTGAAATTAAAAACAAAAAACAAAAATAAGCATAGCTAATTACTCTAGTACAAAACACTATTGCAGTGCACTCAATAAAGATCGAACTCTGTATTCTTGTTAACCGTAGCTTTTATGGCGACAGCCCTACTGTGATAAGCAAGAAGTGATCCCTGCCTACAGCGCTCTTTTAATTAGCACATGATGATGGAAATTATTTTCATTAATTACAAAATTACAAAATAGTAGGTCTTTTTTTTTCCTCCTATATTTACCTCAAATCAAGTTTTTATAAGTAATAAGTCAAGGAAAAAAAAATTAACACTTCTCACTTCAATGATTGAAATAAAATGATTGATTTTTAAAAATATATATTCAGGATTTTAATCGCTTAATTCGTTAAATTATGGTTTCACTTTCAATTGTTATTTGTCGTTCCCTATTGTTAGCTTAACTCTGATACCTGAGTGTACCCACCTGCTTCCCACGTTCATTAGAGTTTATCCCGTGGCTGTTGTAGTATGGCTTGGTTGAAGATGCCTGTCCAACCACTCACTACTTTAAAAGTTGTTTATGAAAAAGGGTAGGTAAGTTAAAAGTTAATTATCGTGATTTAAAAAAACAACAACAACATATCTTTATTTGCCTTATTAATATTTAGATAGTTTTTTTTTAAGTCGTATATATGTGGGTTTTTACGATTACATTTTTTTTTATTATGAAATTGTGTAGTCAGTAAAAAATGTCTTAGCGTAGGGTGTGTTGACATTTGACAAGTCCTTTTTCTTTTCTTTTTGTGATATAAGAACATGCGTTTTTGTTTACCAAAGAATATTTTTTCATATCTTTTCTTGTGATTAAGAATGTTAATATAAAACTTAAAACGAAATCATGTTGAACGTAGTTCTAGTTAAAGACTAATTTTCATTTATTTTCTTTTTTTTAATTTTCACGTCGAGTTGTCAAGGCTTTAAATAGATTTTTTTAGATATGGCAGTGAAATTTTATTTATAACTTATAAGATTTTAAATGATTTTTGGCTTTTTTTTTTTCAATTTGAAAAATACCTTTTGGTAAAGATTTAAAATATTACAGAAAAAACTTCAATGAAAAATACCTTACTGTAAAAATTAGTATTTTATTATATATATATATATATATATATATATATATATATATAATTGATTGATGTTTTTGAGGAGGATTTTATGAACCAAGAATTTCTTCCTACACCCACGGTGTAATCAGGCTACACCTTTTTCATTTTAACTCTTTTAAGAATTTTCAACACATCTTTACGTTCAAAAATAAATAAGACTGGTACAATCTCTAATTATTATTTTTATTATTCTGGAAGCAATTTTTCCTATCTAAAACAGGGTAATTAAAACTAATATATATATATATATATATATATAAAACCCTAAATACACCCCGTATTTGACACTATTTTCATAATTTAAACTACTTATAACTTTTGTATCAGATAGTTTTCTGTTTTAAACTTTAGAAGATTTTTTTTCGTCTCATTTAGTTTGAAAACAACGTTCCTATTTTAGGGTCATGCTTCGTAGGATTACAGCCTTTAATATGAGTCATAGGATGACTGATTTATTTTCTCTCGCCCCCAAAGAACTTCTTTCCAGGGAGTGTTTAAAAGGTTGTTGTTGTTTTTTTTCGTTTTTATTTATTTATTTGCTAAAGTTAATTTTTGTATAGTGCAAAAAATTGAAAATATTTACCTTTCCTCTTAGTCTTTATTAAAAAGTGATAAAGTTTTTATTGTTTCAACATGTATTCCATATCGAACACCTGCAAGTCTTCTTAAGTCCTTACCCATGAAATATTTTAATTAGGGTGAGGAGAGAGAAAAAGCTACTGATGACGGGTCCAGTAGAAGCGGGGGAGGGAAATCAAATCAGACAACGTTTTATAACTTGAAACCTTTGATTTTTATTTATTTATTTATTTCCTAATTATATTTCTGGGCAAAAATCTAGTCAGTATGTCATCATGTTGTGAAGGATTATGACATTCGAGAATCCTCATCATTATTTTAGTAGTAGTAGTAGTAGTAGTCCTAGAAAGTAAAGGTTTTTTTTTTTGTTCTGCTTCTCGACCATGAAAAGTATAATAAAGTATTCCTGTATTAATTTGAAGTATTTGCCCATTTACCTAATGAACTTTTAACACCTTAATATCAGCGCCCTTCATCGTAATATAATTTGTTAGTCTCGCAGGCCTAATTATTACTTAGTAGTGAATTTGATCCTCACTAAGTGCATCGTACTTGCGCCTTCGTTCCAGATCTAAGCTACGTTTTAGCTTTTTAGTGGACACTTCACACGTTGAAATGCTTTATTAGTTAGGCTAGTTGCAAGATATTGTGAGTTCGGTTCTCAGTGGTCGCTTCATATATCTGGCCTTGTGCCAGAGTAGTGTCTCATATAGTGTACTGATTAGTGACCTAGGCTAAGCAGACCATTGTTAGTGAATTTGATTTTCATTAGGTGCTCTGTACTTTTGGCCTTATGCCAGGCTAAGCTTAGTAAATCACTACATGTTATAGTATCTATTCTTTTGCTGTTTCGGATAAATGTGGATTTAATGTATGTTTGTTTGACTAATCTTCTTTGTTGATATCGTCATAGTCACCAACGCATTAGGTTCTTACAAAATAGGTAAATACGGCAAATTTGGTTATTTTCTTCATACCGTTGATAATATTCATCATAAAATTATAGTTATAAGCTAATGATATATATTTCCTATTATTCATAATAAAATTTTTATCAGTACATTATTTATTTTTCGGCGACTCCTTTCAGCAATTAGCCTAATCCTTTTTTAGTGCACGAAAAAAATTCATCATCAGAATCGAAGTTTCCCGACACCACGGGTTTCTTTGACTCTTTCTCTCTCGGTTCTCTAGACGGCATTCAGTGGCTGTACAGCTGCTGTTTTACAGAGTGCTGCTGCATCCAGGATTTGTTCAAATCATTACACAGTTTTTTTCTGCAGGCGTTTCATATGGTGGAACTCTACAATATTACAGACACGGTTACACCTTGGAAGTATTATCGTCTTTATTTATCTTTCATCATATTTTAGGTTTAAATATTAGTATTCTGAATAATGTCTGAATTTATGAGATAATGATATTGATTGATTTTAACGGTATGTCAACTTTTCTCGGGTTATTTTATGTCTAGAAGGTAGGGAATCGCATTCATTATACATTCATATTTCCTTTTTTTGTGTTGTTTCTTAAGGCTTCTTTGGCATACTGTTCTATCAAATACGAATAATTTTTAAACAGATCTATTTGACCCATAGATCGGACCCTAACAGGTACTTCTGCTCTGGGTCAGAGTGGACATGGGAGTAATGTCTATTAAACTGTACTCCATATTCACTAGATCTCCAGAAATGGACCTTTACCATCAGATGCAGTTTAGTGTCATACCCAGAACACTCTTCTTTGGGTGAGTCTTACC
This sequence comes from Sepioteuthis lessoniana, assembly GCA_963585895.1. Classification (NCBI taxonomy): domain Eukaryota; kingdom Metazoa; phylum Mollusca; class Cephalopoda; order Myopsida; family Loliginidae; genus Sepioteuthis; species Sepioteuthis lessoniana. The sequence goes on from OY757910.1 coordinate 118,603,222, forward strand.
CCTCAGCAGGAGATAGTGCATTCTAAGTCCCGGTGACAGGACAGGTGTTTATGAGATAGTGGTGTTATTACAATAGAATGATCTTTTTTTTTTCTTTTTTTTTTTTTTTTAGTCTTACATTCTTATCTTGAGGAGGTTATTATCACTGGTAATGAAATCTGTGACCCAAGGTCCAAATCCTGGATTAGATTGTTCTCATTTCACTTCATGTCTTTTGGAAAAGCATGAGTCCATCTCTTCCCCCACCTCCCAGATTAGAGTTAACAGTAGGACAGATTGGGTTCTTTCACCTTAATTATGCAATCAGTCTAGAAGAAAGAAAACTTTGAATTCAAACCAAATTAAAAAATTGACCTTATGTTACTTTCTGCCTCTCTTGATTCAGAAGTGATTGATATTTTAAACTCGGGTTTCTGTTCAAGGAAAGAGCATAAATCTTTTGCCTTTTAAATGTTTTTTTTTTAAATATACATTGATAAACTAAAATATCAGGACTAGATCTAAAAGAAAAACTTTAAAGTTCATGCCTGATTGTATAAGAAGGCAGGTGATCATAATCTTTGAACTCATTAGTGTATGTATTTCTCGGTTATGATTACATTTATTCAGTTTAAAATTTCAATTGACTTGTTATATTAGAATGCATTTGGTTCCTATTGTAACAGTGGTCCATTGATGCTTCTATTTAGGAAAGAGTGAAGAATACTAAGTGACATAAATATCTATGTGTTATTGCCCCAAGGCTTAGAGTATTCTGACTGTATCCTCCGTAAAGGAGTAAAATCCCCATTCCCCAAAAGAATGGTGCCCTGGGTATGATACTAAACTGCATCTGTTGGTGAGGTTTCAGTTCTGGAACCCTGGGGAATATGGAGTACTTCTTCATTACCAATATGCCCAGGTCTTCTCTGATAGTACTTGTTAGGGTCCTATCTATGGGTCAAATTAATCACTTTGAAAATTATTCATATTAGATAGGAATACTTTATATCATATAATCATGGGCAAAAATTCTTTAAAAAAAAAAAACAACACAAAAATGTAAATATAAACATATGATTTACACAATTCCCTAACCTCTATGCATAAAATAACCCTAGATGTGTTTACATGCCATTAAAATTAATCATATGATGTCATTTTTGCTGAGTTACATATATACAAACATAATGAGAATTTTTGTTTGAGCACTCTGGCGAAGGAATTGTCGGTCGCCGCTAGCGTAATGCAAAGCTCTTCGAAAGAATTGAGCACTCTGGTAGCCGATAGGGTATAAAAAATGTAAACAAACAGATGCTGTTGCTAAATAAATACCTTAAAAATTCCCTTAGCCAACGTGGTCCGCTTGGTGGCCAAGAGGTCTGAAACTTAGTCTAACGTAAAGTTGGACGGGTTTCGATCCCGGCTTTGAGCATCCTGCGTGTCTAGCCCCACTGAAGAGTTCTGATAGAATGAAACAGCCTGTCTGTGGATGACAATATATATATATATATATATATATATATATATATATATATATATATATATATATATATATATATATAGAATAGTTTTCTAAAATATTCTATTATACTCACAATATTCAAAATGTGCAGCTATTATTCAACAAGACAAAACATTACTTGTTGGTTTCTTTATTTATTATCTATAAAAGTATCATGGTATTGAATTTATCAAAGTAATAATTGATTCGGTTACTTTTGGTTTATGATAGGATGAGTTGTTTTTTCTTTTTCATTAAAATTTCACTAATTCCAATCATTTGTATTCATTGAGATATTTATTTGCATTAAATAAATTGATATTTAATATAATATTGATACTAGTAAATCTGTTATGTGCAGCACAACTTTGTGACAGGCTCACTACACTCATCCCCTTGGACATTTTGCAACTTTCTCCTTTTTAACCTTTCTCTTTTTGTTGTTCTTCACTCTCATCAAAAGTGGCATTAGCTTTTGTCATGTAATTTGTTCTAGTTTGGCTTTCATCTCTGCTGCAAAATGTTTTTCCCAGTTAAATGCTCTTCTTGGAACCCAATCTGTCTTGAAAGGCAAAGGTATTTTGGTCTGATTTCCTTTTCCTTGATTGGTTGCCCTTCTGTGGCAAGAAAGCTCATTTTCCCCTTCTATTTACTCAGTGCAAATACATATTAACTATTACATTCTTACCAATTCATATTACCTATTATTGTTTACTTTTTACCTGGTATCTAGTACCTTTTACACATTACCCTTTACTTTTTACTTATTCATTCACTGTAGGTGGTTGGGCCATTAAAAGAAAAAAAAAGTTAAAAAATTTCCTTTGATGGCATAAGCCACTTTATATATCAATAATAATATTAATATTTTTACTGATAAATATTCCTTTAGGCTTGTGTATTTATTGCTTTTGAAAATTGATGATTATTTGTTGATATTTACTAAGTCTAGTGAAGTACAGGGCACCCTGTGTGAATTGAAACCAGTAACAATGGTCTACTACCCTAGTTCTCTATTATGCCATAGTGCCCTCATTGTTATCAGACATATTTTTGTTGATTTTTAAATTAAGAAATTCTCTCTCTCTCTCTGATAAAATATCTTAGTCATTTATCTTCCCATCTCTAACTTGTGATTTTTGATAATTTGCATTCAAATTGCATAAGATTGTGATCTTATATTAAAAAGAACAACATTCTAGAATGTTTCATAGATCTTTCAATTGTAGTTTTTTAAAATTTCTTTTATAGTAAATAATGTGTATTGATTATCGCTGTATTTGCTGCCTTCTGTGTATTTTACTTGAACAATACTAGCCTCTGGATATTACAGATATATGTCTGATATTGTGTATGTAATGATGCTTAAAAAACAAAGGTAAGGTTAATTATTTCATCCCCAATTTTACTTTCAAATTTTATTAGATTTTGTAAAAAAAAAAAACTTTAAGAAAACATTTTGTGAATTTCATTTTTTTAATCTACTGTGTGTTTATAGGGAACGTCTCACAAGAACATATATGTTTTTGAAGCTTATATAATGCTTTACATAGCATATCTTTCAGTGATTCTAGCAATTCTGCAAATTTTCAAGTGTTGAAAGTTAGGTTCTCTTTTGCTTTATATCCTAATTCCTCAATGACTGATAGTTATCCATGATTCAACTTTATTTCAAGGAACAAGGCGCCACTCTTAAAATGCTTAAAAGGAGGTTTAGTTGGCTGGGGCTGCAGAATACATCAACTGCACCTCTACATAGGGTTAAGACTCCCTGCCAACAAGTGTCCTGGATATAATACCTGATGGTGTGGCTCCTGTAATGCTAGAGCTTAGGGGGATGCAGAGTACCCCTTTATTGCCATCACTCCCAGATCCACTCTGGCTCAGAGTGGTAGCACCTGATAGGGCCCTATTTATGGGTCAAATAGAAGTGTTTGAGATTTAGACTGTACTTATGCTAAACTGAATTGTTTGAAATAACCTACAATGGTTGATATGCCATAAAACCAAACCAAACTTATGGGGGTCAGCTGAAAAGTTCATAGGCTAACCGAGATACTTTTATATTATGTAACCTAATAAGGTTTATTTTTCAACATAGTACCCTTAGTGGTCCATGCACCATTGATGTTGCAGTGCTTAGATCCCATTAGTCATCAACAGCCTACCCATGTAAACAAATTTTGAACAATTCGGTCAGATATTGTTTCATTTCCTTCCACTTATCAAATTCTTTGAGCAGCTTCAATGACTTTGGGGCCTAGTTTAAAATTTAAAGGATTTCAATACATGTATCTACCATTATAACATTTGAATGAGAAGGTACAGCTGAATAATACTATGTCAGTCATAGATGGTCTTTGTGCTCTGTCAGTTGGGCTTACAATATACCAACTGTATCCCCTGCAGAGATAAGAACTCCTCTGAAAGAGTTATCCTGGATATGACAATAAACTGCTTCTGGTGTTAAGACTCCAGTCCTAGAGCTCTGGGGAATGTGGAGTACTCTTTCATTGCCATTACTTCTCTGTCCACTATGACCTGAAGTGGTAATACCTGTTAGGATTATATCTATGGGTTGAATAGATCTATTGAAATTCATTAGTGTTGAATAACATATAGTTGGGTGTAAACAAATCATTACCAAAGAGGATAGTAACTTGAAACTATATTATATATGATAGGAATACTTGATAGCATATAGCTGGGTGTAAACATAATTGTTATAGGCAAATTTTAAAAAATAATTTCAGTAGAACATTGTAAAAATAGTTATGATGATTACCCAATATTTACAAATTAATCGAATTTTAGCATTTAATAACACATAAGGAGTTGATATGCCGTTAAAAAAATAAACCACACTAAACTAAAGCAAATGAGTCAAATTTCAGCATTAAGTTACCCATAAGAACTTGATATGCCAGTAAATAAGACAAACCAAATCAAACTTAGATGGTCTTTATGTGTATATAAATAGGTTTTGGAATAAAGGTCTAAAAAAAAAATCAAATAGTTTTGATACATCTTAATATATTAACATCATACTTCCTGCAAGCTTTTCCCACCACCATCAGCTGGTGGGTTTTCTCTGGAGTCTGAGTGACAGCAAGTCTCCTCAGGTCTCCAGGACTGTTCTGAGTATTTGGGCTAATCTCAACAATAGGATGGTCTTGGTTCTTCCTCTGATTTCCAACTCTTTCAGTTCCTTTTCCAAACCTTTGGGGACCGTCCCAAGTATGCCAATTACAATTCGTATTACCATCATCCTCATATTCCATAACATTCTTAGTTCTTTGGCAAGGTCTAAGCACTTATCTCTCTTTCCACTTTCTTTGATTTTCTCTCTGTGATCCACTATCACTAGGTCTGGTCATCTGGCTGGGATTAGATGATCTGTTTGGATCTTAAAATCCCAGAGAATTTTATGCATTTCATTCTCTAGGAAGGATTCTGGTTTATGCATATACTATTTGGTAGTATGATCAAATTTCAGTTTCTTGCACAATTCCCAGTGGATCATTTTTCCTGCCCAGTCATGCTTAAACTTATACTCCTTTTGTGTCAGTTTGCTACATTTGCTTATTATGTGATTAATCATTACATCTTTGTCACAATATAACCCACACTTGCTATTCTGTTGTGTATATTATCTTCATTATTATTATTGAATATATTTTTTAACCAATCCTTCCACATGAGCAGGATGTGATTCAAGGTCTATTTTTTTTAAGTGAATTTTTGTAATATACCCATAATACGGATATGTGAAACGTACATAAAATGTTCATAACATATATTCATAGAACATAGGAATCCCGAAACATGAAAAACACTTACGGCTTCTTAGTTCAGGTATGAAACTTTTTATTACCTTTGAGTTTAAAGATTTTTCAACATAAGGAGAGAGGCACAATCTTTCTATGCTGTTTTTTCCATCTGCCCCCCCCCCCGCCATCATGTGCGCACCCACCACAAGGCCTCGGTGAGCAAGTGAAAGTCAACCGTCTTCTTCCGAGCCAGGAACTCAACTCAACTCATTTTTTCAAATCTCTCAAAATCTTCCGCGCGCACTTCCGGCGCATGATGTCATTCACATCCCCAAAGGATTTTTATCTTGACATCTGTGAACAATACATCCTCCCCGCGTGCGCGTCAACACCTATGCTTATGTTGCACCTAACTAACCTATGCACTCAGCTGAAAGGTTCTCAGCCTAACTAAACCCAAAGGCAAGATATATAAAACGAAATCCCTCGGCCATTATATCACGTTTTAACAAATTTGAATTCAGAGTTTTACTTCTCTTAGACTGGTTGCCATACCAAGGTTAAAGAACTCAGTCTGCCCTACTATTTACCTATAATTGGAGGGAGAATAGTTGGATTCATACCTTACTCAAGGATATTAGTACTATGTGAAATGCAAATAGCCTCATCTAGGGATTGAACTCAGGTTGTTGTGTCCATTTCAAACAACAGTAGCTATTATACTACAAACACCACCTAAATAATAATGATAATAATAACAATTATAGTTATTATTTCCACTTTATCAGAGATTTTCACACCAGTTTTAACTGATTTTTCACTAAAGTCTGAATGACAGCAATTCTCTTCAAGTCTCTATGACTCTTCTAAATATTCTAGCTGATCTTAAAAATGGTTTGGTATGTACGGTCTTGATTCTTCTTCTAATCTTCAGTTCCCCTAATCTCTTTTCCAGGCTTTTGGGGACCATTCCAAGGGTACCAATGATAATTGGTACCTCTGTCACTTACAAGTTCCACAGTTTTTTTCAGCTCTTTGTCAAGATTCAAGTATTTGTCTCTCTTTTTGTTTTATTTTATTTTTAACCTATAGTCCACTGGAACAGCAAAATCCACGGATTGACATGTTCTTTTCTTGTTACTTAATATTAAGTCTGGTCTTCTGGCTGGGACTTTGTGATTTTATGTGTCACATTTTCTAGAACAGATTCTGGTTTGTATATATACTATTTGTCAGTATGGTCAAATTTCAATCTCTTGCACAATTCCCAGTGGATCACTTTTCTCAACCAGTCATGCTTAGTCTTGTATTCCTTTTCTGCCAATTTTCTGCATTTGCTTATTATGTGATTAATGTTTCATCACTGTCACCAGATGGTTCATGGAGGTGCCCATGGTGTAATGGTTATCGTCGTAGGAAATGGACATGGCGATATGAGTTCAAATCCTGGACGAGGCTGATTGCATTTTATATGGCATTAATACCCTTGGGAAAGGTATGGATCCTATTATTCTCCCTCCAGCTATGGGTAAATAATAGGGCAGACTGGGTTCTTCAGTCTTGGTGAGGCAACTAGTCTAGGAGAAGGAAGACTCTGAGTTCAAACCTGTTGAACTCCACTTAAAAATTGACCTTGCCCTGCCTGAACAGAGGGGTTGGTAAATATGGTCACCATATAGCTCACACTTGGTATTCTCCTGTATATCAATTTTTGCTTCATAATGATGATAATAATAGTCTTTAGATGTGTCTATAAAATTGAGAGGAAATATAGAAAAAAAAATCCAAAGATACTTTTGTTACACACTAATATATAGAAACAATTATTTATTTCAGGTTGATTGTTTATAGTTAGTGGGAAAAAAATTCATAGTTTGCTTAATAATTGAAAGATGTGATACAAAATACTAGGCTGTTCATTTGTATAAAAATGGATTTGGCATTAAATAACCTACAAAGGTTGATATGCCATAAAACCTAAATAAACAAACAAAATACTAAGAATAAACTTATGAAAAGGGTTTAGTTCCAGTTTGTTTGCAAATAATTTGTATCAAGTCTTGAATCGATAAAGATTATAGAATCAAGTTTAGATCCAGAAAGAGTAAAGTTCCAAATAGGTAAATCCAACATTGGCAAAATGTTCTTTTCCTTGCAGAAGACGTCATATTTAATAGTTTACCAGGGTAACATTTTTTATAGTAATTAGAAAATTCATTTTTTTCCTGAATGAAATGTCAATATTTCTTTTTAAATTTCAGACAAGAAATTAAAAAAAAAAATATATCAATATTGCATACCAAAGACAATAAGCTAACACTAATTTAAATGACATACATTTTGATCCTTTTTTTTTTTTTTTTTTTTTAAATAAATTGGATTCAGTCAAATAACTGATGGTTTCTTTTTCTTTTCATCACATTAAATCATGGCAAGATAACTTCTTTATGTTCACACTATAAATATATGAATGTTGTTACAAAATATTTTGTACAAGTTGAAATACCTGTCACTGTCAGTTCAAAAGTGGAAACTCAAAACTTAGATCAAAGTTAATTATTTTAACAATAAAATAATTCCTTAGTACTGTTGATGTACTGGTTTTATTTCTAACAGTCAACATGTGAAACTTTTGGATATATATATATATATTCTTATATACAAGAATGTTTTGTGATACACCATTGTAGACAATCTGACTGATTGAATGATTTTAATGGCATGTCAACTCATCTAGGGTTATTTTATACCTAGAGATTATGGAATTGAATTCATTGTAAGTTCATATTTACATTTTTCATTGAATTGTTTCTTCAGAGTTTTTTTTTGCACTGTCCTAATGAATGTTTAAATAGGTCATTTTGACCCATAGATAAGACTCTAACAGGTACTACCATTTCTTCGGGTCTGAGTGGAACTGGGAGTAATGGCAAAGAAGTAATACTCCATACTCTCCATATCTCTAGAAATAGAGGCTCTTCATCAGATGCTGTTTGGTGTCATACTCAAGACACCATGTTTTATGGGGGAAGGTGACTTGCCCCTTTACAGAGGATGCAATCAGCATCTTCTAAGCCCCACTGACAGGGCTTGTAGACATTCTGAGGGTATCTTCAAACATTATATTTTGAATAAGTCCATTAATATGATGTAATTATTTGATTTCTTCAGCTTGAATAACCACCTAATTAGAAATGTTTAATTGAATGTGCTGAATTATTTTACTAAGTCAGTCTTTTTTTCCTTTTTAATGTTTAGAAATTTATGTTTCGTGTGATTAGTTATTACTTACAATAACATGGTTTCTTGTTGATTATTATTAATTATCCCTTCCTCATAATTAACACATTTTTATAACATTTAATAACCTTCTCTTGGACCCAATACATACATATATATACCAAATTTGACAGCTCAAGATCAAATCATTTGACTCTCTATAGAGGACAGATAAGCAAACTCTTCCCAATTATTGATATTGATTTGAATCCACATTATGAACAAAAATATCTTGAGAATTAATTGTCTATTATGTTTTTACAATTAGGTTAATATTTAATTACAAGTTGTCCGAAATTTTGAAACGAAGCTTGATGATTTTTATCATTCAGAGTTTTTGGACTATTGTCTTCATCTTTTATTGTTATATTCACAGTATTTCGGCCGATATGTCCTCCAGCCTTCTTCAGGTGTTTGTCAAACTTGGGAGCCTACATGGATGTGGTTTGAAGTTCCATGTAAGCTTCCAAGTTTGACAAACACCTGAAGAAGGCCAAAGGACATATTGGTTGAAACATTGTGAATATAACAATAAAGATGAAGACAATAGTCCGAAAACCCTGAGAGATAAAAAGTTAATTACAATATTGTTGACTAATCAACAGTATCAATCAAATAAAGTTGGATGGGTATTTCTTTATGACCTCTTAGATCTTTGTGGGTGTCATGCAGACTATGGCATTTATTAGGGCAATGGAACTTTACTTTAAGGTGTCCATCTCTCTTCCAAATAACATATGACGGGTTTTACTCAATTGCATGGTATCAACAGTAAGGGATTATCTCGGACCTATAATGAAGTTAAAACCTAATTTTCTTTTCATGCCAAAACAGTAAAAAGCAGTTTTTCAAAATTTATTAAATTTGATTCATAAACTCAAAACTTAAAACTCAAATAAAATAGGTCTGCAATAGAAAAATATTACTATCTATGAGAGTTGTTACATTTCCATATAAACTTTATATGCTTAATTTGCCCAGCCTGCTAGGGCTTTAGAATACACTGACAGCTTCTTTGTTGAGGAGTAAGACCCCACCCCCAATGAGTGTCAATCTGATGGTGAGGTTCCAGTAATGCTAGAGTTTTGGGGAATGTTGAGTACCCTTTCATTGCCATTGCTCCCAGTTCCACCTGGAGTGGTAGCACTTGACAGTGTCCTATCTATGAGTCAAATAAAACTAAACTGTGTACTTATACAAAACTGAATTGTTTGAAATAGAACTGTTTTGACATTTAACTGTGTAAACAAAAAACTCTACTTATACTAAACTAAATTGTTTGAAATTTAATTCGGCATTAAATGATCTGAAAAGGGTTGATATGACATAAAACAAAACAACCAACCAACATACATTAAATATAAAGACTATTATGGGGTAGAGGTAGTATTACTCAGGATAGAAATAGGAATGTTATCTTCTCTGTAAATAAGCTCAGCATTTCTTTCCTTTTCTCCCTCCTTCACCCTTTTTTCTCTCCCTTTTACTCTCTTATTCTCTGTCTTTTTTTTTTATCTCTCCCACTCTTGATCACCCACTTTTTCCCCTTCCTTTATCCATCCCTCTCTTTTTTTCTATCCCTATCTCTTCATCATCTTCTCTTTTCTCCCTCAATGTTTTCTTCAGTTCAATCATTTTCAGAATTTAAAAGCATGGATGACTAAGCATGTTGTGGCACACATAAGTATATTTGTGTACTTAATAACAATTTTATTTCTGTTTTTTTTTTTTTTTTCTAATTATCTTGTAGTGTCCAAAAAAGGAAAAAAGAAAAGAAAAGAAAAACAACTGATTAAAAGATAACAAAAGAATCAGTTGAAAGGAAGTCTAAGATTAAAATAGATTAAGATTAGGAAGATTAACTTGATGGCAGTTTATACATGTCTTATTTTAAAACATGTTATCAAGCTTTACTTCAACCTTTTTGTACTAATCCTGTCACCAATAATTAATTGATAAATGCAATGTGGGGAGGTAATTTTTCTCTTCCCAATTATCTGTGTATGTAAAGCATTTCTGTGTACTTTGGCTTTGCACGTCATTATTTACTAAGATTGTTTAAAAAATGAGTGATTTTATTACAAATCTAAATGTTAAATCATCCATTATTTTCCAAACAACCTAATATCTAAAAGTTTCAATAAAAGTGTGATTTTAAAACCTTTTGACAACATTGCACCAATTAAATTTGTTGATAATTCTTTAATATTCTAAAAACTGAGTAAGTCTGTGGTTATAGTAATATAAAGTCTTTTAGAAATTCAAATGTCTATTGCATTTTAAGTAGTTTATATACCCTTTAATTTCCAGCTCATTGGCTTAGTGGGTAGAGTGTTCGCCAATGGTCCGGGAGACCTGGATTCGATCCCAGGTCACGTATTACCAAAGATTTTAAAAATGGTACTTGATACCTTCTTACTCAACACTCAGCAATAAAAGGTATGTATCAAGGGTAAAGTGGAGCAATCCAGGAAAAGGAGTAGCACCCTCCCCTACACCTCTGTGTAGTAGCTATTGAAAAGGGAGCCTTCTGGTCGCCCTCAACTACGGTCGTCAACTTTACTTTATATACCCTCTATTTTGGAACCTGTATATATACTTATGTATATATATGATCATTTACTGTAATCCTATTTACCAACCCCTCCACTCGGGCAGGATATGACACAAGGTCAATTTTTAAGCGGAGTTTAACAGGTTTGAATTCAGAGTTTTCCTTCTCCTACACTAGTTGCCTTACCAAGGCTGAAGAACCCAGTCTGTTCTACTATTTGTCCATAGCTGGAGGGAGAATAATTGGATTCATACCTTTCCCAAGGGTATTAGTGCTATGTGAAATGCAATCAGTCTTGTCCAGGATTTGAACTCGTGTCGCCATGTCCATTTCCTATGACGATAACCATTACACCACGGGCACCTCCTCATTTACTGTAATCCTCATTTACTTTAATCCAGCTTGAAACATATTCAAAGAGTAGCACTGTAATTTTTTATTAGTATATATAGAGTGTATATACTAATAAAAAAGTTAAGAAAATCACATAAATTTCAATAGTTTGAATTTGGTTTGAAAAAGAATTGTCAAATTTCTAACTTTCAATTTACTTGTCTAAACAAATTAAAAATTTAGCCAGTATCAATATGTTTTATTGAAGTTATTTGAAGAATTCTAAAAAAAAATGCCATTTTAAATTATTAGGTGAAACCAAATAATCACATTTTACTTCAATAAAAAATAATAAAAACATGAAAAATTGATCAACACTTATAATAGAACAAATAATAAACATATATAAGTCTTTGAATCCTTCTTATCAATAACTACTAGTAATCTATTATCCATTGATTTTGTTTATTTTTTTTTATTACTTTAGGTAGTTCATTTTCTGACATGATAGTTTTAATTGCTTCCCATAGGTCCACTTTGCTGTGATTTTCTTTTCTACCTTTATATAATTTCAACTTCCCAATTGACCATAGATTTTTGATTGGATTCAAATCCGGATTTGATTGTGGCTATTCCATTATCTTCTCTCCTGTAAATCTTTTATGCTCAAAGAATTCATGGGTAAACTTAGATGTAAGAGAAGGAACATTGTTGTGCATAGATACACACTTCACTTTGCAACTGCAAGACTGGGACTTGTACAATGCAAAGGTATTATTAGTAATAAGTCAGTTAACCTTACTTGTTTACTGCTGCATAATAATTTTCTTTTTATATGTACTTGTTTAAAGTTACCATTGGTAGTCATTATAAAGTTAGATTCTGTTTATAGAATATTGGCTTAATGAGTAGATTGTTTGCCAATGGTCTGGGAGACCGGGGTTCAATCACAGGGCAAGTCATACCAAAGACTCAAAAAATGGTACTTGATACCGCCTTGCTTAACACTCGGCATTATAGGGTAAGGATCAAGGCTAAAGTGGAGTAATCAAGGGAATGGAGTAGCGTCCTCCCCTTGGTGTAGTAGCTATTGAAAAGAGAGCCTTCGGGTCACCCTTAACTAATGCCGCAACTTTAGTTTAGTTTTATATTAGAAATGAATAAAGGTAAGTATAATTAACTTTTGATGATTATCTCCCTTGTGAAATTATGACAATTGAGGTGAGTGTGAATGCTGGTCTTCACTGTATTATTAAGTCACAACTTGGAAATTGCTTTATTCTCTAAGTTCGAGTATAATGCTATTGCGCTATCTTGCAATGATGTGGTGTTTTTACTGTGTTGTGATAATATATGTATAAAAACAGATCATTATAAAATATAGTAAAGGTTGCAACACCTTTCTAAAAATGTCTTCATTTCTTTTTTTAAGAAAAGTTTCTTCTGATAAAGAAATTGGGGGTGGCGACTTACCATGGGGGGTTAAATTTGCCTTGTAACTATCTTGTAAAATTCTACCTGACTGGTGCTCATAAAAAATTCTAAGTCTATTTTTGTGCATATGTAGTTGACTGCTTAGAGGCAGCATTTGTTATGGGGTCGCCATGGTACTATTCTAGTATAGACTCACTTATATCACCTGCTGGTGCTGTATGATCTGCAATTATTGGTAGATTAAAGTAGCTGCAGCCATCCAACCCTATGCCCGCTGGAAGGGCTGGTTAGGTATCACCCCAGCTTTGGTGTTCATCTGATATATCACAATCATTGTTTGATTGTATTGGATTCTAGAAAATGTTAAAATCTTATGTATTTCCCCCATAAGTTGTATTACTGCTTGATGTTATTTCTCTAACATCCCATTTATCAGCAGATATTTACAATTTCTGTGAGTCACCATGAGTGAATTAAATTTTTCTAAAGATTTTGAGGAATAATCAAAGTAAATTTTTCTTAAAATTTCTTGAAATAATCTAAATAATTTTTTTTAAGTTTCTAAAAATAATTCAAAGAAAATTTTCTAAAATAATTGAAAATAGTGTTCACCATTAGTTCTCAATGACTTGGAAATGTAATAGACTTCAGAATTTTGATGAGCACCAGCCTGGATGCAGTTTATAAGACATTTATATGGCACATAAGGCCCCCACCTTATAAATTCTTCAAAAATAAGTCCCTTCTTGTAATTTTTTAAAAATCTGATTCTTCAGTACTTAATCAATAATAATCAAAAATTTTTCAAAAAAAAATGAAAAAGATGTTTTCACCATGGAGTCACAACTCTTTACCTTGGCAAAAATATATAAAATTTAAAAATCACAATAAGGTGTGTGTGTGTGTGTGTGTATATATATATATATATATATATATATATATATATATATATATATATATATAAATTTAAAAACTTGTAAAATTGAAGCTATAAAATTTAATAGAATTTTTTTAATTTGAGAAACTAGTGACAAAACTTCGGTCTTCAATAATTACTTTTTGCAACTGAATAAATACCACATTAACATGGAATTATTTTTAAGTGCGACACGAATAAATGTTAAACAGTCTAACAAACAATATTGACGAGCTAGCTTTGATGATGGGCCAAGAAAAACATATTGCCATGGAAACAATGCACCAACAAATCTTTTGGAATGAATCATGCCAAGTTGAAAGATAGTTCAAATAATATGAGTAATCAATGAGCAGAGGATTTTACTCTCGACAAAATATCATCAAACAACAACAGGATTCTGGGAACCATTCCAAAGTAAGGAATGACTTGTTTTGTGGGGGTATTTTTTGCAATATTACATATGAAAAGCGTGCCCAAAATTAACTTGAATTGTTTACTTGCCCTGTCAAAAAGGGGCTTAGAATATGCTATCTATATGCTCTGGAGATCTGGTGTATGTCAAGTACTCCTTCATTGCAATTACTCCCAGGTCTACTCTGACCCTAAATGTTAGTACATGTTAGGGTTCCATCTATGGCTCAAATATTTATTTAAGAATTACTTGTATTGAATTGGAATACTTGACACTATATAACTGTACAAAGTATTTGTATTAAGAATAGTCACTTAAACCTATAACTGTTTACTGAGGATTATTATTATCATTAGTTAAAACCATATAACTGTGTGCAAACAAATGATTATTATTTAATAGAAATAATTATTTGAAGCGATACAACTATGTGCAAACTATTAGATAGGTTTGGTTTCTTTGGTTATTGGCATATCAATCTTCATGAGTTATTTAATGCCAAAGCCATCCTTGTAGGTTACTAGTATATAAGACAGCCCAGTCAGCTGGGGCTGTAGAATACACCAACTGCATCTCTGCAGAGGAGAAAGACTCCCCCTCCCCCAACAAGTGTCCTGGATATGACATTAAACTATCTGATGGCAAGGCTCCAACCTTGGAGATTTGGGGAATGTGGAGTACCCCTTCATTGTCATTGCTTCCCAGTCCACTCTGACTCAGATTGGTATCACCTGATTGGGTCTTGTCTATGGACCAAATAGAACAAACTGTGTGCAAACAAATAACTGATGTTAAATTGTGACTGTTATATAGCAATACTTGAAACCATTTTAACTGTGTGCAAAAAAGAGCTCAGGCTTGTTTAAGAATGTTATCTACGCAAAGTTTTTACAAATCATAAATATATCTAATGTATATGTGTAAATAGTATTTGGCATTAAATAACTTACAAGGGTTGATTTGCCATAAAACTCAACCCAACCAAGTATATTAGATAGGTTTGGTTTGTTGGGTTTTATGGCATATCAACCTTTGTAGGTTATTTAACGCCAAATCTATTTTTATGTAAATAATCCGTTCTATTTAAAGCAATACAGTTTTAGCATAAGTACACAGTTTTATTGTCAAAAACATTTCTATTTTAAACTATTCAAGCAGTTATATGTAACAATTCAGTTAAGTGTAAATACAGTTTTAATGTCGAAAAACAGTTCTATTTCAAATAACTCAGTTAAGCCCATAGTTTTAATGTAAGTACAGTTTAATTGTCAAAATCACTTCTATTTCAAGCTATTCAGTTTACTCAAACAATTCATTTTAGCATAAGTATGCTGTTAGTTCTATTTAACCCATAGATAGGGCCCTGTCAGGTGCTACCACTCCGGGCCAGAGTGGACCTGGGAGCAATGGCAATGAAGGGGTACTTCGCATTCCCCAAAGCTCCAGCACTGCTGGAACCTCACCATCAGATTGTTTAGTGTCATATCCAGGACACTCATTGGGGTGGGGTTTACCCCTCTGCAGTCAGTGTATTCTATAGCCCCAGCGGACTGGGCAATACTCAGAGTTAAATGTCAAACAGTTTTATTTCAGATAATTCAGTTCAGCATAAATACACAGTTTAGATGTCAAAACAGTTTTATTTCAAGTAATTCAGTTCAGCACTAGTATGCAGTTCCAATGTCAAAACAGTTCTTTTTTAAACAATTCAGTTTAGCATAAATATGCAGTTTAAATGCAAAAATCAGTATAGTTCTATTTAACCCATGGATAGGACCCTTATCAGGTGCAACCACTCCAGGCCAGAGTGGACCTGGGAGCAATGGCAATAAAGGGGTACTCTGCATTCCCCAAAGTTCCAGCATAGCTGGAACCTCACCATCAGATTGTTTAGTGTCATATCCAGGACACTCGTTGGGGGAGGGTCTTACCCCTCTGCAGAGAAGCAGTCAGTGTATTCTACAGCCCCAGCCGACTAGGCAAATATTAGATAGAAATACTTGATACATAACTGTTTTCAAAAAAACTCTTAAACAATTACACAAAAAATGTAAATATAAATATACGATGAATGCAATTCCCTAACCTCTTGGCATAAGATTACTTTAGATGGGTTGATATGCCATGAAAATCAATTCAAAGAAGTTATTCCTTCAAATTGTTTTACACATTTACACAAGCTGTTGTTTTTTTTTTCTCCTCTGTGAGCAGGTGAGGTACAAATTTTGTGGAAGTATGTTTCATTTTTATGTCTTCTGTTAAAAGTATATTGTTGAAGTTCAGCTGTTGTATATTGACCTCCGACCCGGCCAAGCTGTCAAAATAGGAAATGCACCTGTGTAAATAACAGGTGCATCTGGTCATGGAATATCAAGATACAACCTTGACTGTCTTGGGGTTGAAATGAGTGTGAAATTGTGACGTTCACAGGAAGAAGAGTGGGCGTCAAATTATTATATAACCCCAGCAACAGGAAGTTCAAGTCAGTTGGTGATAAGATGCTGTAGAGAGAAACAGCACCCAGCAGAGGGGGCCCTCAGGACTCCCAATTGAGCAGTTGGAGTTCACAGCCTCAGATCATTTGGAGAGAAGATGTTGGAATGAGGACCATGTCCCAGAGAGGCTGGGCCCCCAGGCCCCCCATTGAGCAGCCCAGGAGAACGGGAAAGAAATGCTGTTATGGCCATAAGAGTGGGGGGGGGGTTATTATGTTGCAGTTCTGTTCAGTCTCCAACTCCCTCTCACACACAACCCTTTCAAATAAAGTGAGAGGTATTTTTTTCTAAAGAACTGTCTCCGCTTGTTTTTATTGTGTCGTCGTTATGATTCTGCATACAGATGTATATGTATTATGTGGCTATACAACACAGCCAGTTGTGATTGTTTTTCAATTGACTTTTGATCATGTTTGAAACAAAGTTTTGGAAGTTGTGACATTTTAAGTTGTAATACAGTGAATAAATGTGGTAAGGGTTTACTTCAAGTTAGCTCACAAATAATTGGTATCAAGTTGCGAGTCAATAATAATCATATAATCCAGTTTAGTGTTAAATCCAGAAAGGGTGAAGTTTCAAATAAGTAAATCCAACATCAGCAAAATGTTCTTTTTCTTGTGGGAGACATTGTAGCCCAGAACCATAACACGTCATAGACTTTTTCAGATTAGTATTAGCTCAATCAGTAGAGCTTAGAATACAGTGTCCCCTCCAGAGGACTAAGCCCCTCCCCACAAAAAGGGTATCCTGGTAATGAGACTAAACTGCATCTGATGGTAACATTCCATTTCTGGAGCTCTGGAAAGCCATTACTCTCAGGTCCACTCTGACCTTGAGTGGTAGTACCTGTTAGGATCTCATTTAAATATGAGTGCACAATGAATGCTATTCCCTAACTTCTAAGAATAAAATAACCTTAGATGGGTTGACAGGGTATTAAAATCAATCAAATCAAATTAGTGATGATTTATTATATACCATAAGTGCTATGTCATCTACATAGTCTGCGTCCATTATAGTTTCTACAGGATATCATCTGCTTCTTGCCCTTTTTTTATTGTAAAGCCATTCTTACAAATGCACCTACCCAAGCTGAATCCCTGCTGCATAGCCTGGAGCCAGCAGCTGGAGGCATTGGCCTCCATGTGAATGCAAACAAAACTGAGTACATGTATTTTAATCAAGAATGAGCCATCTACACTCTAAGCAGCAATTCTCTGAAATTAGTAGATAAGTTCTTGTACTTTAGCAGCAGCATCTCATCTACAGAAAGTGATGTCAGAATGCACCTAACAAAGGCAAGGATTGCTATCGATAGACTATCAACCATATGGAAATCTGATTTGTCCAATAAAATAAAACAGGATTTCTCGCAAGCAGAAGATGTGTCAGTACTATTGCATAGATGCAACACATTGATGCTGACAAAACGTATATGGAAAAAGCTAGACAGGAACTGCATAAGAATGCTACAAGCTATACTGAATAAATCCTCGAAACAACTCCCCACAAAACAACAGTTGTATGGCCACTTACCTCCCATCTTTAAAGCCATCCATGTAAGATGAACAAGACATGTGGGACACTGTTGGAGAAGCAAGGATGAACTCATAAGTGACATTCTCCTATGGATATTTTCACACAGATATGCCAGTTTTGGCCGACCAACAAGATCTTTCCTACAACAACCCTATGGACACAGGATGTTGTCGGGAAGATTTGGCTGGTGCAATCTATGATAGGGACAGATGGAGAGTGAGAGAATCAGGAAAATCCATGCTAGCTACTTGACTTGATGATGATTATATATAGGGTCTGTTGAAAAAGTGTTGATGTTGAATCTTTCAATTTAAGATGAAAATCAGTGCACAGCTGAATAACTTTTAAAGTGATGATGTCTAGACTGTTGTCTAGATAAGTCAATGATAATTTGAAAAAAAAAATGTGTGGTAGTTATATCCATGGCTTGCACAGTTCTTTTGTCTCACTGATGTCTTTCCTCTCATATATTTGTTTTCAAAAGGATATCTGTTGGTTGTTAGGTTTAGTTGAAACTATACAAATCACAGATCAACTCCAAAATTAAAAAAATTCTGTTCTTTTTTACCCGATAAAAATGTAACAATAAAAAGAAGCTAAGAATTAAAACTGTGTCCTTATTTTTGGTGGAAAATTTTACCTATTAATTCAAATGGAAAGTATTTGTTTATTTCATAAATATATTTTTTGAGTCATTGAGTTACACTGATTAAGAATTAAAATATTCTTAGAAATATAAAAAGTACTCGTTTAAAAAAAAAAAAAAAAAAAATCAGTTTTGGGGGTTATCGATATTAAATATTTTAATTTAATATATGTTATTTTTTCCTTTTTTTGCCTTCTAGAAATGTAGCATTCCAGGAGACCAGGGTTCAATCTCAAGTCAAGTCATACCAAAAACTCAAAAAATGGTACTTGAGGCCGCCTTGCTTAACACTCAGCATTATAAGGTACAGATCAAGGGTAAAGTGGAGCAATCCAGGGAAATGGAGTAGTACCCTCCCCTACACCTCATTTTGGTAGCTATTGAAAAGGAAGCCTTTGGGTCACCCTCGACTAAGGTTGCCAACTTTACTTTTACAATTAAAATAAGATAAGAAATAAAAATCTGTCCTTACAATAAAAAGCTAAGAACTAAAAATGTATAATTTTTCATATTACAATTTTTTTTTGGTCTACATTTAAAATAGTATTTTAAAAACAGTGCCTCTTGGTTTGAAGCATTTTCTTGATTTTTTTTTTTTTTTAATTCTCCAAAAAATAAGAAAGATTTTTTTACAATTGGTACTAAATTACAAAATAATTTTTGAAAAATTCAAATTTCATCTATGGAATCGATGTGAAATTTAAACATGGCGGGTCTTGAGAAGAATTGAAGAGTTGTATGTACTTTTTTTGTACTTACTCATGAAGAACTGTGAAGAGTTTCATAAATCTATTTATTTTTTAATCATTGAATTATATCAGTAAAAATCAAAAACTAAATTTTGTACTTTTCCTTATAAATATTTTAAAGTTTATACATGATTTTAATGCTCAGTGCAGCCTATTCAGCTGTAGAATACACTGACTGCATCTCTTCACAGGGTAAGACCCTACTCTAATGAGTGTCCTGGATATGACACTAAACCGTCTGATGGTGAGACTCCAGTCCTAGAGCTCTGGGAAATGTGGAGTACCCCTTTATTGCCATTGCTCAAAGGACAACTCTGACCCAGAGCGGTGGCACTTGATAGGGTCCGATCTAGGTTTCAAATAGAACTGTTTGACATTTAAATTGAGTGCAAACAAATGACTTATTCTAAATTGAATTTTGATAAATAGAACTGTTTGATCATTTAACTGTGTGTAAACAAATCACTGATGTTTCATTGAATTGTTAGTGATTCATAGCAATACTTGCAACCATTTCACCATGTGCAAACAAATGAGTAATGTTGAATAGAATTATTAGTGTTGATTAGCAATACTTAAAGCTCTTAAACTGTGTTCCTAAATTGAATTGTTAGTTGTCTAAATTTCTGAGACAAAGCTTGATGATTTTTATCATTAAGGGTTTTTGGACTGTTGTCTTCATCTTTGTCTTTCATCGTTGTGGAAATAACAATAAAGATGAAGACAATAGTCCAAAAACCTTAAATGATGAATTGTTAGTGTTACATAACAATACTTGAAACCAGTTAACTGTGGGCAAATAAAACTATTTATATTAACAATATTTGAAACCAATTAATTGCAAACAAATGATTAATACTAAATTTTAGAATATTTGGAACCATTTAACTGTGTGCAAACAAATTAGCTCTGACTTATTTAAGAATAAGATTTTCTACAAACTATTGACTTACAAATCATATGTATAAAATTTAACTGTATGCAAACAAATGAGCTCTGGCTCATTTAAAAATGTTATCTACAAACTGTGTTTTTAAATCATATATAATATGTATAGAGAGGATTTGGCATTAAATAACCTACAAAGGTTGATATGCCATAAAACCTAACCAAACCAAACCAAACCAAAATAATGCTCAATAACATCTCTTTTCCAAGCTATTAAAACAGAAGTGACTCCTTTATATATATATATATATATATATATATATATATAATTAGTTGTGCTGACAGGCTGGGCTGGGAGTCTTCCCTGCCCGCTATATATAATTGGTCACAAGAACAACAAAGCAGAGTTAGAAACTGGCCTTTAGACAGCATGAAAACTGCCCCAGTATGCCAGTCCAGTGTGTCTGTATTATGCTTGTGAGGGGCCAACGCCCTGAAGCCTTTTTTGTAAAGTGTCACATACGTCCTTTCACCATGATAAACTTGAAGAGTGAATAAAGAAACAAGTGTATTTTTGTGTTTGATTGTTCTTTTTTCTTTCTAGAATTAACCTATGGCTTATACAGTTTCAACCAAAACCTCCTGCCGACTAATTTTTATTTAAAAACAAAACACAATATGATTCGAGTCATTTAGCAGGCTAGACTGATGAGCTGCTGACAATACAGCCATAAAATCATCTGATTTTTTTTTGTAATGTATCTCAGACATTATATGTCATATGATCACTGTATGTTTTTTTTATTACACACACTCACCTGATAATGCCAATTCGGTTCCTAACAACCATAGTTTTATTGAAAGATTATTAAATTGTAGTGTGTATAACCTACCAACATTTTCTGATTGAAAGAAAATATAAGCATTTTTATTACTACACCGTTTTATGCATTAATTAAATTTAGAACAGAATTATCCAAAATCATAATTTTCTCAGTCTTATTTAGATTGATTGATTAAATCAAATGACATGTCAACCTACTGAGGGTTATTTCATGCCTAGAGTTTAAGGAATTGCATTCATTGTATGTTCATATTTGCATCTTTTGTGTTGTTGATACTTAAATTTTTTTTACACACAGTCCTATAGAATAGAAATAATCTATAAACAAATTAATTTGACCCTTAGATAGGACTCTAATAGGCACTACCACCCTCAGTAATGGCAATAAAAGGATACTCCACTCTCCCCATCTTCAACACTAGAGCCATGCCAACTGATGAATCTGAGATGAGGCTCTTATTAAATATCTTTTTAATTTGCATCTTAACATGCTTAGAAGGTAAAAAAGTAAAGTTGGTGACCTTAGTTGAGGGTAACCCAAATGCTCCCTTTTCAATAGTTACTACACCAAGGTGTGGGGATGGCGCTACTCCATTCCCTGAATTGCTCCACTTCACCCTTGATCTTTACCTTATAGTGCTGAGTGCTAAGCAAGGTGGCATCAAGTAGCATTTTTTGAGTCTTTAGTATGACTCTATCTGTGATTGAACCTTGGTCTCCCAGACCATTGGTGAACACTCTACTCATTAGACCAATGGCTGTTGATTTTACTTTGGCTTGACTTCTATGAAAGAAAATAAATCAATCTTAACATGAAAGATATTTTTTTCTTTCATTTGAATTTAAGTTGAATTTTGACATTAGTTTGATAAACAGACACCTTAGAAAAACAAATCTTCAAAAAGTTTACATGTCCCCCTAACCTTTTTTTTTTTTAGTTAAAGGAGGATGACTGACCGCTTTAGATGTTGTGGATCTGATAAATAATGATAGATAATAGATAAGTAAGATTCACTGGAAATGGAAATTAAGTAATTTGGCCACACAATAACCACTATTATTTTTCTCCAAGTCCACTGACCATCTGAACACATTCTTTACAAAAAGCAGCCACAATAGACTTAAAAATGGGCTGATAGTTGTCTTGTTCAGTAGTAACATGAACTTGTCTGTTCAAGTGTTGATACCATCTGAAATGTATGGGAAGGAAAAAGACTATTAACACATAAAACATTCAATTACATATAATTACATCTATCTATTATGGATAATGATAGTCTAATATTAAACAGATGGAAATTATTTACATACATATTTTAATAGCTAAAACATACACATTCACACTCTAAAAACATTATCATAAATTTTCATATATTTTTAATTTTTACAAGCTTTTTATAATATATCAATAAATAGAATCTTGCTTGTTGTTTTTTGTTTGTTTATTTATTCCTGTGAAATGATAGGGCTGAAACCATACCATGCAACCATCCTGGTGATAGGGCTTGGTATATGCTGACTGTATCTCCTGCCAAATGGGTAAGACCTTCACTCCTAAAAAAGGGCTGTCCTGGATATGTCCCTAAATTGCATCTGATGGTGAGGCTCCAGCTTTAGAGCTTTGGGAAGTGTGGAGTATTTCTCTATTGTCATTACTCCTAGATCCACTCTGATCCAGAGTGGTTGTACAACTTGGGATCCCCTCTATAGGTCAAATAGATCTGCTTGAAATTTTCTCGTATTAGTTAGGATGACTTGATATCATACAATTATCTGTGAAAAAAAACTCTTTAGAAACAACTACACAAAAAATGTAAATATAAACATACAAAGTATGTGATTCTCTAACATTTAGACATGAAATAACCCCATATGAGTTGACATGCCATTTAAAACTAGTCAAACCATACTATTGATGCTTTTCCATTTCAGTAGGTTTTATGAAATAGTTACTAGCCCTACAAGCACCTTATTTTTTTCTTCTACTTTCCCTAAGTTTGGGTATGGATTCATGCCTTTTTCAAGAACATTTCAATGAGTTCTAATCCCGATTTCAAATTCCACATTTTCCTTCTCTCAGATTTCCTCGCTATTTTACCTCTAGCCGAGGAAAGAGATAGGTTCATGCCTTTCCCCTGAGTATTACTGTGAACACATTATTTCAGTTGGAATTTGAACACAGTTCAACAATTCTACTTTTTGCATTAAAATTATTTATTAAACAAACATTTCTAAATTTTCATTCACTTTAGTGATTATATAAATAGTGAAAAATATATATCTATATATTAAATGAATAAATACTAAAAATAATACAGTACCTCTTATAATTAAGTACACCCCTAACAAATTTTTATAAACAATTAATTTTCTTCTAAACCAAAGCCACCAGGATTTTATTTTTAGTGAAACATTGTACTATCAAAATTGATATTATTAGATATTATTTATTACCAAATTGTGCAGCATTGACACCAAAAGTAAAATTGCATAAATATATTGTGGGTAGTTATTTTTATACTGACTGGTCTAGTGGGTAGAGTGTTCGCCAATGGTCTGGGAGACCTGGTTTCAATCCCAAGTTGCGTCATACCAAAGACTTTAAAAATGGTACTTGATATCTCCTTGCTTAACACTCAGCTATATAAGATACATATCAAGGGTAAAGTGGAGCAATCCAGGGAAAGGAGTAGTACCCTCCCCTACACCTTGGTGTAGTAGCTATTGAAAAGGGAGCCTTCTGGTCACCCTCGACTAAAGGGAGGCAACTTTACTTACTTACTACTTACATATTTATACTTTTTATTACAAAGTCTTTTTGCTATAAAGTTTGGTAGTAATACTTCATAATAGCTATTTTGATTGTATACATTTCACTAAAGATGGAAAAAAATTGTGGTATTTTTAGTTTAAAACAAAATAAACTTTTTATAAAATAATTTTTAGGATTGGATGCATTTGTGGGTAACACTATATATTGAAATTGGAAACTATTTTACAATAGGAATGTGTTAATATGATTATTAAATATATGAATAAGTAAAGTTGGCAACCTTAGTCAAGGGCGACCAGAAGGCTCCCTTTTCAGTAGCTACTACACCAAGGTGTAGGGAAGGGCACTACTCCTTTTCCTAAATTGCTCCTCTTTACCCTTGATACGTACCTTATATTGCTGATTGTTAAGCAAGGAGGTATCAAGTACCATTTTTAAAGTCTTTGGTATGACATGACCTGGGATTTAACCCAGGTCTCCCGGACCATTGGCGAACACTCTACCCACTAGGCCAATAAGCCAGTTAAATATATGAATACCTTTTATTTATTCTAACGATTACACTTAGAAGGATAAAAATTTTGGCTATAGTAGAAAAAATCATATAATTATCATTGTTGCATTTTAGTTTTGACTGTATTTGCACCTACTATACATAGGCAAGGTTTGGATTTTCCTTATAGCTATCCACTTTCTTTACCACTACTCCACCACACTCTAACTAAGCTCACATCATTTTCTGCACTACCAAAATAAATATTTCTGATGGCCAGAAAAGAAAAAACACTGATAATTAAACCCTAAGCTTTGCAATTTTTTTAAAAACCTAAAATTAGTTTTTGTAAATTTTAGCACTAAAACTGTCATGCATTAACAATTGAAATAAGAAATTGTCAAAATTCAATTCAAATTTTACCAACAAAGAACCTATGAGTGAATCAATAAGTTCATTCATTGACTGTGGCCATCGCTATTATAATATATATTATAATATATATCGCGGAGGCCACGCACTGACACATAGTTACTAGCTAAATTTTGATCTGAAATTTATACTGTATAATGTTTATATCAGGGCTTCTCAAAGTTGTTCAAATAGACCCCTGCAGGTGAATGAAAACATAAGGTTCTACAGCAGGGGTGAGGAATGTTTCCATTTTTATTATTCAGGGTTTTTGTACTATTGTCTTCATCTTTATTGTTTTATTCACAACATTTGAAAATGAAGACAATTGTCCAAAAACCCTGAATGATAAAAATCATCAAGCTTCATCTCAGAAATTCTGACTAGTTTGCATTTATAAATTCTTTTATAACAGGAGAACAAATATCACTGGATCATTTAGACTAGTTGCTAGATATAATACGTCCGACAGAATGCCTTATTAGGTGTGATAGCTACTAGTGATGTGTTGTTCATATATAGTCTGTTCAAAACATATGGGTCATTTAAATGAACAAATAATGTTGAGGTGAAATTTTAGACACCTTTCTTTAAGATTAACTTATTGAAATGACTTTCCGTTCTGTTGTGAACCCTATGCACACATTTAAAATAATTGGATATTACTGGATAAAGGAAAAAACTAGCAAAATATCCCAAACTTTGTGCAACTATTGAGCCCATTTTACTAGCTTTTCCTAGTTTGTATGTGGTGGTGGTGGTGACCTTAGTCGAGGGTGACCCGAAGGCTCCCTTTTCAATAGCTACTACACTGAGATGTAGGGAAGGGTACTACACCATTCCCTGGATTGCTCCACTTTACCCTTAATCCTTACCTTATAATACTGAGTGTTAAGCAAGGCAGAATCAAGTAGCATTTTTTGAGTCTTTGGTATGACTCGACCTGGGATTGAACCCCGGTCTCCCAGACCATTAGCGGACACTCTATTCATTAGGCCAATGGCCTGGTGGAGTCTGGCTTTAACATGTGCATTATTTGTTCAGCAAACAGAGAAGCAATTTGAATATAGAATATGTTGATTTACAGTTCAAACTCACAAAACCTGCAATCTAATATTCATGATCTCTGCAGTCCCCTCCAAAACCGTCCTTGCTATTAAAGATAATTCAAGAATTAAAGGTGCATTTGCCGTTATAATTTTCTAATTCTTTTCTCTTATAAATTCTATTAAACACTGGTTAATTAGTTATATTTTGTAATTTAATATTCAATTGATTAGCAACTGATACTTCACTCCCACAAAAAGAAATATACTGAGTTTTTATAGGGTTCCAAGGTAGAACATACTCCCAGCAAGTTGGGGTGCCAATCTCTCTTAAAACAGTTTGGTTCTTACATGTATTTGCTAAGAATATGTTATATGGTATACAAATCTAACAATATTTACCACAAAATTTTGTACACTGACAAGGAAAGTGATTCTGTTAAAAAAATAAATGCTTTTTCCTTATTACTCTGCAAACTTTTCAATGCATATATGTATGTATAATATATGATGTATTGAAAAATCCGGAAGAAAGGGTTTGCATATTGTTTGTAATAAATGTTGTAATGGCAAAATAAAGCTATTATGTGTGCATATATAATGAGTCACAAGATGTATATTTATGTATGAATCAGTCAGTGAATTTTTGGATATGACTGGATGTGTTTATATCAATACTCCTCCCACTTTGCACTTGTCCAATGAAATTGGCATGCTCAAAAAGTACAGACACTGAAGCTGTATTTACCAAGACAGAAATGAACAATGAATACACATCTTCCTGTGAGTTTTTCATCAGTCTAAGTTGGCAACCTTAGTTAAGAGTAGCCCGAAGGCTCCTTCTTCAATAGCTACTACACCGAGGTGTAGTGGAGGGCACTACTCTATTCCCTGGATTGCTCCACTTTACCCTTATCCTTACCTTGTTATACTGAGTGCTAAGCAAGGTGGTATCAAGTACCATTTTTTGAGTCTTTGGTAATACTCGACTTGGGATTGAATCCCAGTCTCCCTGACCATTGGTGAACACTCTACTCATTTGGCCAGTAGCCCAGTATAATATTAGTCTAAGCATCTCTTAAATTCCTTTTTTGATTTGGTATAAAGCTACACTATCATATTACATTTAATTTACTTTACATCTTCCAGTGAGTTTTCTATTGGTCCAAGCATCTCTTAAATTCTGCTTTTGATATGGTATGAAGCTTCACTGTTATGTTTTTTAAAGGTCTTCCATATTCTCAAATCTATTTTGAGATGGATTTTTAATTTAGGGAACAAAAAAATAATTTATATAGATCTAGGATGATGAGTATGGTGTGTGCTGAACTTTCACAAACCTGTGTTTTCCCAAAAACTGCTCTTTAAAAATATTGAGACTAGCTTTATATCTGACACAATAAGTTCTTTTGTTCCTAAGTGTATATATTCATACTTACTCATATAGATATCCATACACTTACATATGCATTATTGCACTTAAATATATACACACAAAGAAAGAAAAATTCATCGTGTAACATTGTACAATTTGGATGCTGTGTGAACAAAACAATCTTTTAAAACCTAAAAACAATTATAGATTATAGAAATTCAACATTGTATGACTGGCATCACCGTCATTGCTTTGTTTAAGCCATCCTCTTTGTAAGCTGTTTAAAAAATGTATAGATCCTCCATCTGCTGTCAGTTGAATTTATTTTTATATCTATAAACATTTATTTTTATATCTATAAACATTGTTTAGTAGTATGTTATGTGATACATGAACTTATAAAAAGGGTGTGTAAAATCTTTAGTGAAAAACTTTGTGTGTGTTCTGTCTTTAGTTTTCAAAAAAGACCACTAGGAAATTTTGTACATACTGAATATTATTTTTTTATGTAAATAACCCAAGTTAATTAGGCTGTGTAATGTCAATTCCTGTTTAATAGTAGTATAAGCCTATGATTGTTTGGGTTATATGCTGTCTGTCTTTTGTTAACATATAGATTAGACCTTGACAACAACAAAAAATAAGTTCAGTGTCTGTCAAAACAACTGATGTTAATTAATAGGATGCAATAATTTTGATTTGTAAAATTTTTTCTTTTTTACTTAGACTACATTGACTATATGAGCAATAAAGTTCTTCCTTACATTTTGAAATTCCTTCATATATCAGTGAAATTTATTAAATTGTTTGATTGACATTAGAGTTTCTATTTAGCTTATGAAATCTTTGGTTTTTATTATATTTGATATTAACAAAACAAAAAGAAAAGGCCTGAGTTGGTGTTGACATCAGGCAAAATATATTCAGAAATGGGGATTGGAAATAATGTTTGGTTTGATCTATCTCTAGCCAAGTGGCACGTCTGATCTATGTCTGGCCCAGTGGCCCGTCTGATCTGTGTCTGACCCAGTGGCACGTCTGATCTGTGTCTGGCCCAGTGGCACGTCTGATCTGTGTCTGGCCCAGTGACACGTCTGATCTGTGTCTGACCCAGTGGCACGTCTGATCTGTAGCTGGCCCAGTGACACGTCTGAGATGTGTCTGGCCCAGTGGCACGTCTGAGATGTGTCTGGCCCAGTGGCACGTCTGATCTGTGTCTGGCCCAGTGGCACGTCTGATCTGTAGCTGGCCCAGTGACACGTCTGAGATGTGTCTGACCCAGTAGCACATCTGATCTGTATCTGGCCCAGTGGCACATCTGATCTGTATCTGGCCCAGTGGCAGTTTTGATCCATATCTGGCTCTGTGACTGGTTTGATCAATCTCTGGCCCAGTGACACTCTTCATCTGTTTCTAGCCCAATGACACATTTGATCTATCCCTGGCCCATTGGCATTTTTGATCTGACTTTGCCTCTGTAGCACCAGTGTATGTATTTGTTTATTTTTTCTTTCTATTTTGTTGAGTTCTATGACTCAAATCATCCAACAAGAAGCTCAGTGTTTTATTTTGTTCAGTTTGTGTTGAGATTGTTTACCTCCTGATTAATTGGTTTTTAAATTTTCATAAAGTTGCCTAATTTATAGTTGTTCACCTACCTTGTTATGCAAAATTTTAAAAAAAGAAGTATTTTTTCAATATATTTCTAGTTGGAGAAGCACATGTTGCTCATGAACTATTGGTTGGCTGCACTTGTACTAAAGCCAGCATATCAAATGGTTTTTTATAACTGAAGACTCAATCCAACAAAAATAGTTTGTTTTTTTTTTCTTACAATAAGTCCATCCATTGATACAGTTGGCCACCATTATATTTTTTTAGTCTATTGTTCATCATCTTCTATTCCTTATTGATTGTTACATCAGAAATCGGGAATAGATTTTTTTTTCCTCATGGATATAATATTGCAGTTATTTTCATATGAACTTCTTGCCTCTTCTAATGATATAGAAATAGAATTTTCCAAGTGCTGACTTTGTGGGTATTTTATTAAATTTGGAGCATAAAAAATATTTGAAGGAATCTATAAAACTTAGAGATTATTTTTTACTAACAAAGTCATCCTAAAAGATTTACATTCTGAATGTTATCTAATTATAACAGACCTATTGGTAGGGCTTAGAATATGCTGACTGTATCCTCTGCTGCGGAGAGGGACTCCCCCCCACAAAGGAGTATCCCTGGTATGATTCTAAACTGCATCTGATGGTGAGGCTACAATTCTAGAGATCAAGGGAGTATGGAGTACCCATTTATTGCCATTACTCCCAGGTCCACTCTGGATTAGTATTACGTTAGGGTCCCCTCTATGGGTCAAATAGATCTGTTAGCATAGTAGTATTATTAGATAGGAATACTTGATACTGTATAATCCTTTATGCAAGGTATGATTTCACTATATTTGGTTGAATATATCTAAATGCTAACTATTTCCCAGGAATAATCTGAAAAGAGAATAAAGTCAACAAGGAAGAACTGAGAGACTGTTGCTTCATTTCAACAATTGTGAAACACCCCATTCACTTATTTTTGTTTATATCTCCTAGAGATCCAAGCAAAGTTGGTCTTAACCACCAAAAACAAAAAATGCTTGCCTGCTTCTTTCATTTTTTTTTTAATTTTGTTTTTTATTCAAGTGAGGCTCAAACCGAATAGAAATGCATGATTATTGTACTGGTTCTATTTAAGATGAGTCAAGATTGAATGACAATTATCTAATACAAATTACAAAGATTCTGACTGAATTTCAGCTTTAACAAGAATTGTAATGAAGTAGCTACCCTCCATCACCTGTAATTCTGATGTCCGGCTATGTGGCCAACAACAAAGTGACAAACATGAAAACTTTCACAGTGAATGTGAGAAATTAATTGCTACGAATTCCGAAAAGTCAATGTGTATTAAAAATGAAAAATCTTTTCCAGAATTTCATAGTTGAAAGTTTGGGGTGCATATTATACGCAACTAATTACATTTCTTTTTTTTTTTTTTTTTTTTTTTTTAATTTTCAGGTTGCAAAGAATGTTTGGGTCAACAGTGTACCCACAGGTGTCTGAGTTTCATGATCAGATGACCTATGCCAGTGAAAACCTCACACACTTGATTCCCTCCGCAAACATTCAACATCCTTGGAACCGAGGTACAAGTCTTTCACAAGATTTTGTGATGGTCACAGAGTTTTCTGAACTGG
Source organism: Sepioteuthis lessoniana (assembly GCA_963585895.1). NCBI lineage: Eukaryota > Metazoa > Mollusca > Cephalopoda > Myopsida > Loliginidae > Sepioteuthis > Sepioteuthis lessoniana. Next base: position 118,633,915 of record OY757910.1, read on the forward strand.
AAGGACCTAAACCTTTGGTAAGAAAATATGCATTTATATATGTTATCAATCAGGAAAGTATCTAACCATTTTGAATCTCTTGAGAACTGGTTTTGTAACCTTAATGTAAATTGGCAACTAATAAGAAGGGATTTTACTGCACTGACTTGAACACATACTCTCATACAGTAACTTGGTTAGAAGTCAAATGTTGTTGAGAGAGTTTGTTTACTGTTGCATTCACAGTTAATGTATTGCAATTCGGGTAGACATCTTGTTTTCAGTTATGCGATACAAAAAGTACACCTAAGTAACAAGGCAGGGATACATATTAAGTCTAGGCTTGTAGTTTGCTGTTGTTCATATATGCTTTTGTCATCTCTGATTGACCAATCTACTTCTGCTACTGATGGGCAAGTCTATAAATATGTGTTAGTAATTTGTATATGGCTGGTACATATCAATAACACCCTCCCCAAACAATCCAACACTCTGTTTGGGGGTATAAGATTGTGAATTTTTATTTTTTTTTATTTTTTAATATTAATACAATTTTTTGGTTTAATTGATACAAAAACATGATTAGTGATTAAGTTTTTTTTTGTTTTTTTTTGTTCAGATTAATAGTTTATTGTCATATCCTGGACACTCGTTTGTGGGGCGGGGTTACCCCCTCTACTGAGATGCAGTTGATGTATTCTTCTGCCCCAGTCAACTGGGCTAATAATGCCTGATTTACTAAGTTGAGACTCTATTGCCCACTATAATCTTTTTGAAAGTGTTTAATTTTATTCCTGTCATTGGCTTCGTAAATATGTCTGCTACATTTTTCTGTTTCAATGTATTCTCAAAGAACGGACCCTTTATTCATCTCATCATGTATAAACTGAAATTTTATATCAATATTTTTTTATCTTTGATGAACAACTAGGTTTTTTTGGCAAAACAATACTGGACTGATTATCATAATGAATAGTTGTTGGGTGTTTAAGAGACTCTAGTTCCGTCATAGTTCTCAATAGTGCTCTAAGATACAGGACTTCTTGACCTGCTAATGAGATAGCATTAAATTTCCGCTTCACATGCTGACAAAGCAACTGAATTTCGCTTTCTAGATTTCCATGAAATCAGTGGGTTATTTTCTGCCAATCTAAAGCAAATTTTGCTCATGCTTTTTTTTGTCACTTAAATTAGCCCAATCTGCATCACAAAATCCTTCTAATTTCAAGGGTTTCTGCAATTCCCTAAATATTAGTGACTGATTGATTGTGCCTTTTAAATAATGTAAGATATATTTTGCCTTTGTTAAATGGAAAGAATTTGGTTTTGCTTGGTCTTGAGACAACCTTGTAACTGTATAACAAATGTCTGGTTTTGTTGCAACCATTATATATATCAGACTGCCAATAATTTCACAATAAGGTTTGCTTTCTATTGAATCGACTTTGTCACTTATTTTCCTTACATCCATTTCACATGGAGTTGAGTGTAGTTTGCAATTTGCCATGCCGAACTTTGATAATATCTTCTCAATATATCTAGACTGATTCAATTTAATAGTATTATTTTCGTATTCAAATTGTATTCCTAAAAACCAGGATAATTTCCCAAGATCAGTCATTTTGAATCTAGAGTTCAGTCTTGTCTTAATTAATATAAGGTGTGCCTCAGGTTTTGAAGCTATTAATATATTGTCTACCCACAATAAAATGATGGATATTTGATTGTGGATATTTTGAACTTGCATACAAAGGTCCACAAGTGACTGCACAAAATTTTGTGTAGATAAATAAGTATAGAATATTTTATTCCAAGTTTGACTGCTCACTTTTAATCCATATAAGGATTTTTTAAGTTTCCAAACATAATTCCCATTCTTACCCTCAAAGCCTTCTGGCAGCTCAACATATATTTCATAGTCTAAGGGGGCATTTAAATATGCACTCTTAACATCCACATGATGAATTAACAAGTTATAGTGGACTGCTATTTGCAATTGTAGACTTATGGAAGCCATATTTGTCGTTGGGGCGCAAGTTTCTCTATAATCTTTGCCATATATTTATAAGTAGCCTTTGATTATGAAACTAGCTTTATACTCATGACTTCTATCACGTTCACGTTTTATAGTAAAAAACCATCTACTACCAACAATATTTTTATTTCTTGGAGCCTTCTGCCATTCAAAAGTATTATTTTCTACTAAGGAATCAAATTCCTTTTGCATTGCCAAAATCCAGTTATTCAATTCAACAGAGTTAACGGCCTCAGTTAGTGGGGATTGTATACATCGTACAACAGTAATCAACTACAAAAAATCAGTTCTTTTTCTCTGTTGAATTGGATAATGTCTCATTTACCCCTCCCCTTCGGTGTTTAGATTGTCTTTTGGTTGTGCATTATATGTGCTTAAGTAATCTGGAAATTTGGTATTTTTATCTGGTTCTAATAGTGAGCTATTATCATAATACCGGACATTGGCCTAGGGGTTAGAGTGTTCGCCAATGGTCCGGGAGACCTGGGTTCAATCCCAGGTCGAGTCATACCAAAGACTCAAAAAATGGTACTTGATGCCTCCTTGCTTAACATTCAGCATTATAAGGTACGGATCAAGGGTAAAGTAGAGCAATCTAGGGAAAGGATTAGCGCCCTCCCCTACACATTGGTGTAGTAGCTATCGAAAAGGGAGCTTTCGGGTTACCCTCGACTATGGTCGCCAACTTTACTTTACTTATTATCATAAGAGTCCGTGAATTTTACACATCCAACTCTTTAATAGCTGTTGTGTCCGGAAAATAAATCAAGTAAGCTGAACTTTATCCGAGCCAAAAAAGATGCCTTTTTCGCAATGAGGATCCAACTTTGTTTTATTTTGTACATAACAAAAACAAGTTGTACCAAAAATATGCATCTTATTTAAGTTTGGTTTTGAACTGGTAAAACTTTCATATGGGGTTTTTCTTGTGTTTTTATTATAACAGCGATTATTAATATACACTGAAGCCATCAATGCGTAAACCTACAAGTTTTTGGACAAGTTTGATTCAATAAGGAGGCACCCTGCCATAGAAAATTAAGTTTGCCATGACTATTCAGTGGATCGATTTTGATGTGGAGAATAAGGAGCTAACTGCTCATGTTTGATTCTATTAAGTACAAGTAACCGTTGAAAAGGTTCAAAAGTGAACTCTGTTCCATTGTCTGTACGTAAACATTTTACATGGTCATAAGGGGCAATGTCTGCGAGATATTTCTTTGCAGTGAGCAAAGTGTTGGACATATGTTTTAAGAAATATAACATTGTAAGGCCAGAATAGTCGTCAATAAAATTAAGTACGTATTTATAATCATCTTTTGCTAAGGTTTGAATGGGGCCAGCTAAATCACTGTGTACAAGTGTGAGGATTTTTGCTGCTTTGCTATCTAAAGTCTTATTTCTGTCATTAAACATCTTCCCTTGAATGCATATATCACAGTTAAGAGTATAATTTGGTGTCAGTTCTATTTACTAAGTTGGGTAACTTTTTAATATTAGATTCATTACAGTGGCCTAAAATTTTATGCCAAATATGTAAGTCATCCGTGGCATTTCTGGTAGAAATGATATTTTTCAGATAATACGAACATCCTCTCTGTGTTATGTTGAAAACTATTCCATTAGGGTAAATTAATTGGCAGTTGTCATGCTCAAAACTTATATGCACACCATTTTTTGTTGCCGCTTGGACTGAAAATATATTTTGTTTAAAAGTTAGTATATATAAAGCATTTTTTTAAGATACATCTACACATGTGTTCTTTGCTATTGCATAGATAAATGCAGGCATTCCCTCTTTTCAGCACTATATTATTTGCTCAGTTCCCATCAGCTATTTCAACAAAATGGTTCCCTGGTTCAAAATTTTGGTTGAAATTAATAAATCTTGATTTATCAGTTGTCATGTGTTTGGTAGCACCGCAGTCAACCAATAAATTCCTCTAGTCCAAAACAATATCATATCCTAAAACAAAGAAATAGGTTTGGCCTTTAGAATAGGTTCTTATATTCTGACAAAAATCTTTTTGCCTTCAGTTTTTACATTGAAATGCTTTGTGGCCTTTCTTCTTACAAATGTAACAAATAATATTTGTCTTCCCTGTTGGGGAGGGGTAGTCTTCTCTTCTATGCTGAGATTTCTGGTAATTGTTATAATTATCATTTTTTGATTTATAATCATAGCAAGAATGGGTACTTACCCCAAATTTATTCCTTGGGTTAATCTTTTTAAATGTGATCTTTATTTGTAATATATTGTTAGATTCATGTGGGGGTGGGGTAACATGTACACACTGTTTCTTCATAACTTCTTAAACATCCCTTAAACTCAGAAAAAGTCAAGGTTTTCTTCTTCTGGATTATGACTGTTGTAAAAAGTTTCAAATTCGGAGGTAATCCTTTTAGAACCATGACAATTAAAATTCCATTGCTTATAACTTTCTCTGCTTCCTTCAGAACAGTAGAAATATTCTCTGTCCTTATTATATAGTCTGTAATAGACTCTGATTCCAATAGAGGGAAATAACATTCGGTTTTTCTTTTGATAAATAATGTTCCCTTCATATTGTTAAGGCATTTCTTCCACTGTCTTGTGCATCTCTTATTACTAATGACAAACTTTTATTGTCCAAATACTGAATGAGCTCAGCGAAGACGGTAGCATTCTTTTCTACGAAGTCCATATCATCACTTTAATCTATTGGTGACAGTATAACTCGGTGTAAATGTTGAATTCTAAGATATCCAAGTAACTTCACTTCCCACAACTCATCACCATTTAAGAAAAGTTTTGCTGCCCTGGGCCCATAACTTGTCAGAATTTGAGTAAACATCTTGTTTTCAGTTGTGCAATACAAAAAGTATGCTTTCTAAGTAACAAGGCAGGGACACATACTAAGTCTAGGCTTGTAGCTTGCTGTTGTTCATATATGCTTTAGTCATTTCTGATTGGGCAATCTACTGATGGGCAAGTCTATAAATATTTGTTAGCAATTTGTAGACAGCTGATACATATCAACAACCCTCCCCCAACAATCCATATCCAGTTTTATTTAAAACTAGGAGTGTCTTGGGTATGACATTGCCACCCTTAATTGCCATTACTCTCAGGTCCACTCTGACATGGAATGATAGTACCTGTTTGTGTCCCATCTATGGGTCAAATAGATCTGTTTAAAAATTATTCATTTTGAATATTTGATGCCAAGTAACTGTAAATTGTTTTTATAAAGAATAGTTACTTGAAGCTATAATTGTTTAATAAGGATTATTATTATGAGTTACTTGAAACTATATAACTGTGTGCAAACAAATGTCAATTATTAAATCGAAATCGTATAACTGTGCAAAAAACTTTTAAGAAATAACTACCCAAAAACTGTAAATATAAATGTACAATGAATGCACTTCCCTAACCTGTAGGCATAAAATAACCTTCGAGGAGTTGACATTCCACAGAAATCAATCACTCAATATAAAACTTTGAAAATCTTCCTTAGAAACTTCCTCTTCATAGCCTATAACCAATTTAGTCATTGGAGTAATTTCTCTTCATGACATCTTTCAGAGCAATGGAAGAGTTACTTGGCATTATCTATTTCCTCTATAAATAATGTGACAGTCTAATGGGTTACATGGTACCAGTAGCAATAAAGACTTAACTCTACAAATGATTAAGAAAGATTTTGGAAATAATTTATTGAGTGTGTAGGCAAGATAAAATTTGTAACTAATGCTTTAAATTTGACCAGGAATTTTTGATCTGGAAGCAGAACATTCAAAAATGTTTCTCTTTCTCTTCTTTTTCCTTTTCTCTTTTCATTTTTCCTTTTCTCTTTATTTCTCTCATTTATTTTTGTAATTTTTTCTTTTTCTTTCTGCTTCTTTCCCTTCTTCATTTTATCTTTTTCTTTCATTTTTTTTCTTTTTCTTTGCTTTTTAGTCCCCCCCCCTTTTTTTTCTTTTCTTAAACACTAAATGACTGTCGACATATCTTGTTCATCATTAGTCAATATGAAAGGCATTTCAAAAAGTGTCAGATTAAAACAATATTTATATAAAAAGAGAAAATATTTATTTTCTTAGTTAGGGAAATACTAAATGCAATTCTGTAAACCATATTTGAATATGCAATACTCATAACTTTTATTATTATAACTCACACAATTGATGTTGAGTTTATTTTTACTTGTAAATATAAATTTTTTTTTCTTTTTTTTTTTTTTTTTTTTTCTTTTAGTTTGTACAACCTTCTGAAGGATTTGGTAATTTTGATATCAATGCTTTTGCTGTCAAAATTATGTCTGTTGACCATCAACCTCCAAAAAAGTAAGTATTTGTACAAAAACCTTTGTATTTGTACAAAAACCTTTGTATTTGTACAAAAACCTTAATGAAATCTTTCATTAAGGGAATATCTTCCCAACAATATAAAAATTAATATTTCCCCACTTTATCTTGGTGACTTGAAGTTTTATAAACTCAAGACTCTTTCATTTAATGATTATTTTGATGTATACATATTTACCAACCTCTCCACTCAGGCAGGATATGACACAAGGTCAATTTTTAAGCGGAGTTTAACAGGTTTGAATTCAGAGTTTTCCTTCTCCTAGACTAGTTGCATTTAATGATTATTTTAATGTATATGAACATGAAAGACTCACCCAAATTGACAGTGAGGTATTCATCAACAACTGTTGGTAGAGGAGTAGGATGAGAATGATATTTACTTGGACCATATAAAACCAAACTTTATGAGAAAGAAAGAAGTAAAATGAGTTCTGTTTGGCTTTGTTGGTGCGGGGAAAAATAGAAAGTAAAGTCTGCTTTGGAAGTTCCGTTTTAACGAGTCAGAAGGACATGACTTATGCTGGGAAAAAAAAATCAAGTCTTTTGGTATTGTTCACTACAGTATATATTTATAAATTTTTGACTAAGTTATCAACTAAAAGTAAAAAAATTGACTTTGTTATAAACATGCTAAAAACTTTTTGCATGACCTTATTAGTTGATAATAAATTCCAATATGGCCTTTAAATTTGAAAGGGTTTCCTCACATATGCCTTTAGCTCCTTGAACCTCAGATATCTTGTACCTTATTCCCAAATAAGTCAAGCTTCAAAACACATACAAACTTTTCTCAAGAGTGTAGACCTCTTTTTCTTTTTTTTGACTGTGAATGGTTGCTACATTAAGCCTTTTATCAGTAGTATCTAACATAATCTGAGCCCATATTAGGTTTGCAGTGTATAGTAAACTAGTGCTCAGCCTTATTATGTATAGTAGAATAACATTTGGACCAAAATATTAAGCTTATAGAGTAATGTAAAATAGTGTTCAATCCCAAATATCAAGCTTACAGCTTCAAAGAATTAATAATCTGATTTTTTGTTTTTTGGGGTTTTTTTCTGTCAATATTCAACAATTTGATTACCAAAAGATTTTTATATTATGATATTTATTATGAAATAAAAAAATAGATTTGTAATTGAGCATGAAACCAAAATTTTATAGAGGAAGGTGAGTGGTCTTCTGTTTGTCTTGAAGAATTAATCTTAATAAGACTTCAATCACTGACCATTGATACTCTAATAATAACACAGGCATATGGCCATCCATACCATCAACAACAAAAAATCACACTCTATGAAAGGCACCTACTTAAAAATTGACCCAACTGAAACTTGAATTGAAAAAGGAGGGGTGGGAAACATGACTGAAAAAATTCAATGTTTAAAGATTAAATATATACAATGAGATAAAATGAAATTCCTTCAATATTTTCTTTTCAATTTGTAAGTTATTCATTCCCTGTCAAAAAATTTTAAAAACATATTTCACCCCATTGTATATATTTTTGTCTTATGAACACATTTAAAGGATTTTTACATTATGTCAAATCAATCCAAGAGGTATGAAAAATTTTTTTACTGTGATGTCAGAATCTTGTCTTTGTTCTTCATGATGGGCTTGAAACAAGAAAAACAATTAGAGCTATTTATTCTTAATTTTACCAGCAACCCTCCCCGCAAAATTGTATTAATACCAACATGTTATATGGAATGTGACTACATTAATCAAATCCTAATATTTTTACTTGATGTTTTAGAAACTTGTTTTGTGTAGCTTATATGAGATATTTCCTTTTGTTCTATTAAATTTATTCTTAAATGCTTTGATATGGCAGTTCATTGTATACTGTTAATTTGCAATTGTTCCTTTTAGACTCCAGAATGAATTTTTGTAAAAACCCAAATAGTTAATCTTGTTGATAAATGACAGCATTCACTCTGCCATGTTTATTACATGCATCTAAATTTCGGCTCTGTACTCACCTACAATTTTATTAATGTCTGTAACATTTGCAATGGAAATACATTAAAAAAAAAAAACAGGAATAAATGTTGAAAAATTATGGCTATTATAAGATTATTTTTTTTGTTTTTAAAGAGATTTGAATTTATCAAAATTCCATTCACTGACTTGGAATCTGAAATCAATAAATTCTTCCATACAAGATTGCAACAATACTGGAATTACAATATACACAAACTCTTCCAGATAAAACTCACACTAGGAGAATGGAAACTAGCTATCACACACACACACACACACACATCGAACTTCACACACACACATATATATATATACACCCACTGATATGCATACTCCTATATGGGGATACTCACACATGTACTAGTGCACCTTTTCTGCTACCAGAGGTCCTTATAGTGCTATTGGCATGAAATAATCCAAGACAGGTTGACATGCCTTTAAAATCAATCAATCAATCAGATTTGAACTTAGTAATTAAAAAGATGATCAATAATATATATTTATGTATTATTTATAAAAATTTGTTTTCCTTATTCTCATTTAGCAGTGCCCTAAAAAATATTCATTGCATAATCCAATATTCTCATTCAAATGATCTCAAATTTTAAAGGAGAAACAACTCAAAATTTTATGTTTAATGTTGTATATATTATATTAATGATAATAATAAATAAATATATATATATAATAGATTTAATGCCATGGAATTTAGTCTGCAACCCCTGGTTTCATGTTTTTACAAAATTCGCAGACTAAATTCCATGGCATTAAATATATAAATCTATTATATATATATTTATTTATTTTTATTATATAATAGCTCTATCCTAGATATTGAGTACTCTCCATATTATATTGCACTTGGTTCGCCACAAACCCAAAAAGTGATTTAGTGACAACCAACACTGGTATAATATATATATCATTTTTAGAAGGTGCTTATTGAGTGAGATTGTCCAGCTAGATGGTTGATTGCTGGTGAAGTTGTGTTGCTAGATCAAGCATATCTTATTATACCTAGCTCACTGGGAGAGATGTTGAACTTTGTTAGCTCATCTATCTTTTGGCCATTGGCTTTTTAGATAACCTAACTATTCATGTCCAGCTACCATTTACATACAACATTACATTAACAAAATTTGATATTAATAGTCTATGATAGTAATTTTTATTTAGTAACTATAATAAAATGAAATGACATTAAGTTAATTAACATTAAAATACAGAGTATTGCTGAAAAATTCATAACATTTCATAATCTAATAACTTAACCAATGAACTTAAATATAACAACGTGTGTAGAAACTACTGAAATTTTATATTTTATGTTTAAATTCATTTTCTTTTCCAGTGAATGGCATTTGTATATCTGAAAAGAAAAAGACCTAAGACATTAAACATAAAACTTTGAGTTGTTTCTACTAAAACTATTAAAATTCAAGATCATTTAAATGAGAATTAGTAAGCTTATGAGAAATGATATGTGGTGCCTTCTATAAATTTCCAGACTTTTTTCGTATGGGCATTTAAAATTGTTGTAGACTCTTGAAAATTCACTATGTTATTGCTATACATCTTATGAGATGACTGACCAAATTTTTATGATTTCAGCTTCAAATCAACAGCTACAGCACGAATTGGAATACACCCTACTAAAGCCTGATTGTCACACCTGGTGAATTTCGAAAATGCAATCTAGACGTGAGGACACTTTAGAAGAATGATATGCAGTAGAATTCTGTTTTAAACTCGGAAAAAATGCCACAGAAATGTATGGAATGCTTCAGACTGCTTTTCGACCATTTTGCATGATTTGAACATCAGTTTTTGAGTGGCATAAGAGATTCAAGGAAGGCAGGGAGTCTGTGAGAGATGATGTGGGAGGAGTAAGGAAGTTGATTGGCCAAAGGGTTAGGGTTACTATGTTGAGGTTTTAAGGGAGTTCAGGAAGAGATTCCTAGGGAAGAGGCCAGCACTCTTCAAATCGGGTCAGTGGCATTTCCATTAGGACAATGCACCAGTCCACAACTCCATCCTTGTTACAGACTATTTGACCAAGATGGGCATCAAAACAGTTCCTCCGCCTCCATATAGTCAAGACCTTGCTCCCTGTGACTTTTGGTCATTCCCTAAGCTCAGAGGCTGTTGTTATGAGATAATTGATAGATGAAAGAGGCTGTGATGAAGGTCATTGACACGCTCATACAAGAGGACTTTGATGGGGCCTTCCAGAAGTTGTTGGAACAGTACGAGTGCATTGCAGCCGGAGGAGATTACTTCGAAGAGGACTAGAGTTTCATGTGTGTACTATCAATAAAAGTGCCCATACGAAAAAAGTCTGGATCTTTATTTAATCATCCTCATATAAATTTTACTGAAATACACTATACATTACAAATAATACCAAATTTTTTTTTAATGCCCTATATGATAGTGTTGTTATGCTGGCAAAAGAAAGACACGAGGAACACAAAAAGGTTGATAGAATAACATATATATTCAAGTAACAGAAACAAGATACAAGTGAACCTGGTTAAACAGTAATTAGTTAATAGGAAGCTTAGAGTCCAGTGGGGTAGTGACTATCCATCCACTACACAAGTGGTATCACACATGATTGTGTCACGTGGGTTTCGTCAACAACTCTGATGTTCCGTTGACATGTATTTATGGAGTGGGGTGAGTTCATTATGTAAGGAGTACAACAGATAGGTAATATATTTTCATGAATATTTTTTTCAATATTATGTTGTTGTTTTTTTAACAGTGGCTTTACACTTATTGAAGACAAGCAAGTTCTTCTGTCTGAAACAGCTGAGCGGGTTTCTGCATATGTGAGTCAATTTTCTTTTAATTGCTTTTATATTGAGACTAAATTGAATGTATGCAAACTATGAATTTATTACAAAAAAAAAAACAATGGTTGAGACATCAGTATATTTTCATTCTTCTCACTGTCAGCAGGGCTAAGAATAAGCTGAATGTATTGTGTACTGGGGGGTCAGACCTATCCAAAAAGGGTGTCATGGGTATGACAGTAAATTGCATCTGATGGTGAGGCTTCAGTTCTGGAGAGTACCCCTTCATTACCATTACTCCCAGGTCAATTCTGAGTGGTATTACCTGTTAGTATCCCATCTATCGATCAAATAAGTAAGTAAAGCTGGCAACCTTAGTTGAGGGTGACCTGAAGGCTCCCTTTTCAATAACTACGACACCGAGGTGTAGGGGAGGGCACGACTCCTTTTCCTGGATTGCTCCACTTTACCCTTGATCCTTACCTTATAATGCTGAATGTTAAGCAAGGCGGCATCAAGTACCATCTTTTGAGTCTTTGGTATGACTCGAGCTGGGATTGAACCCTGGTCTGTTTGAAAATTATCTGTATTGCTCGAGAGCTGAAAAGGCTGTGGAACATAAGTGACGATGATACCAATTGTAGTTGGTGCACTTGGAACAGTCCCCAGAGGCCTGGAAAAGAGAATGAGAGAATTGGAGAGAAGGAAGAAGCATGACCATATTGATTAGCTTGAATATTTAGAAGAGTCATGGAAACCTGTGGAGACTTGCTTTCACTCCAACTTCAGTGAAAAAGCACCAGTTAGAACTCGTGTAAAAAACCTGTTAGAAGTAAAAATAATAATGAATACATCTTTCTACAAGATGGCAAAAATGGATGGTTGCATAAAACAGCAAGTAATTTCCTTTTTTTTTCTTTTTTATTTATAAACAAAATGATTAGATTTAAAAAAAAAAACCTTGTTACATAATGTATGTATTATTCAATACATGTATTGACATCATTGCTGAATATCATCTCGTATTGCAAGTTCAGAGTTAATATAAAAAACATTTTATTTCAGGTGTACTACTTCATTCTGTATGATTCCCAGGCCCGAGGATATGTGCGGCCATTCTGTATGGCTTATGTAACACCTGACTGTAGGTAAGTTGAGTCTGGTTTTATTCTCAATATATTCTTTGATAAAATATGAACTACTTCTGTCTCAATGTTTGTTAAATCTAGCCTATAAAATTCATACTCATAACAGCTGTTGTAGGACAGAACTATTTTGAAATTGTCTTTATTGGGAATCCTTTTTGAGATGAGGCTTCTTAATCTGAGTATTCATTTTATTGCGGACTTTTGTCCTCATCTTGGTAAAGACAATTATAAATTTGATACAGACCCGACTATGGAAGACCAGATAAGGAGAACAAATAATTGGATTTATAAGACCAAAAAATCCAACCTTGATTGCTCTTCGGGGCCCATAGCACAGCGGATAGAGGCGTCGAGTCTCTACGGTTCCAGGTGAGCATTGTTTGAAGATAGCGGTTTCAATTCCTACTCAAGCAGACCAGAGGGTTACTTGGTCAAAAACGTGGTGCGATAGACAACAACTATGGAAAGCAGTAATTACTGGGGATACAGTTACAAGACTCAGCATTCCTATCCAAGGTCGTGGTTAATCACCTGAAGATGGCCAGAGGTGAAATTGGCCGAAAAGTTGTGAGAAAAACAACAAAAGTTACCAAGATGAGGACAAAATTCCACAATAAAATTAACACACAGAACTATTTTGTTTTAGATTTTCAATGAATTTTCAAAGAATATTTATAGTATTTTTTCATGTTTGATATAAAAGCTTTTAGGTAATTCTTTTAATATAGTCCAGAAGAATTTGTAATGTTTCTGTGTTATGAAAATTTATTTTTCATTGTAATTTATATATTAATAATCTAAGGTTTGTTAATGATAATACAGTGGGAGATTCCCTGTGATGTAGTGGCTCATGTGCTTGACTGCAACATTGTAGTTAGTGAGTTCAAATTCCAGTTGCACTGTTACATTCACTTTTGGTCTAATGCCCTTAGGAAAGCTATGAACCCCTTCCTTATTCCTCCCAGTTATGGGTTAAATAGTACCACCACTGTTTTTCTACAAGGATGGCTTTGGCATTGAATAACCCCCAAAAGTTGATGTGCCATTAAATGAAGAAACCAAACCAAGCCCTAACACAGCAAAACTGACATATGTTAAATTTTTCTTACTAATAATTGTGTTAAAATGCTTTAACTTAATAAATAAAGCCATTTTTAATCCAATTTGCAACCTAATAGTATAAATTCTCTGTTCACATTCACACTGTTATAATTTCTTAAGGATGATAGCTATCAAAAACTAATTTTACCATACTTTTCTTAATTTATTTGCACTTACACACTGGGAGAATGGAAGCAAAACTTCAAAAAACAAACCAAAAAGAGGAAATTACATTGTCCAGATTCCGGATAGGTCATACAAGGATAACACACTCTTATTTACTCAAAGGAAAACAACAACCAATGTGTTATGCATGCCAGACCAAATACACCATGAAACACATTCTCATCAAATGTACTGACCTAGCTCATATAAGAAAAACCTTCTATAGTGCAAACAATATGAAGGAACTGTTCCAAAATACTGAAATGAATAATGTGATATAATTTCTAAAAACAGTGAAGTTATACACAAAAATCTAAAGAAATTTACAATAAGACCAAATTACTTCGATAAACCCTTTCTTTACTAGATATATTCTAACAAACTGATCCCTTTCCCAACCTGTTTCACAGGTGTTTTTGTTTTTTTTGTTGTTATGATTCCCTTCAAACAAACACCTAATAAAAAACAAATAACCAACTAATTATCTAAAGTTTATCATTAATTCCTAAGACCCCACCTTTGAATTTCTTTTCAGACTTATTTTCCTTAACTCGATTTGGCATTAAATGACCGATGAGGTTGATATGCCGTAAAACAAAACAAACAAATTATTTGCACTTATAATAATGTAAATTTATATTGAATTGAGCCTTTGGCAGCTTTTAAGTATGTATTTACCTAACTCTTCCCTTACAATCAGGATGCAACTCAAAATCAGTTTTTAAGTGAAGTACAATTGGTTTAAATTCAGAGTTTTTCTTCTCCTAGATTTGTTGCTTTAACAAGATTAAAGAACTTAGTTTGTCTTACTATTTATCCCTAGTTGGAAAGGAGAAAAGATGGATTCATGCCTTTCTCTAGTGAATTAGTATGAAGTGAAATGCAAACAATTTCCTCCAGGATTTGAACTGGAGTCACCAGTTCCATTTCTTATGTTAATAACTGTTATTCTAAGTCAGTCTTTAGGTAAGTGTAGAATTTGCTGACTTTTGCCAGTTGAAATCCAATGTTTGGGAATAATACTTAGATCTTTACTGATTCAAGTTACAAAAGTCATTGAGTTTTTGGGGTGTTTTTTCTTTCATAATTCATAAATTTTGTTCAATGAAGAAGTTTATTGATATGATTATTGCTTGTTTTCAGAAAATTAACTACATTTTACAAAGAAATTCATGAAGCATTCTCTAAGGTAAGTTTGTTTGTTTTGTTTTTTTGATTTGATTTAATTATTTTTACATTGTTCTCCACCAGGCCTAAAGAAAGCAGTGGTTTCTCTTGAAAAATAAATATAACTTCGTTAATTTTTTTGTACCATACTAACCAAATTATATGAGATACAACTGGAAAGGATCTAGTCATTTAATATCAACTAAAAAGAAACTAGCTTATCTGGGTAATATTGGCTTAGTTCTTTTCAAAGTATTCCCTCTTGGTACCTCATACACTTATCCCAGCATCCATTGTACTTTCTAAAATGTCTTCTTTTGGGATCATCATCAGCTGTCTCATTTCATTCTTTTTAATCACATTCACAGAATGCAATGTCTTTCAATAGTGATTTTTAAGTGAGTTTTCTTTCTAGACTGGTTGCTTAACCAAGGCTAAAGAATCAAGTCTGCTCTATTTTTTTTCATAGCTGGAGGTAGAAGAGATGGATTCATGCCTTTACAGAGGGAATTAGTGTAAAGTGGAATGCAAACAGCCTCATCCAGGATTTGAACTTGGGTCACCTATTTAATTTTCTATAACAATAACCATTATGCTAAGCACACCTCTATAATATTCTTTCATGCAATTTATTGTGTCAACATTTTGGGAATAACAGTGTTATTACCAAAGCAGAAAACACAAACAGGATTTATTGATTAATTTTGAAGTCTAGTCATTATTTATCTTGATAAAACTGTTATACAGGGAAATATTGATGAAATAAATTTACAGTTTTCAATCGACTTATTTCACTGCTTTCAAGTTCAATGAGATTTCCTACATTGATTACATATATTAACTTTGTCTCTTAAAAGGTTTCCCATGATCTCAAAGTTGGCAACCTCAGATTATTTGCGACAGAAATGAGACATCAACTCAGGGATCTGGAATACAGTTATGGTAAGTTCTCAGGTCATATCCTAGTAGATTTGTGTGTGTCTATTAAAAAAAAAACTTTGATGAAATATTTAATGTACATTTGTAAAGAAACCATCCTCAATTGTGAAGTCCTTTGGAAAGCCAGCTACTCTCCAGTATTTGCCAGCATAATTAAACTGCTACACAGAAATATGAAGGCTTGTATTACATTCAATGGACAACTGCCTGATAAGCTTACAGTTGATAATTGTGTGAAGCCAGGTGATATTCTGACCCAGCACTTATATTGTACACAGGAATTTATAAATACAAAATGATGATGTCATTTGTGTTTATTACTTTTGGTAAAAATTATGGAATTAGTATATTCAGATGATGTTCACTTTAGGTTTTTCATTTAATAGTAAACAGACTCATAATAGATCAGATGCAAAACATTTTTTCCTTAATTGCTGTACTTAATAGCTTCATAAATATACCTTAAATAGATTAAGTTATTTAAATAAATGGTATAATTATAAGCAAAGATGGCATGATAACAGTTTTCAAAATGGGAGAAGATCTCATCATCATCAAGGCATGCCAACAGCATGGGTCCCCTTGGATCTTTCTTACCATCTGTTCCTATTGGCTATTGCTTTTGATAAGTCCTCTAGACAGCATTTAGTGTTTACACAGAACTGACAAAAGTAAGTTTTTTCTGGTTGGCCAATGCTGACATGTCTGTTAGGGTCCCTTAAAAAATGTCACTTATAAGTTGGTCTTTGCTTCTCCAGAAAAGCTCAGCATGTCTTGTTTGGATGGTTTGCAAGATGGGAAGTAAGTGACCATACAGCTGCTATTTTGTTGGGTGCTGCTTCCGGGATTTTTTAAAAATCAGCCCTACCTGCCTTAAATCTGTATGAGTGCATATTGTCTATGATTAAAACAAAAGTGATTGTTATTAATTAAAATAAATTGCTGAATTTTATTTTTTATCTTTTTTTTTTTTTTTAATTTATTCCTAATTTCAGACTGTTTGATCAAATTAGTAAAACAAGATGAAATTTCCACAGGCCAACCCCCGGAAGAATCAACTGTTACCTTGGACTCTTCAAACATTACAGCACAAAGTGTGAAACTTTTAAAAGAAGAAACAGAAAACATCTTACAAGTGTTATTGAAAAACAAAGTATGATTTGATGTTTAATTTCTTTCATTGTTTAATGCTAGGGTGAGTCAAAAGTTTTGCAACATTTTTTGCAGAGTAAGGTACAATTGTTATATTCATAATCATAACAACACAACAAAGAAGAAAGACGAGCAAAGTCTTCTTTAACAAATATATGTACCTCTCTCTTTATTTGTAACATTTGAAAAGGATTACTCAATGTTTGTGTGTGAGGGGGAGTTGGAGACCGAACAGAACTGCAATATTTTGACCCGCACTCTTATGGCCGTCAACGTTGTGTCTTTCTTGTTCTCCAGGACTACTCAACCGGAGGCCCAGGGGCTCACTCTGCTGGTTGATGGCTTTCTTTACTGCATCTTCTCTGGACCCCAACATGTTGTATATGTTGTGTCTTATGTGTTTGTAAAGCAATGTGAAATGCCCCTGGCCGGAGATGAGAGAAACCACAAGACAATCAGGTGGCCATTACAACATTATCAAAAGAAAAAAAAATTCTCAGAAGTCGACAAAAGCATTGTTTTAGTTGTATTTTTTATTTTTATTTTTAGATTAAACCTTGTCAATCATTATTATTGATTTTGACTCGGCTTTCATCTTAATTTTTTAATAGCTTTCTTATCGAAATTCACGTAGAATATCAATTTACAACAATGAATGGAAATTTCCAATCTGAGCTGTTTCCTCACTTACATGGTTGCCCTGTCAGTAAGGCTTAGAATATGCTGAACGTAACCCCTGCAGAGGGTAAAACCCTATTGCCAAGAGAAATCAAGTAAAGAATGGGTTAAATTCAGACTTCCAATGGATTTTTATGGCTCAGATATTTAACAGCAGCTGGTGTGTTTAACCAAGCTTTCCTCAGGCAAGCGTATCCTTTATTGATGTCACATAGTCACTGATGAAAGCTACATTAGTGACTACTAATCTTTAGATTGGTGAAGAAAATCACAAAACCACAACTTGCCTAATATGTTAGGATCTCTATAGTGTGACAGCAAATTCTTTAAAATCCCAAAACGGGACTTTATTTTCGCACGTGTGAAGACGGGGCAGACTGGCACTTTAACCTTGTAGAATAAGTCCTCGTTCAGAGTTTTTCCTCGGGCATATTAGAACTGGCATATTATGGGGGGGGGGGATTAATTTATGGCTAGACTGACCGCCGCTGGCAAGGGGTTCCAATTTTCACACTATACACACACCCACCAAGGCCGCTAGTCTTCCTCCCCTAGAACAATGGAAGATATGGACCTCTATGTTTAGACGTAATAATATTATATTGTAGTAGTCGGCAACTCCGGTTCCCCGTATAAGAGTTTGAAGGAATTTATGGGACAATTTTAAGCGAGCATATCATAAGGCGAATGGAAGCTGAAAAAGAAATATGACATAACAAATTCGTAATGGATGCTGCAAATAACAACTTCAAGCACGTGGGAACATTAAAATATATCAATCTTTTACTACACATGGATATACACCTTCAACGTGTCAAATATATCATAAATGAATAGTCCATGAACATAACTGTCTTTCTTCTTTTCTTTTCTTTCGTTTTTCTTCAAATTTTGAGAGAGAGAGAGAGGGTATATAAAAATTGGGTATAAGGAGAAACAGTCCCCAAGTTACTTATCTTATTTAGATGGATTCCTGTGGAGAATCTTTCTTCTTTTACGGGCTGACAGACTGTATCTTATTTTTTTAGTACTTGCTAGAAGATATTTTTCGTCTTCTTTTACCCGGAGTTCTTGGCTTTAGTTCTATCTGCCACGAACCCTGTCCAACAACTAACTTTCTTATTATCTATTTCCGCTGACGGGAAGGAGTCCCCACTTCCGTTTTGGGGTCCCAGCCAATCATTTGGTTTCTCTCTTCTTCCCCCTGGTCAGGCGATTTTTTTAGGGCTACTAGATGTCCCATTCTTTTTCCATCAGGTCACCAAGTACAAACATCTGTTTTTCCATTCTGACTTGGATTTGTTACTTTGGGATTGACCCACATTCTTTCATGTCTTAACGGCCATTCTCTGATGGCTTGCCACTGTTAATTCACGCACAGGGAATAGTAGTAATTTTTTTTTCTATCATCTCGGTGGGACACCACGTGACAATAGCAATTCACTTTTTGTGGCTATATAAATAAGTAATTGATGATGGGCCCAACATACTGAGAAGCTTATTCTTTCTTGTTGGAATAGGTTCTTCCCCTATCTTTGAATCTTTTTTATTTCTCTGTTCATGCAAATGTTTTCCTCCTCATACTCCAGCCACCAAAAGACAGGGTGAATAGAGAAATCCATCATCTGATATTGGAGATTGTGGAATACTCGTTGGTATTTCTTAGATGGCTGATCAAGTCTGGTGATCTTGGCAAGTCTTGGTTAACTAATTTTTTCAGTCTGGGTTACTAGATTATGCATATCTTATTACACTCTAACCTACTGGAAGAGATGTTGAACTTTGTCAATTTGTTTTTCTTCTGACTTTTTTGATAACCTATTGAAAGAAAAGGAGGTGGATCGTATGCCTCCTCAGCAACAGAAAGAAAAGAATACGTGGAATCAATTTCTTTAGTAGAAGGTGGGCAGTCGAGTTTCTACACTGAAAATATCCCTTTTTCTTCCTCAACAATCTTCTCCAGCAGTCCTACATTGAAGCTCGTCTCTTGTCATGTGTTGCCAAGACTCAAAACGCTTTCTGACTCCGGTGCATTCAGGCAGGATTTATATAATCATGCCAAAATGCCAATCCGAGTCAATCACACAATGTGGTAATTTACATGCATGCTGACGTCAAACATGATTCACGATCGGGAGGATGTGAGTTTGATCTTCCTAATTGCCCGTTTCTCTCTCCCTGATCTCATTTTACACACCAGACATATTCGTGCATGCTTTGAGCTGCTGCATGCATGATTTCTCTCGCTATTTGCAATAGGTACCATTTGTTTACAATGTTAGATTATTTTGAATTGGTCGTGTTTCCTCATTGTCATAAATTGATGGCTTAAGTGAATTGCAAAAAAATAAATAAAATAAAAAATTATATGAAAAAACTTACTAATCAAATAATAAAACATTGTTTTGTTTATCTTTCATATAGACACACATGCACATATTTATGAGCAACAAATGATCTCCTGAGATTAGTTCAAGAAAAAAATTAAATTCTTTTTGTTTTCAGGCTCTTTTTGAGAATGATTTTGAAGAATCCCAAACAACAACAGCTGAGGACTGTAAATATGATACTGTTTCTCAAGATGGCAGTAGCTGTGGCAGCTTTAAAGATACTGAACTTGACTCTTTACATCAGAAAACTCAGTTTTTCTCAAGAGACCATTCCAAATTATTAACCAGTAGTGATAATCACCACAATGTTTTGGGAGAAACAA
Organism: Sepioteuthis lessoniana; assembly: GCA_963585895.1. Classification (NCBI taxonomy): domain Eukaryota; kingdom Metazoa; phylum Mollusca; class Cephalopoda; order Myopsida; family Loliginidae; genus Sepioteuthis; species Sepioteuthis lessoniana. The sequence goes on from OY757910.1 coordinate 118,654,129, forward strand.
AACACTTTACCTATCGACCTCGTGGAGACAGCAGTAGCAGCGAGTCTGATATAGAAAAACGACTACATGGTCAACATGATAGCAAGGCTAACATTATTCATCCCAATCTAGAACGAACAATCTCTGGACATTCTACCAAACCTTTAGAAACTGTTCACAATCATGTGACTCGATTAAAGTCAGACTCTGCAGTGAAGCCAAATGTGATTAGAAATGAGCATTACGTCCGAGTCAGTAGTGTGGACAGGTCCCATTCATGTTCCGACATTTGGTCTAGTGTAGATGGTCAGAAAGATAACCATATACATATATCTCAAGGACCTAGTTCGGCTATTCTTCATTCCAGTGAATCCGATTTTTCCACGTCATCCACTTCTTCACAGCTGGATCATTTGACCTTGGAACATTCTGATCCAGCATCAATTTTAATAGGTAAGTTTCAGTTTAATTACTCTTTTTTCTAAAGATTGATATCAGATCTGTAGTGGCAGCGTAGAATACAGTGTGTTCCTTGCAGAGGAATAAAACCTTCCCAAAAGTGTGTGTGTGTTGAAGGGGTCTGAGTATAACACTAAACTGCATCTGATGGTGAGGCTCCAGTCTTGGGGAATGTGGAGTACCCGTCATTGCCATTGCTCCCAAGTCTATTCTGACCCAGAGTGCTAGTACCTATTAGGGTTCCATCTATGAATCAAATAAATCTGTTTAAAAATTACTTGTATTTGGTAAGAATACTTATTGCCATATTACTGTAAATTATTTGCATAAAGAGTAGATACTTGATGCTATATGGATGCACCACATGGACGCTGACTAAATGGATGGAGAAAAAGCTTGATGGCATTTACACAAGAATGCTGTGAGCAATACTGAACAAGTCCTGGAGACAGCACCCCACAAAGCAGCAGCTATACGGCTACCTACTATCCATCACGAGAACTATCAAAATTAGATGAACCAGACACGCGGGACTCTGCTGGAGAAGTTGGGACAAACTCATAAGTGATGTACTCCGGTGGACCCCTTCACATGGACGAGCAAAGGCAGGATGTTTAGCTCGAACCAATATACAGCAGCTCTGTGCTGATATGGGATATAGACCTGCCGAAAACAATGGACGATAGGGAGGTGTGTCGAGAGAGGGTCAGAAATATCCATGCTGATAACACAACATGATGATGATTATTAGTTAGTTAAAACCATATATCCATGTGCAAACAAATGATCATTAAATTGGAATAGTTAATTTAAACCATTTAATTGTCTATGAATTATTATTACATATGAATACTTGATTGCCTTGGATAGCTGCTGCTTTGTGGGGTGCTGTCTCCAGGACTTGTTCAGTATTGCTCACAGCATTCTTTTGTAAATGCCGTCAACTGGAGCTGTAGAATACACTGACTGCTTCTCTGCAGAGGGTTAAGACGTCCACCCCAAACAAGTGTCCTGAATATGACACCAAACAATCTGATGGTGAAGTTCCAGTAATGCTGGAACTCCTTGGTCCACTCTGACCTGGAGTGGTAGCACCTGATAGGGTCCTATCTATGGGTCAAATAGAACTAAACTGTGTACTTATGCTAAACTGAATTGCTTGAAATAGGACTGTTTTGAAATCCAGTTGTTGGGGCTTAGAACACACTGACTGTATTCTCTGCAGAGAGGTAATACCCCATCAAAATTGGGCATTCTGGATATGACACTAAACATCATTTGATGGTGAGGCTCCAGTTCTGGAGATCTAAGAAGTGTGGAGTACTCCCACATTGCTGTTACTCCCTGGTCCACTCTGATTTGGTGTAGTTAGGGTCCCATCAATGGGTCAAATAGATCTGTTTAAAAATTTTGAGTATTCAATAATAATAACTGTAAATTATTTGTATTAAGAATATTGTCTTGAACCTATAATTGTTAACTATTAGTTACTTAAAACCATATAAGTGGGTGCAAATGAGTGATTATTATTAAATACGAATAATTACTTGAAACCATATAATTGTTAGTATTAGAAAAAATACTTGAAACCATATAATTGTTAGTATTAGAAGAAATACTTTAAACCATATAACTGTGTGCAAAAAACACTTAAGAAACAGCAGCACAAAAAATATAGATATAAATATAAATATAAATGTACAATGAATGCAATTCTCTAACCTCTTGACATAAAACCACTCTAGACAGATTTGCATGCTGTTAAAATCAATCATTCAATAAACTATTTATCAGACCTCCAAACATAAATATTGATTAGTGAGTAAAGGTTTAGTTAATGCATTGCAGACTTTCTAACAAGACATTCTCAAGGTCAGATTTATTGGAGTAGTTCTAATGCCATGTGTCCCAGCTATACTAAATGTTGCATGTATTTTGAGCTTTTGAGTAGAGATATTTTCAATTTCACTTTTATGACAGAATTTCCACGATGGTGGTTTTGTTTGTAGATTTTGTGAGATCTCAATCTTTTTAGCAACCGATGAAAGGAACTTGAATAATGTGTGTGTGATCAACTTTTGATATGAATTTGATAAAAAAGTTTAGCATCTTTCATTTATTTGTATATCTCGATGAAGAATTAATTATGATTATTATCACTGTCTTTCATCATTGTCATCATATCGTGGCACCAACACGGATCTCCCTGACCCTCTCTCGATAACTGTACATTGCTCCTGGGAGGTCTTCAAGGCTATATTCTGTATTAGCACTGAGCCGTTGTATATAGGTTCTAGCTGGTTGTCCTGCTTTTACTTGTCCATGTGAAAGGGTCCACAGGATTACATAGCTTATGAGTTCGTCCTTACTTCTCCAGCAGTATCCCGCATGTCTGGTTCGTCTAACTTGGATAGTTTTCGTGATGGGTGGTAGGTGGCCGCACAGCTGCTGCTTTGTCAGGTGCTGCCTCCAGGACTTGTTCATTATTGCTTGCAGCATTCTTGTGTAATTGCCGTCAAGCTTTTAGTTAGCGTCCATGTAGGGCATCCATATAGCAGTATCGACACAACTGCTACTTGGAAAAAACTATGTTTTATTTCATTGGTCTGGTTTGACTTCCATATGACTGATAGCCTATCGATAGCTGTCCATGGCTTTGCTAGTTGTGTGTTGATGTCTGTCTCGGTTGATGAGACACTGCTTCCAAGGTAGGTGAACTTGCCTACTAGTTTCAGAGAACTACCATTTAGTGTGGAGATGTTGCCTCTTTGATTGAAGCACTTGTATTCTGTCTTGTCTGCCTTGACATGGAGGCCTATGCCAGCAGCTGCTCATTCCAGACTATGTAGCAGGGTTTTGGCTTGGGCAGGTGTATTTGCCAGAAGCACTATGTCATTGGCGTAGTCTGCATCCTTAATTGTTTGTCCAGAGTATCTTCTGCTTCTTTTCTTTGTCAGCTTGAAACCGTTATCTTTCATTTTATCAATAGACATTCTAAGCACGTAGTCTACAGAGATGATAAAGAGGTATGAGGTTAATGCGTCTCCTTGCAGCACACCTGCTTCAATATCAAAGTAGTCTGTCTCCATCCGGGGAGCAGACTTTTACTTTCGTGTTTTTATATAGCCTCATTATGGCTGCAACAGTTTCTTTGGATAGGCCGTTGGCAATTAGTATTTGCTCTGTGTATGGAGTCAAAGGCCTTGGAGAAGTTGACAAATAATATTGTTTTTTGCACATACACTTAGAATTCGATGGATAGTCAAAATTTGTGATGTCATGGATCGATTTCTCTGAAAGCTATTTTGGTTCTTCCTAAGTATCTTCTCAATTTTGGGTTCTATGCAGTTGTAAAATTCATAAAACTAAATAAAAGAGGCTGTTAATACTGCTAGTGTGTAAGAACAATAACAAACCTGGTGCCTAAAGAAACATTATGAAGGATGGGTTGAATTTAAACTTCTTTAAGACCAACAGCACTCATATTTTATGTGGTATCGAAAACCAGGTTTACCCAAGGCAAAAGATGTATAATTTCCCTGAGTTTATCCTTTATTATTATCCCTCACTATCAAAGAGATGACAATCAAGTGAGTTTCCATATCAAAAAATAAAAAAAACCCATCAAAATGAACCATACGCCAACAAACCCTGCCTCTAATTGCAGATTGAAGCTCTAATGTTCTTTTAGATGAAAATTGTCACCAACCAAGTCAAAATTAAAGATCACAAAAATATTTATATTAGACAGTGCCAGATTTACATATGGGCCGTAGACTTGGGATACCTGATAAAACAAAAAAACAAAAAAGAAAGGAAGGAGATTTATTTTCAGATTTAAATCGGCTCCTTTGAACTAATTTGAACCTATTTAGCCTGTCAGAGCCCATCTCTCATTACAGGTCTACAACTGGTTTGAATTCGGAATTTTCCTTCTCCTAAATCAGTTGCTATACCAAGGTTAAAGAGCCCTGACTGCTTTACAATTTACCCATAGCTGGAAGGAAAATATTTGGATTCATACCTTTCACAGTGTGATATGTAAAATGCAAATAGTCTCATTCAGGATTTGAACTCTGGTAACTGAACCCACTTCCTGCAATGATTGCTACAAGTGCCCCCAATGAGTTATGACCGAGACAAATCTGGAAATAAAATTATACACGTATCGACTTTAGATTTATGCATTTTTTCACCACTCAAATAGTGTTGCTTTGCAAGTAATGAAATTTGTGCAAGTTATAAACTTTTTTTTAACTTGGAAACATTTTTGTACACCTCATGGCTACTATAAAGGAATCTTTAAGTAAGATGTTTGCTTATGATTCAATAAAAATTTGAAGAATCTTTGAAGAAATGGTTGAGGAAGAGCAAAATCAGTGATTTGATATCTGGCTTTTTATATACAGGATGGTTTGTAAACTGGATAGGATGGGGGAGTGGAGATAGAAGAGCAAGTGTAACTTCAAATGTGAATGATAATAAAGGTAAGCCGCACACACACACACATACAGAGACACACAAGTATTCAAATTTCCAGATGAATAGTAGTAGAATTAGTAACAAGTAGACTCTTGGCACGTAAATCAAAATTCTCCACTCTGCTACCAATCGAACACTGCAAAATTTATATCATAAATGGTTTTGAATTTATTGTCATCATGACAAAATTTAGATTTGCCTGCATCAATGCACAAAAATATGAAACTTTGAGTTATATATATATCTTGTTTGCTTTTCTTTTTAAATGTTTTTGAATTTATAACTCCAGAAAACAGAGCAGAAAAACTTGATCGGGTTTTGCTGGTGGGAGATGAAATCAGTTACAAGGTAGGAATTACCAGAATTGCTCTTTAACTTGTTTAACGCTAAGAATATGTAACAGTTGCTAATCCAAGTGTTTCATCAAATCTAAAAATAGAAAAACACGCACATGTATTGTAATATCTAAAAATAACTTTTTCCCTATTTTGCCGCCAAAAACCAGTGGATCTAAATATATCAGAATCCACTGTGCTGGCCAGCAGCAGTCCAGTAGTCAGAGAAAAAATATGTTAGATGCTCCTGGCTGAACCAAAAATATCGGTTCTGAATTTGGCAACAATAACCAAGTTTTTTTCCTCAAAGAAATTCAGGGTTGAAATCTTTGGTTTAGCCTGCGGAATCTATGCTTGTCTTCTGTGACTGCTAGATTGCTTTTGAATTTAAAGTCTTGGTATATGAATAAATATCTTATGTCATTTACTACCTGACTAATTCCATATGTATTTTCATGTTAACATACAACTTTACATTATATTTATGATTGATTAACCTCTTTTCTTATATTTCTGTCTGATGATTGTGCACACCAGATGAAACTTAAAGTAATGAAATTTTAGTGTTCATAATTTGATATTTTTTAGGTTTTATATCTTTGCTACTATAATAACATCAAGCACTTTTTCTAGCTAACTTTTCTCATTTGCAATTATCTTCTTATATATAATTTTTTTTTATCTTGTGCAGCCCAAATTGTACAAGCCTCCTAGCAGAAAACGATTTGAATTTATGCTTCGTAACCTCAAAACTCTGTGTCTGACTGAATCTGGGACGGACCAGTGGAAGCAGTTGGGACTTATCCAACAGGTATATCAAACAGTATTTATCTATTTTTCTTATAGAAAAAAATACTGTAATGTTCTTGCAATTATTTTGTAATATGAATGTAAGAACTTGAAAGTTATAATAAAGATTGTTAAAGATGTTGGTATATGTGCCTAAGACTAGGTACAGACCTGTGTAAGGTTGTATGAAACACTCGCAGTTGCCCATGCATTAAGTCTCTTCTTTACAACACAGACGTTTTTGATTAAGAGAAAGACAATGGCTGATATAATGTTGTGCTCAGGTTGCAGCAGGAATTGCAATTTTTACACAAACAACTCCTTTCCAAAAACAGCAGAAGATTTTTTCTTGAAGACACATGATCCTGTCTTTAAAGCTACAGTACGAAGTCTTTTACTGGTTCTTAGATGGTAAAATTAGTCTCTCAATCCATAGTTTACTTGTTGCCCACTGTCCAGTTATTTTTTTCTATTTATGACCTTTGCTGATTGATGAATGACATGGTCTTGCTTTTTGCTGATTGGTGAATGACATGGTCTTGCTTTTTGCTGATTGGTGAATGACATGGTCTTGCTCTTTGCTGATTGGTGAATGACATGGTCTTGCTCTTTACTGATTGGTGAATGACATGGTCTTGCTTTTTGCTGATTGGTGATTGACACGGTTTTGCTTAAGGTGTGTTTTTAAAAAATAAAAAGACATTGAAAAATCTCTTTGAGACTCCTGCTCCAGGCTTTGATGTAAGTTATCCTTCTTCTAGACTGTTAATTTGAGGCTATGAAATTCTGAAAAAAAAAACAACCTATCTTGTATATAATATGCTATATATATATATATATATATATATAAAAAGGCTCTGGCATTAAATTCAACCAACCAAACTATGATATGCACCGACTTTTTAGAATTTCTAGCAGCTAGATTTAACATTTTATTCAACTTTTTATCTGGTTTGTATAGACTAAAGATAAAAATTTATACAGTTTACTTAAGTTTTGAAATAAAATGTTTTTGTAGTATTTAGAGGAAACACTCTGACATGTTCACACAAAAATGCAACAAGTTCACTGCAAAAATAAGCCCACACTAGGAGAAACAAACACATATTCCAATTGCTACGAGGTTCCTTCAATAAGTTTCCAGACTTTATTTGTACAGGCATTTAAAATTGTTGTAGACTCTTGAAAATTCAGTATTTATTGCTTTACATCTTATGAGATGACTGACCAATTTTTATGATTTCAGGTTCAAATCAACAGCTACAGCAGTAATTGGAATACACCCTACTAAAGCCTGATTGTCACAGCTGGTGAATTTCAAAAATGTAATCTGGACGTGAGAACACTTTAGAAGAACAATATGCAATAAAATTCTGTTTTAAACTTGGAAAAAAAGCCACAGAAACATATGGAATGCTTCAGGCTGCTTTTGAACCATCTTTCATGAATCGAGCATCAGTTTTTGAGAGGCATAAGGGATTCAAGGAAGGATGATGAGAGGTGTGGGAGGAATAAGGAAGTCAGAACACCAGTGTTGATAGGCCAAGTAAAAAATTTCATGGATAAGGACTTTTGTGTGTCTATAGAGACAATAAGTGCACAGTTAGATGTCAGTGTGGGAACTTTACACACAATTATTCACGAGGAACTGAAGATGCGGAAGATTTGCACAAAGTTTGTCCCAATGGTGCTCAGAGAAGATCAGAAAGAAAGACGTTGTCATGACAGCAGGGAGATGGTCAAGCTGATCAATTCAGATCCCGCAGTTCTTGATGCTCTGGTAACCTGCGATGAAAGCTGGATCTACTGCTATGACCCAGAGACCAAGAGACAGAGTTCCCAGTGGAAGCATGCTGGCTCTCCCAGACCCAAGTAGGCCAGACAGAGCAAATCCACCCACAAACTTTTGATGATCCCTTTTTTTGACAGCACTGGCATGATCTACATGCACTGGGTTACCACTGGACAGACAGTCAACAAGGAATACTATGTTGAGGTTTTAAGGGAGTTCAGGAAGAGATTCCTAGGGAAGAGGCCAGCACTCTTCAAATCGGGTCAGTGGTATTTCCACCAGGACAATGCACCAGTCCACAACTCCACTCTTGTCACAGACTATTTGACCAAGATGGGTATCAAGACAGTTCCTTACCCTCCCTATATCCCAGACCTTGCTCTCTGTGACTTTTGGTTATTCCCTAAGCTGAAGGAAAGACTTAGAGGCTGTCATTATGAGACAATTGAGGAGATGAAAGAGGCTGTGATGAAGGTCATTGACACGCTCACACAAGAGGACTTCCCTGGGGCCTTCCAGAAGTTGTTGCAACCGGAGGAGATTACTTTGAAGGGGACTACAGTTTCATGTGTGTACTATCAATAAAAGTGCCCATACGAAAAAAATCTGGAAACTTATTTTAATGAGCCTTGTATTTTTCTGTAGCAACATCAAACTGAAGTGTTTGTCACACATTAGTTAGTTTGGATCATTGTTATAAGTGACATTTCAAGAGTTGGCATTCATAGTATAATGGATATTGTTGTAGGAAATGAACACAATGACACAAGTTCAAATCCTGGACAAAACTGTATTTCATATAGTGCCAATACCCTTGAGAAAGGTATGAATCTAAATATTCTCCCTCCAGTTATGGATAAATTGGCAAATAGTAGGGCAAATTGAACTCTATAAGTTTAGAATGGCAACTAATCTAGGAGAAGGAAAACTCTTAACTCCAACCTGTTAAACTTTGCTTAGAAATTGACCTGGGATTGAAACCAGGTCTCCCGGACCATATATATATATATATACCTGGCTCATTGGTCTAGTAGGTAGAGTATTCGCCAATGGTTCGGGAGACAATTGACTTTATGTCGCATTCTGTTTGAAGGAGTTGATAAATATATGTATTTGCCCATACAATTCTGAATAATGATGAAAAGTTCTTATTTAACTTTTAATACACCCACCTAACTTTTTAAGCTTAGAAATACGGTGGGGGGGGGAGTTTGGTATACACAAATAATTATGATAATAGAATCTTCAAAACTGTGGCACCAATTATTAATGAGCTGAAGTACCTGTCTACAAAATGTCAAGACATTTAAGTGGATGACGGGGGTGTCCTCATGGTGTAACGGTTAAAGCGAGTTCATACTCCAGTCACCCTATTATGTTCACTTTCGGGCAAATACCCTTGGGAAAGATATGAACCCCCTTATCCTCCCAGCTATGGGTTATATAATACCACTACTGTTCTTCTAGGAGAATGGCTTTGGCATTAAATAACCTACAAAGGTTGATATACCATTAAACAAAGAAACCAAACCAAGTGGATGACATTTAAGATGTTTATCAATTTAAACATTAAAAAAAAATTGTTTGTTTAAACTGAGCAATGCTATTTAATTAGTTAAAATTTGAGATCATTTATATTAGAATTGGATTAGTTATTAGATTATAGAATTATATCTTTTTTCTAAAATATCCTGTATACTTCAAATGATATAAGATTTTTTAAAACACCCTGTATATCAACATATTAGTATATAACATATAGGTAGATGATTTATTCATTATTTATTCAGACTGTATATGTTAAAGACAAATAGTATATCTATGTTGAAGAAAAATTTATAATAATGAAATAAATATGGAATATCCAAGTTATTTCTGATATCTTCAGAAATGTTATTAATATTTATAATTTCTTTCTTCAGCATTTCAGTCAAGATCTGGCCATCCTGAAGATGCACCGTCTGGAAAAAAGCTTAGCTGGTAAATGTATATTTTTTAAAATTCTCATCATTTTTCCTACTGTTTTAGTTATTGTAAAATAACAGACTGTATTTTACTCTTACATTACTTGGAATCTTCAAATGACCGCCTCGCCCTGTCTACAGGACTTAGAATATGCTGACTGTATCCCCTGCAAAAAGGTAAGACCCTCCCGCAAAAATGATGTCCTGGGTATGGCACTAAACTTTATCTGATAATGAGGCTCCATTTCTGGAGAATTGGGCAATATTGAGTACCCCTTCATTGCCATTACTCCCAGGTTCACTGAGACTGAAGTGGTAATACCTGTTAGGATATCATCTGTGGGTCAAATAAATATGTTTAGAATTATCAGTATTTGATAGAATACTCGATATCACATAACTGTAAATGATTTTTATCAAGAATAGTTACTTGAAGCTATAATAGTTTGCAATGGATTATTACTAGTTACTTGAAACTATATAACAGTACAAACAAATGATTATTTGAAACCATATAATTGGGTTTAAATTATAAGTATTGAATAGGAATACTTTCAACTATACAACTGTGTGCAAATAATTTGCATTAAATAAGAATACTTATCATATAACTAATGAAACAACTACACAAAAAAGTGAATATAAACATACAATGAATACAATTCCTTAACCTCTAGGCATTAAATAACCCAAGACAGGTTGCCATGCAGTTAAAATGAATTCGTCATTTCTAGGATTTTCCAAAGATTGATAAACTTGACCCTTTTTATGATTTTGATCTTATACCCTGTACATGTCTAAAAATATTATAAAGAACAGAAATATTTTTCTTTTTATTTCTTCAGATCCCTCATGTTCTCTCGTCACATTTGGAGGATGTGTTACAACTAACTTCTTACATGGTTTATACAGGTGAGGGAATGGATTTTTGAAAGCTTTAAATAAACTCGTTTCAGAAATATTAATTTTCATTGCAATTTGACTAGTATAAAGTGGTAGTACCGTCTATGGGTCAAATAGATCTGTTTAAAAATTATACATATTCAATCAAACCCTGTGCAAAAAAAATAAAACTCTTAAGAAACAACTACTCCCAAAAAATGTGGATATGAATGTACAATGAACATAATTCTCTAACCTCTAGGTATAAAATAATCTTAGAAAAGTTGACATGTTGTTAAAAATCAATCAATTAATCAATCATTTCTCTATGTGACTATATTTAAATCCCAAAATCTGTGCCATATGCAACTATAGTCAAATTTCATACTTTCCATTTGCTGGTCTGTATTTTCCATCCACTGGAGAATTTTACAGGAGAGGGTAGTGGTGAATGACTGCCAGGATGCAAGCAAGGGTTTCATTTGCCTTGAATGGGTCACCTGAAGTAGGTCTGATTTTGAAAGAGACCTGAAACCTTCAATAACCATAGACAAACAACATCATGTAGGGGACATTTTAGCATATTTACAGATCTACTTTTTTTGAGTTCAGAGAAGTTTCTTATTATTTTGTTTTGGTTGGGCTTCTTTGTTTTAATGTCATATCAACCTTCATGAGTTATTTAATGCTAAAGCCATCCATGTAGAAGGACAATAGTTGTAATCTTTATCCTGCGTTTGGAATAAGGAGGTTTAGATATTAGTCTGACAGTGAACATGATAGCACAACTGGAGTTTGAACTCACAGTCCAGCATGTTAATCGCTACACCATCAGGATTTCCCTCTCATTATTTTACCCCCAAATTTGTCTATTTTTTGCCTTATTCAGAAAACAGATATTAACTGTGTAGTAATCGGGGGTAGCTTCTTGATCAGAAAGCTTGATCCAGGGCGCTTTTCACGTTTCACTATCCAGCACAATTGCCTCTAACTTACAAATGTCTCCTGAAGCATCTCTTCAAATCACCTCGATATAATGTATCTCGCCAACCGCAATGCTTGTGTTTACTACAAACATTGTCGTTGTCTGTTGCCCAGGCTCTTTTTTATATACTTAGAGCTTTGCACACGTCCTTGGCAACTCTCATCAGTCTCCAAGATCGTGAGTTCTTAAAATACATTAGAACGGCCATTTTTGCTTTTGCATGCAAGGTACAGGCGAGCACGTTTTTCCGGGGGTAAGTCCATTTCTCTTCTACAAACTGATTCCTTAATATCACAATAGGAAAATGCAGACCAAATTTTTTATCCCATTCTGTCGAACAGTCAACTCCTAACTCTTATGTCTATGTTCTGTTCAACAACCATGGAGTGGGGTGGCCCAGCCTAAACCAGTTTCTATTAATATATATTGCTTCTCGGGGGGGGGGGGGGAGAACCTCCTTACCTCTTGTGTGGACCCACAAATGTATTTACAAAAAAAAGATACACTTTTCTACTGATCTTTTGTTATACTTGCAACAAAGAATGTTTATGATGGACATTAAAAGCTCTTTTATCCCATCAGAACATCCTTCTCTTTCTATTTTATCACCTATGAAAATCTGCCTGGCTTTCTTAACTTGTTCTAACTATTCTTTTGATATAAGTATATGCACACATGTACATACGTACATACAGGCTACCAATGCTCATACACAACCATACAGATATGTTCACACCCACATGAATATGTCCTCGTGGTGTAATGGTTAAAGCGATGAACTGTGGAATCGTAGTACGCGAGTTCGTACTCCAGTCGCGCTATTACGTTCACTTTCGGGCAAATACCCTTGGGAAAGGTATGAACCCCCTTATTCTCCCTCCAGCTATGGATAAATAGTAGGACGGACTAGGTTCTTCAGCCTTGGTGAGGCAACTAGTCTAGGAGAAGGAAAACTCTGAATTCAAACCTGTTAAACTCCGCTTAAAAATTGACCTTGTGTCATATCCTGCCCGAGCGGAGGGGTTGGTAAATAGTACACTTACATGCATTATTGCACCTATATATGTGCAACCAGGTGCATAAGAGTTTATAATGTCACACTGGGAGACATCAAAAAAATTGAAGAAGAAGTTGCAAAAGTGTTCATTTGTAAAAGAAAAAAAATAACAAAGGAGGTTTTAAAATTTGTTTGTGTGATTGCATTACTGCACCTTCAAAAGTCATCTTGAAGATGATTCCAGAAGAAGTTTAGCAAAGTTTTCTAGTTATACCAAGTTTACTTACTTGGACTGTGTTTGTCTACTATCTATTTTGATGATTCTTATAATCAACTGGTTTTATCTGTTTTGTTTTTTAGATGTGATTTAGAAACGGAATATGAAACATCGAAAAACCTCTGGTCTGACATTGAAACATTCACTGCGAAGGTGAGCATCATTCTGTATTGAAGATTTTTTATTGGCTAATGAATGTCTTACAAAATTAGCTTGGCCTAGTTTGACACAAGACAAAGCAACTAGTGAAGATCAAACTCACTAATTGTGAATCTAGTTTGTTACTATCACTCTGTGGTAGGTGATGTATATATTTACCCAACCCCTCCACCATGAGTCAAGGTCAATTTTTAAGTGGAGCACAACTAGTTTGAATTCAGAGTTTTCCTTGTCCTAGACCGGTCACTATACCAAGGTTAAAGAGCCCAGTTTGCCCTACTAATTAACTATAACTAGAGGGAGAATAGTTGAATTCATACCTTTCCCAAGGGTTTTAGCTTGATGTGAAATTTAAACAATCCCCATCTAGGATTTAAACTTGAGTCGCCAAATCCATTTCCTACAACATTAACCATTATACCACAAGTGTTTCCTGTGCTTTATGCATGTAACCTCATATTTGATGGCATATGGCCCCACCCAACCAATTTACATTAATTACAATACTAGCATAGTACCTATAAAAAATGTTGAAATTATTTATGATTGACACTTCTGCTTTGGATCCAGAGTATGTATGTGTTCTGCATGGGACCAAAGTGTTGCTTCCCAGCTTTTTAGACCTAGGATCAGAGTGCTGTATCTGTGCATTCTATGAAAAGTGTTATACACAAAATATATGGAGACTAATTGCGTTTGATATATAGATTATGGAGGTGGGCTAGGTATAAATACTTGGATCAATCTACCAGATGCCTCACTTTCACATATAAGACCTTGGGAGATATTTTTTATCCATTTTAGAGATGTCTCATCAGAAACAGTTAAGGACATTAAAGGAATTCAGTAAGAAAATAAATACTTGTAGCTAATAAATATTTGGCTTGCAAATCAGTCACATAGGTAGGTGCTTGTAAAGAGAGATTAAAATTACATCCCTCTCCTATCATAATGATCAGGTTTTTTTCCAAGAGGGAGAGGATCATCTACTGGGTTATATTTGCTTACATGATAAATGGTAGTGAGTGCTGCACTTTTTCCACATGTTGAATAGTTATGTAGAGACAAAAATCTAATAGATTCCTTATAATACATTGGGCTGCAGCCACATCATGATTCATCTTGTCAACAGGGTTTAAAATACACTGCCTATATTCCCTGCACAGAAGTAAGACCCCCCCACACACACACACACACAAAAAGGCGTGTGTTCTGAGTATGACATTAAACTACATCTGTTTGTGAAACTCCAGATCATAGGAATGTGGAGTGACCCTTCATTGTCATTACTCCCAGTTCCACTCTGATTCAGAATAATATCACCTGTTATGGTCTCATTTATGAGTGAAATAGATCTGTTTGAAAATTTGTATTTGACAGGAATAATTGACATCATATAATTGTAAATTATTTGTATTAAGTATATTGAAGTTATAATTATTTACTAAGGATTATTATTAGTTACTTAAAACCATATAACTTTTTGTAAGCAAATAACAATTATTGAACCAAAATGATTTCTTGAAACCATATAATTATTAGTATTAGATTGTAATACTTGAAACCATATAACTGTGTACAAACAAATGACTACTATCAAATAGAAATAATTACTTGAATCCATATCATTATAAGTATTAGATAATAATACTTGAAACCATACAACTGTGTGAAAAGTATTTGTATAAGACAGGAATACCTGATAGCATATAATTGTGCACAAAAAATTCTTTAACAACTACACAAAAAATATAAATATACAATAAATGCAATTCCCTCTAGCCATGAAATAACCCAAAACAGGTTGACGTACCATTAAAGTCAATACCTCACAACATCAATCATGGTGCTGCAGATTTAGTATTAGATTGGTTTTTATGACTACTAGTTTTAAATTTCATTTTTTCCTTCTAGACAAGTTACCCTACCAGTTGCTATAGGGGCTCAGTCTGCCCTACTATTTATTCATAGCTAGAAGAAGAAGAGAAGGATTCATGCCTTTCCCAAGGGCATTGGCATGAAGTGAAATGCAGACAGCCTTATTCAAGGTTTGAACTCAGGCCACTGAGTCCATTTCCCATGATGATAACCCTTATACCATCTTCACCTCTTCATATAATAACAGTTTATTTATTAATAACATTATGTTGTTAGTTTTTTTTAATTCTAAGGTCTGATTTATTTATTTCTCAATGATTTTGTTTCTTTCAGTCAATTAAGACAGATGCAGGTAAAAATGTTTTGGCGCAAACTTTGTTTTGCAGTGTGACCCAATTTGTGTCTGTTCTTACGCAAATTGTCACCGTAATTCCGGTTGGTTGATATTTCTACCCATTTATATTTGCTAACCCCTTTTAGCATTTTCATTTAACCCTTTGAGCCCTGAGTTACTGAACCTAAATTTACCTACTGCTATTTGAGAATGATCTCAGCACCTATAAACTAAGTGCTACTGTGTGAGATTGGGTTAAAAAAGGACCATCAGTATTCTGGTGTAACGAGTTCAAAGGGTTAAAGAAAATAAAAAGTTGTCCATATTTTAAAATTTTTACGATTTGAAACCAATCTCCTTTTCTCCCATGTTTTTAAGCCTTTCCTTATTTTCCATTCTCCAAAATGTTTTTTAAAAAAGTCTTTTTTACTTGTTTCTGCCTCAAATTCTACAAATTGCATATCATTTTTATTTATACTTCTGTTTTTCTTTTCTTCAAATTCTCTTTATCATACTTGGCCTTTTTTCATGAGTTAAGAAATCATTCATCCTGCAAATTATTGCTTTTTCAAATTAAGTATTTTTCAATCTCCACAATTTACATATCCTTCTTCTTAATTCATTTGTGCTTTATTTTCATCGTTAAATACTAAAACCCCCTCTCAGTAGGGCTTAGAATACACTAATTGTATTCCCTGTAGAGGGGTAAGACCCCTCTCCCAAAGGAATGTACCGATATGATCCTAAACTGCATCTAATGGTGAGGGTTCAGTTCTGGAGATGTGTGTGTGTGTATATGTTTGTATGTGTGTGTGTTTTTTTTAATCTGTGTGTGTGTGTATATATTTGTATCTATGTTTATGTGTGTGTGTGTGTGTGTGTCTTTATATTTTTATATATATATATATATATATGTGTGTGTGTGTGTATGTGTGTGTGTGTGTGTGTATATATATATATATGTGGGTGTATATTTGTATCTATGTATGCATATGTATATTTTTATCTATGTGTGCACATATATATATAATTTTTTTTTTCATCATACAATGTGTGAAAGCATGTGCAATACCCTGCCCTCATCAGCTGCCAACCAGGGGTGATAACAGTTTTGGTAGTTCATGGTGGTATGTGTGCATATATATATATATATATATATGTGTGTGTGTGTGTATGTGTATTGGTATCTATTTGTGCATATAAATAAATATATTTTTTTTGTCATTATTTTGTGTCTGTGTGCACATATATTTGTATCTATGTGTGCATTTGTGTTATATATATATATATATATATATATGTGTGTTTGTGTATTTTTATATATATGTGTGTATGTAAATATATTTGCTTGTGTGTGTATATATATATATATATATATATATATATATATATATATATATATATATATATATATATATATATATGTGTGTGTATGTTCATTTACCACCCTTCACACACCTGTATTGTTACTTGTGTTATTTAACTAAGAATAATTTCTTTTTTTCTTTTTATTGAATCACAGAAAAATGTTGTGAATCAATTGCCAGCACCGTTTGTCCACTCTATTCCCTCAGAGGATGTAACAGTATCATTATCATCATCATCTCCCATCCCTAACTTAAACCCAGACCCATCACAGCCTTCTGAGAGTTCAGTACCATCATCTCCTAATCCAAATCTTGCTCCTAATCCAAGATTATCTCCCCACCGTCTGGATGAACAGTGGATCATCCTTGCATCCAGAGAAAATGAATCAGAATCTGCATCTGAACATAAGTAAGGATTTCTTCCATTTTTTTTTTTTTTTTCTCTTTTTTCCTTTTTTCTTCAAAAACAAAATGTGTTATGTTCCTGTGCATGCAAATAGACACTAAAACTGATGCTCAATTTTTATTGCTAAAAAAGCAGAATTACTTAATGATAGTTGCCTGTTCTTAGAATCTGCTGACTGTGTCTCCTGGTGAGGACTACCCCCCGACCACCCAAAAAAGAGTGCCTTGAGTATGACTCTAAACTGCATCTAATGTTGAGGCACTGGTTTTGAAGATCTGGTTAGTGTGGAGTGCCCCTTCATTGCTATTACTCCCAGCTTCACTCTGCCCTGTGGCAATAGTATTAGATAGGGTCGCATCTGTGGATCAAATAGGTCAGTTTGAAAACTATTTATATTAGATTGGAATACTTGATGTCAGATTATATGTAAATTATTTGTATTAAGAATAGTTACTTGAAGCTTTATTTACCAAGGATTATCATCAGTTACTTGAAACCATATGACTGTGTACAAATAAATGACTATTATTGAACTGAAATAATGACTTGAAACTATATGACTGTGTGTAAATAAATGACTATTATTGAACTGAAATAATGACTTGAAACCATATAATTATTAGTATTAGTGGAGGTAATCCGTGGTATAATGGTTATTGTTATAGGAAATGGACACAGCGATATGAGTTCAAAGCCTGAACAAGGCTGAGTGCATTTCAGATAACACAATTACCCTTGGGAAAGGTATGAATTCAATTATTCCCCTCCAGCTATGAGTAAATGGTAGGGTAAACTGAGCTCTTTAACCTTGGTTAGGCAACCAGTCTAGAAAAAGGAAAATTCTGAATTCAAACCTGTTCAACTCCTAGGGGTTAATAAATACTTATAATTATTAGTTTTAGATAGGGATATTTGAAACCAAACAAATGTGTGCAAATTATTTGTATTAGATACGAATACTTGATATCATATAACTGTGTGTGAAAAAAAAAAATAAATAAAAATAAACTCTTCAAAAAATATGAATATAAAATGTACAATGAATGCAATTCCCTCACCTCTAGGCATAGAATAACCCTTGATGGATTTCCATGCTGTTAAAAATCAATCAATCATTCAACTTGTGATATGGGGCTTACAGTTTATGGATTTCCATGCTGTTAAAAATCAATCAATCATTCAACTTGTGATATGGGGCTTACAGTCTTGGGCAGCTTGAAATGTTGAATTTGCAGTTTCAAAGACTTAATTCATGTCTTTATTTAAGCAGTAAGCTGGTTCTCTATCTTTTACCCCATAAAACAAAAGAATAATTTTAATACATTATATATTAGGGTGTATCAAAAATATTCATTTTTTATTTCACTGATAGTTCATAGAGAACCTTTGGAAAGCTGCTGTATGATTTTTTTAAGCTTATATAATGCTCTGCATATGGTATCTTTTGATCATATTTACCAACCCCTCTGCACAGGCAGGATATGACACAAGGTCAATTTTTAAGCGGAGTTTAACAGGTTTGAATTCAGAGTTTTCCTTCTCCTAGACTAGTTGCCTCACCAAGGCTGAAGAACCTAGTCTACCCTACTATTTACCTGGACAAGACTGATTGCATTTCACATAGCATACCTTTCCCAAGGGTTAATACCCTTGGGAAAGGTATGAATCCAATTATTCTCCCTCCAGCTATGGGTAAATAGTAGGGCAGACTGGTTTCTACAGCCATGGTAAGGCAACTAGTCTAGGAGAAGGAAAACTCTGAATTCTAACCTGTTAAAGTTCGCTTAAAAATTGACCTTATGTCATATCCTGCCTGAGCAGAGGGGTTGGTAAATATATACCAATACCTCTATACAAGCAGTATGCAACACAAGGTCAATTTTAAGCAGAGTTTAACAGCTTTAAATTCAGTTTCCTTCTCCTAGATTGGTTACCATACCAATGTTGAAGAGGCCAGTCTTCCCTACTATTTACCCAAATGCTGGAGAGAGAATAGTTGGATTCATACCTTTCCCAAGGGTATTATCCCTATGTGAAATGCAAACAGCTTTGTCTAGGATTTAAATTTGTGTCACCTTGTCCATTTCCAACAATGATAACCATTACACCACAAATATATGATGTAGACCAGTAAAGGGTCCAGAAGAAAGACATGAACTCGGGTTTACATGGAACAAAATATATTAACAAAAGTATAATACAACATAGATAAAAAGGTGTTGAACGTCAGTCTGACTGGCAAAGTGTTAGGCTGGGGAGAACTTTACCGAGATGAATATTCTCCCAGTATTGATAACAACAGGAAGAGTTCATTACAGTCTGCAGGTTGGGTGCCATAACAATATATTTATCTCATCAGGCAGAAAAAGCTTTTTCTGCATGATGATTGCCATGTAAAGACTGCATGAAACCAGTGGTTGCAGATAAGCATCCATACTATTAAATATATATAAAAACTAATGTAATATATATATATCTCAAATAATAATACTATAATCTGAAAAGAATGAGAAAAAATGTATCTGATAATTTTTTACATGAAATAACATTTTTTCTCATTTTCCTCGGATCAGGGATTCTGGTAAGAAGACATAGAAATGTTTTACCTTATTTCTTTGTAGTCTTTGCAATAATTTTTGTGTTTTTAATTTCAGCCATGAAAATGCTCCCTTATGTGTAACATGTAGTGAACATTCTGAAGATGCTTCTTGTATTAATTGTAAAGAACTAAGAATTGCAGACAATGGCACCTTCCACCACATGCTTTGTGATACAAACAGTAGCAAAGGTAGGATAATGTTTGGTATCCTTAATAAGGAATTCATTATTTGAGAATCCCCAAACTTAATAGCAGAAGAATTACCTCTCTCTTACGCCAATAATTATGTTTTCATCTTGGAATTATCATAAATCATGTTATCATTGCAGTATAACCCATAAGTAAGTACGTCCTTGATAATTTTTATAAAGCGTTCATTTTCTTTTAAAGCAAAAATAGTGTTTGCCAATGGTCCGGGAGACCTGGGTTGAATCCCAGGTCTCATCATACCAAAGACTTTAAAAATGGTACTTGATACTTCCTTGCTTAACACTCGGCAATATAAGGTATGTAACGAGGGTAAAGTGGAGCAATCCAGGGAAAGGAGTAGGGCCCTCCCCTACACCTCGGTGTAGTAGCTATTGAAAAGGGAGCCTTCCAGTCGCCCTTGACTACATTCGCCAACTTTACTTTATTTACTTATCTCATGGAATATTATATAGGGTGCGACAGAAATACCTTCCTTATTCTAAATGGTCACTTATGTAGTATGTGTTTGGTTTGTTTGGTTTTATGGCATATCAACCTTTTGTAGGTTATTTAACGCCAAATCCATTTTTATGTAAATAATCTGTTCTATTGAAAACAGTTCAGTTTAGCATAAGTACACAGTTTAATTGTCAAAAACATTTCCATTTCAAACTATTCAAGCAGTTATATGTAATAATTCAGTTAAGTGTAAATACAGTTTTAATGTGGAAAAACAGTTCTATTTGAAATAATTCGGTTAAGCATAAGCACACAGTTTAAGTGTAAGTACAGTTTAATTGTCAAAAACGTTTCTATTTTAAGCTATTCAGTTTATTCAATTCATTTTAGCATAAGTATGCTGTTAGTTCTATTTAACCCATAGATAGGGCCCTATCAGGTGCTACCACTCCGGGCCAGAGTGGACCTGGGAGCGATGGCAATGAAGGGGTACTCCGCATTCCCCAAAGCTCCAGCACTGCTGGAACCTCACCATCAAATTGTTTAGTGTCATATCCAGGACACTCATTAGGGGTGAGTGGGGGGGGGTCCTACCCCTCTGCAGAGGTGCAGTCAGTGTATTCTACAGTATGTGTGAACTTAGGCGAGTGGCAATAGTAGTTCTGTCTAGCCAATGTCCTACCATTTTGTTTTGGAGTGCCCCTTCATTGCCATCACTCCCAGATCCACTCTGACTTGGAATAGTAATGCCTGTTAGGTTACTATATAGGGGTCAAATAGATCTGTTAGAACATTATTTGATATCATTTAGCCTTATGCAAACATGTCTTAAGAAACTATACAAAAATAGAAATGTATATTATATGCATTTTCCTAACTTCTAGGCATAAAATAACCCCAGACAAGTTGACATGCCATTAGAATTTACCAAAACAAAGCAAAAAATAGCACATGGTAGTGAGAATTTTGTTAAAGCCTTAACATTAAAATGCTCTTTGAACATAAAGTAATTTCCAATCAAATTTTGTGATAATAGTGTAAGATCAGCATTTGTACACATTCTGATCAAAGCCCAGTCACCTGGGATGGTAGAATACATTGACTGCATCTCTGCAGAAGGATAAGACATTCCCCAATAAGTGTCCTGGATATGACATTAAACAATCTGATGGCAAGGCTGCAATAATGCTGGAGCTTTGAGGAATGCAGAGTACACCTATATTGCTATTGCTCCCTGGTCCACTCTGACCCACAGTGGTAGCACCTGATAGGGTCCTATCTATAGGTATAATAGAACTGTTTGATATTTAAACTGAGTGCAAACAATGACTTATGCTAATTTGAATTGTTTAAAATAGAACTGTTTGATCATTTAACTGTATAAAAAAATGACTGATGTTTAATTGAATTGTTAGTGATACATAGCAATACTTGGAACCATTTAGTTGTGTGACAATGAATGAGTAATGTTGAATAAAAAAATTAGTGTTAAATAGCAATACTTGTAATCACTTCCCTGATGATTAATATTGAATCAAATTATAAGTGTTAACAATAATTGAAAATATTCAACTGTGTAGAAACAGTTGCAATACTATTGTGCCAAAAATTATTTCTAATCTGTTTAAAAATAAAATTACCAACAAACAAATCCCTTACATATCATGTATATCTATTTAAATGTGTGCAAACAAATTACTGATGTTAAATTGTTGCTGTTACATAGCAATACTTGGAATCCTTTAACTTTGTGCAAACAAATGATTAATAGTAAATAGAATTATTCATGTTAGATAGCAATACTTGAAACCATTTAACAAAATTTTTACAAAAAAAAAATGAACTCTGTATAGTTTAAAAATGTTATCAACAAAATATGTACAAATCATATATATATATATATATATATATATAAAGTAAAGTAAAGTTGGCGACCGTAGTCGAGGGCGACCAGAAGGCTCCCTTTTCAATAGCTACTTCACCAATGTGTAGGGGAAGGCGCTACTCCTTTCCTTGGATTACTTATATTGCTGAGTGTTAAGCAAGGCGGTATCAAGTACCATTTTTAAAGTCTTTGGTATGATGCGACCTGGGATTGAACCCCAGTCTCCCGGACCACTGGTGAACACCCTCCCCACTAGACCAATGAGCCAATGAGGTATATAAAAACAGGATTTGGCATTAAATAATCTACAATGTTTGATATGTCATCAAACCAAAACAATCATTCTGATCTTTATAATTTTTCTAGGGAGATAACTATTAAATGCTTATTGTAGAGCACTTTCCCTTATAAATTCTGTAAATAGTATGTAACTCAACATCAAAATTAACAGCCATTTAGCAAAAAAAAAAAAAAAATGATAGCCCAAGTATTGTTAAAATTAAGTTAAGAGAACATCTGGCTACTTTGAAGCCTCTGTATAGATGAAAGTGCTTGAAATTTTATTGAGATTTGGAAATATATAAGAAAAAGTTTTAAACATGGCTAAATTTTATCATTTTCTTTTTCTCTTCAGGTTCAGCATTGTCTTTTGATGAAGGCAGTGATGATAGTTTTCATTCAACTTCAAGTGTTCAATCAATGATTGGGTAAGATCATTTTATATGTCTATTTCTTACAGATTTATCTGTCGATATTTTTGACAAAAAAAAGGTAGAGCGTTCAGTACCTATAACTAACATTACATCAGTCTTCATATACTAGGATAAGTCAAAAGTTTTCCAATATTTTGGTTCCATGAGGCACAGTTCTGCATTTCTGAATGCTTTTGCTGAGGTCGTGAAGGTGGCAAACCACACTCGACTGTGAGATACTGAGCTCGCCTGATACTCTCCAAGTGCTACTCATTAGATTTGCCTTTATGTCTTGGAACATAACCTTGGAAATCACGGTTACAGGCATACTTGGCTTCACCTGATTGCCAAGGTTCTTGCAACCTGAGTGAAATTTCTTCAACCGTCTAGTTACTGTACCGTGATCAACTGACTTTTGACCTTTTGCATAACAAAACTTAATGCTTAAGGTTTATATAACTATGTGCAAAAATCTTTTTAGAAACAACTACAAATAATGTAAATATAAATGTACAGTTAATGCAATTCCCTAACCTCTAGGCATAAAATCAATCGATCATATTGTAAAATATCTTTATCTTTTTCAGGCCAAAGCCATGTTTGTGGAAGAAACCCTGTACCATCTTAGCTGATCTTCTCCACTGTAAAGAACATGAACAACAAGGTAGATAATCCTTAATGTTGCTTTTCTCACCCGACTGAATGGGGTCAATATCTGTAGCATGGTCAGCAGCAGCTGCTATATCATTGAGGCTAATTGGCTGGGGAGGGGAGCACACAAAGCACAACTCGATTTTTATTAAGACCTTTCATTGTTTAATCTCTTTTCGTTCAATTGTTGAGGTTGTGGAAGCAGGAAGAAATAGGCAATGGATACTATGTAGTAGCTTCTTTGTTATTCAGGAGGCAGTTCTTCCTCATTCAGCATTCACACCTCTGCGCCCCCATATATATATATATATAAATATATGTATATAGATCTGTCTGTGGATGACAATATATATATATATATATATATATATAGTCATCCACAGACACATCTGTTTTGTTCCATCAGAACTCTTCAGTGTTGCTAGACAGGCTAGATTTCCGAAGCTGGGATCGAAACCCGGTTGACTCAAACGCTAATCCAAGATTCTACCACTCAGCCACGAGGAAACTAGCGCAAGCGAAGGAAATTTAAACGGTTATGAATCACAATTGTTATTGTTTATATATATCCGCTTAACGGCTACAGAGAGCTTGATTCATATGAAGAGCCTTGCATTACGCTAATGGCAACACATTTACTTCTTTCGCTATATATATATATATATATATATATATATATATATATATTATAATAAAAAGCAGGTGTAAAGGAGGAAAGATAGGTTGTGAGAAAATTAGAGAAAAATGAAAAGAAAACCAGATGAAAGGAAGAAATAAATACAGGTATATAAAGGTGGAATACTGGAGATGAAAGACGTCAAAAGACGAGTTTGCTGGATATCAAGCGATAAGTAAAAGATTTAAAAGGTTTTTAAGGATGGGAAGATGAAAAATTTTGATACATTAAAATTCTTTATGGAGATATAGAGCAAAAGAAAGATAAAAAAGTGGATGCAATGAAGATCGGTAGGGAAGTGAATGAGAAAATACAGGTAAAGAAGAGCAGAAGCATAAATTAAAGGTAGTCTTAGTGTTCGCCAATGGCCCAGGAGACCTGAGTTCAATCTCAGGTCGAGTCATACCAAAGACACAAAACATGGTACTAGATGCTACCTTGCTTTAACACTCAGCATTATTATGTAAGGGTAAAGGATAAGTACGGATCAAGAGTGAAGTGGAGCAATCCAGAGAAAGTGTAATATTATGGACGGGCGCTGTCGTCAATCAGTGAAGGTGTCACGAGACTAGTGCGTGTGGGCAGAATGACCTGCAAAATTAAACGTGATTTTAAAATAATCACAGATGAATTATCACGCGTTTCACTGGTGATATCAAACATTTGGGGATCTTTGATTTGTTCTCCAAAATCTCTATATAAGAAAACAAGTAACAAGATTTTGCAGAGTTGAAGGCAGCTTTCAAAACAGGCGAGTCAAAAGTTCCGAGGCCCCGACCCGTCCTACCCAGTCTGCTATGACAGGTGCGTGTCAATAGCCAGCTCCCACCCACACCACCATCACCACCAAGAGGAAGGGAGAAGAAGAACATAACTAAAATGAACTTTTCAAGTTGCAGCGATCATAGCTGAATAATAAACGACTGCTATATTTTCTTCCCTTACCTTCGAGTTTGAGTATTTCTTTTTCTGCAGACTTCTTTCTTTACAGCACAACACATTGGTCCTATGGTACCAAAGGAGTAGCGCCCTACTACACCTTGGTGTAATAGCTATCAAAACGGGATCCTTCGGGTCACTCTCGACGATGTTTGCCAACTTCACTTTTACTTAGTTGTCAAACCCATGTAACTTCCATAAGTCCAGCTAGTATGTTATTATTTTCTCATCCGTTGACTAATAATATTAATTATACAATATCAGGTAAAAAAAAAATGACATCTTTATATTTGCTTATCTTCAATATGATACTAAACTACATCTGATGGTAAGGCTCCAGGGAGTGTGAAGTACTTCTTTATTGACATTACTCCCAGGTCCACTCTGACTTAGAGAAATAATACTTCTTAGGGTTGCATCTATGGGTCAAATAGATCTGTGTGCAAATTATTTATATTAGATAGGAATACTTGATACCATATAACTGTGCAAATTATTTGTATTAAGAATAGTTACTTGAAGTTATAATTGTTTACTAAGGATTATTATTATTATTAGTTACTTGAAACCATATAAGTAGTAAAGTAGGCGACCATAGTCGAGGGTGACCCGAAGGCTCCCTTTTCGACAGCTTACTACACCAAGGTGTAGGGGAGGGCACTACTCCTTTCCCTGGATTGCTCCACTTTACCCTTGATCCGTACCTTATAATGCTGAGTGTTAAGCAAGGAGGCATCAAGTACCATTTTTTGAGTCTTTGGTATGACTCGACCTGGGATTGAACCCAGGTCTCCCGGGCGATTGGCGAACACTCTAACTGCTAGGCCAATGTCCGGTATAAAAAACCATATAACTATGTGCAAACAAATGATTTATCAAATAGTAATAATTACTTGAAACCATATAATGATTTGTATTAGATAGTTATATGGTTTCAAGTATTTCTATGTGAAAAACTCTTTAGAAACAACTACATTAAAAATGTAAATATAAATGTACTATGAACACAATTCCTTAATCTCTTAGAATAAAATAACCCCAGATGGGTTAACATGCTATTTAAATTAATCATCATCATCATCATGTGCCACCAGCATGGATCTCCCTGACTCTCACCCGCCACTCTTTTCTATCGTCTATTGATCGTCAAGGTTATATCCTGTATCGGTACAGAGCTGTTGTATATAGGTTCTAGCTGGTCGTCCTGCCTTTGCTCGTCCATATGAAGGGGTCCACAAGAGTATGTCACTTATGAGTTCTCCCTACTTCTCCAACAGTGTGCTGCATGTCAAGTTTGTCTAACTTGGATAGTTTTTGTGATGGGTGGTAAGTGGCCGTACAGCTGCTGCTTTGTGAGGTGCTGCCTCCAGGATTTGTTCAATATTGCTTGCAGCATTCTTGTGTAATTACTGTCTAGTTTTTTCTCCATACATTTAGTTAGCATCCATATAGCTCTTCCATATAGCAGTATCAACACGACCGCTGCTTGGAAAAAATTGCATTTTATTTTATTGGTCAGGTCTAACTTCCATATGACTGATAGCCTATCAATAGCTGTCCATGCCTTTGCTAGCCATGTTTTGATGTCTGTCTCGGTTGATGAGACACCGCTTCCTAGAAAGGTGAACTTGTCTACTAGTTTTAGAGAACTACTGTTTAGTGTTGAGATGTTGCCTCTTTGATTAAAGCACATGTATTCCATCTTGTATGCATTGACATGAAGGCCTATGCCAGCAGCTGCTTATTCCAGACTATGTAGCAGAGTTTCAGCTTGGTTGGGAATATTTGCTAGAAGTGCTATATCATCGGTGTAGTCCGCGTCTGTAATTGTATGTGCGGGGTATCTTCTGCTTCTTTTCTTTGTCAGCTTGAAACCATTGTCTTTCATTTCATCAATAGATGTTCTAAGTATGTTGTCTAGGTAGATGATAAAGAGGTTTTGGGCTAATGTGTTTCCTTGCAGCACACCTGCTACAATGTCGAAGTAGTCTGCGTCTCCATCCGGGGAACAGACTTTCACTTTCGTGTTTCTATATAGCATCATTATGGCTGTGACAGTTTGTTTGGGTAGGCCGTAGGTGATTAGTATTTGCTCCATCTTCCTTCTGAATAAAGGGAACCTTCAGGTCCCCATCGACTAAGGTCGCCAAATAACATATATAGTAAAGTAAATCTGGCATCCAAAAGCTCCCATTTCAATAGCTACTACACCAATTTTAATGAAAATACTGCTCTATAGCAATATAAACACAGCTGATGAAATAACAGTACATGAACCATTTATGGACAAAAAGTAAACAACCATGAGGGCTAGTTGGTTTATGCTGATAGATTTTTGAAATCATTACTAATCTTATAATTGGATAATAAGAAAATAAAATTACCTATCATATAATGGGATATAATAAGTAAAATAATATTTTTAATAACATTATCTCTATTTTACTTGAAACAAGACTATTCATTGACTTTTGCAGCTGGAAATTGTAGGTGTACCAGTTGGCCTAGGCCAACTCTTTACTCACACAAAGTTTGTATCTTGTTTATGGTATGACCCCTGTTGTATAGCCATAATGATATCAATAATAACAATACATATACAAATACAGGTGGATTTGTTTCAGATACAAACGGGTTTATTAATTTCTGGCTTTAGTCCTTCGACACTAGGAGAGAGAGACACAATTCTTAAAAGCCTATGCTAACCCCACCCCCAATGTGCGGCACATCTTGTGGTGTTTAAGATCTCTGCTGGTAGAGATCAAAAAGACTCAACCGCACGCCTCAACAGCAGAAAATTCAATTACTGTCTTTTCAAAATTCTCAAATTCTCAGGACCATCTCTCTTGGGCATAATGTCATCCACACTCCAGCCTCATTTCCTGCCTCGAGGTTTATTACAACATATGATGATTGTCATATTCTTTCCGAGTGGGCGTAAGACTGCACCATCTGACTATGCACCTGGACTAAGAGACTCAAGTAGTTCAAAGCCTTACCAAACTAAATAATAAAATATGATTAACAAAAAATGATTAAAATAAAAAATCACTTTTTAATTATATAACACCCCCAAAATATTTGTTGCCCAGTCGTCTGGGGCTGTAGAATACACTGACTGCACCTCTGCAGAGGGGTAAGACCCCCACAATGAGTGTCATGAATATGACACTAAACAATCTGATGGTGAGGTCCCAGTAATGCTGGGGCCTTGGGGAATATGGAGCACCCCTTCATTGCCATTGCTCCCAGGTCCACTCTGGCGCAGCGTGGTAGCACCTGATAGGGCCCTATCTATGGGTTAAATAGAACTAACGGCATTCTTATGCTAAACTGAATTGTTTGATTAAGCTGAATAGCTTGAAATAGAAATGTTTTTGACAATTGAACCGTACTTACATTTAAACTGTGTGCTTATGCTAAACTGAATTATTTGAAATAGAACCGTTTTTTGACATTGAAACTGTATTTACACTAAACTGAATTGTTTAACATAGAACTGTTTTGAATATTAACCATGTGTAAACAAAATCTGTACTTATACTAAACTAAATTAGTTGAATTAGAACTACTTGACTAAACTGAATAGCTAAAAATATTTTTCACAATTAAACTGTACTTACGTTTAAACTGCGTACTTATGCTAAACTGAATTGTTTGAAATAGAATTGTTTTTGACATTGAAACTGTACTTACACTAAACTGAATTGTTATATATAACTGCTTGAATATTTTGAAATGGAAATGTTTTTGACAATTAAATTGTGTACTCATGCTAAACTGAATTGTTTAAATAGTACTGATTATTTACATAAAAACAGATTTGGTGTTAAATAACCTACAAAGGTTGATATGCCAGAAAACCCAACCAAACCAAACCAAAATATTTGGCTAAAATTTAGGTTTCAGAATGTTACATGATATATAAGTATATACAGTATGTTTTTATTTATCTAGATTTTCCATTTCTATTTTTGTTTGTTTTTCAGTTCAGAGGTTGATGCACATCTTGCAGCATTATCAAAATTTAAATCAGTTGGTGGCCAGTATTTTGTCTGGTCGTCCTGTGGTGGTCATTGGTAAAAGTCAGTCAGAAGAGGAAGTGAAGAGAATTATCAATGCCTTTTCTCTATTTCTTCCAGGAAATCTCAGGTACAGTATATAATGACCGAGTTGGGCCCTTTATTTCCTTTCCATCATGCTTTATCTACATCCATCATCATCATTAAGTGTGGTAACAGCATAGATTCTTTTGACTCTCTTACTATCCATCCCTATCAGTCTTTGCATTTAACAAGTCCTCTAGATGGCATCCATTGTCAGCACAAAGCTGACAAATGTAAGTTTTTACTGGTTGGCCAACACTGGTGTGTCCATGTGTAAGAGTCTCTTGAAAGCTACCGCTTATGCATTTGTCGTTGCTTCTTCAACATGTCTTGCTCATCTTATTTGCTTGACTGGTTTGTGAAATGGAAGGTACATCGCTGTCCAGCAACTATTTTGTAGGGTGCTGCTTTCAAGATTTGTTGAAAATAGCATTCAACATCCTTGTGTAGTTCCCATTTGGCTTTTTTCCTGGCATTACATTAGTCAAAGCGGTGCAACCATACAATAGTACTGACACAGCTACAGCTTAGAAGAATTCCTATTTTACGTGGTGCATTCAATAAGTTTTCAGACTTTTTTTGTACAGGCATTTAAAATTGTCATAGTCTCTTGAACATTCAGTATGTTATTGCTATACATCTTATGAGATGACTGACTAATTTTTATGATTTCAGCTTCAAATGAACTGCTACAGCACAAATTGGAATACACCCTACTAAAGCCTGATTGTCACAGCTGGTGAATTTCAAAAATGCAATCTGGACGTGAGGACACTTTAGAAGAACGATATGCAATAAAATTCTGTTTTAAACTTGGAAAAAATGCCACAGAAACGTATGGAATGCTTCAGACTGCATTTGGAGCATCTTGCAGGAATCGAGCATCAGTTTTTGAGTGGCATAAGTGATTCAAGGAAGGCAGGTAGTCTGTGAGGAATGATGAGAGGTGTGGGAGGAGAAAGGAAGTCAATACACCAGAGTTGATTGGCCAAAGGGTTAGGGTTACTATATTGAGGTTTTAAGGGAGTTCAGGAAGAGATTCCTAGGGAAGAGGCCAGCACTCTTTAAATCGGGTCAGTGGCATTTCCACCAGGACAATGTACCAGTCCACAACTCCATCCTTGTCACAGAATATTTGACCAAGATGAGCATCAAGACAGTTCCTTACCCTCCCTATAGTCCAGACCTTGCCCCCTGTGACTTTTGGTTATTCCCTAAGCTCAGAGGCTGTTGTTATGAGACAATTGAGGAGATGAAAGAGGCTGTGACAAAGGTCATTGATATGCTCACACAAGAGGACTTCCATGGGGCCTTCCAGAACTTGTGGGAACAGTACAACAAGTGCATTGCAGCCAGAGGAGATTACTTCAAAGGGGACTAGAGTTTCATGTGTGTATTATCAATAAAAGTGCCCATACGAAAAAAATCTGGAAACTTATTTAATGAGCCTCGTATTTCATCAAAGAGATCAGATTTTCGTATGATCTTTAACCTGTCTGTAGCAGTCCATGCCTTTCCTAACTATTCCAATGAATGTGTCAAAAAATGTTATTTTTAGTAACATTTTACAAATGGACTTATGAAAATTATTTATTACTTTATACCAATTTCATTAAAGATTATTTTGAGTACTGAATTACCTGGCAGCCCTGTCAGCTAAGCTTAGAATACTCTGATTATATCCCCTGCAGAAGGGTCAGACCCCCCCTCTAAAAAAGGGGAGTCTTGAGTATGACACTAAACTGCATCTGATGTTAAGACTTGAGTTCTGGAACTCTGGGGAATGTGGAGTACTCCTTCATTGCCATTACTCCCTGGTCCACTGTGACCTGGAATGGTAGTATCTGTTTGGGTCCCATCAATGGGTCAAAAAGATCTGTTTTAAAAATTATTTGATAGGAATATTTGATATCATATAATTGTGCAAAAAAAAAATACTCTTATAAACAACTACACAAAAAATATACAATGCATGTAATTCTCTAACCCCTAGGCATAAAATAACCCCAGGCAGGTTGACAGTCTATCGGGAAGAGTTACCTTAGAGCACAAAAAGAGTCAGAGTGGCATTCCTTTTTTGCCAAAAAAGACCAAATGGACCGGAAATAAGAATACTAGTGTGTTGTGTGGAAAAGAAGAAACAGTTGTACTCAATCTGGCTTTTCTCACAATAGGAAACTGCTGATTAATCAAAGAAACAGTCAATCAGCACATAGTACCTGCCTACATGAACTCATGGGTGTTCAAGGTTGATGAATTTTAGTTTAGATATCTTTAGAGTGAGATTGGTATGATTTGTGCATAGTTAAGAATTGGTTTTGGAGGACATGCTTTAAAGACAAAGAAGACCAGCTTTCACCATTTTTTTTTTCATTTTTTTCTACTCAATCTAATATGAAAGAATAACTGAACTAATTTTTTTACCATGCCAAAAATTGTTTAGTTATTCAAACTTCTTTGTATTCTTTATATTAAATGTTTTAACCAATAATATTGTAATCTTATTGTCTGATTAATTTTGATTTGTTTTTAGGGACCAAAAGAAAAGAACTGTTCCATGGCTAAAACGTCCATTACATCTAAAGGACCTATCAAAAATGCAGTTGGTGGGTTTGTGTAGGCCATCCAAGCGAAGACATTGTGTGTTACCATTGTCACTAATGGTAGGTTCCTCATTATAGTTTCTTTTTCAGTACCTATTGTTACTTTTATAAATATACTACATCAGAAATCAGCCAAATTTTGTTTTAAAGACTAATTACATAGTCCTTTTAATATTTTATATCTGCTTGGATATTATACAAATGAAATTGATTTTTCTTTTTTTTTCTAATGATTCATTCGAAGTATTATCTTTTTTGACGATCAAAATCTTCATCATATTTGTTAGATTTGTATACCAGAAAACCTATTCATAGTATGTATATATAACTGACCGAGTGGCATAATGGTTCGAGTGTTTACCATTGCTCCAGGAGACCATGGTTCAATCCCCGATCAAGTCATACAAAAGACTCAAAAAATGGTACTTGATGCCTCCTTGCTTAACACTCAGCATTATAAGGTATGGATCAAAGGTAAAGTGGAGCAATCCAGAAAAGGAATAGTGCCCTCCCCTACACCTTGTGTAGTAGCTGTTGAAAAGGGTGCCTTTGGGTCACCCTTGGCTTCAATCAGTCAACTTACATATAACAACCAATCAACCATAAGATAAATTGGCACTTCTGCTGGTTTGGAGTGAGTTCTACCTTGCAGCTCTATTAAAACTTTGCATATTTCTTTTTGATTAGTTTTCCTGTGTAAACCATGAATTGTTTGACCCTTTGGACTTAGCTGTTTATATTCAAACCAACAATCTTGATTTGACTTTTGTAATTTAGTATATTGCCATACCAAGGTTAAAGAGCCCATTCTACCCTATCATTTACTGATAGCTTGAGGAAGAAGAGATGGATTCATACTTTTCCCTAAGGGCATTAGCACAAAGTTAAATGCTAAAAAATTTATCCAAGATTTGAACTCATGTCATCAGTTCCATTTTCTATGATGATAACCATTATACTAAGTGTGCCTCTACATAGTGAAGTAGAAAGTGTAAATAAAGAAAAGATAGCTCTATCAATCTTCATTATCAATATTTTTGACTCATATTATCCTTCATCTTCCTAATTCTACTTGTTTTGTGAATAATGTCCCCTTCTGCTCAATCCACATTCTTGTTTCTAATATTTGCTGTTCCTCACTGTTATAGAGGTGTCAACCAATTGAGGTATGATTTAGAAAAAAAACCAGGAATATGATAGATAAGAAATCAAAATAAATAATATTGATACACTTGATACATGGTTTCTCAGCTTGGCTTAGAATATGCTGTCTGTATAAGACCCCTCCCCTGCCCGGAAAAGAAGTGTCCTGGGTATGACACTCAACTGCTTCTGATGATGTGGCTCCAGTTCTGGATCTCTAGGTAGTACCTGTTAGATCAAATAGATCTGTTTAAAAATTATTCGTATTTGATAGGACCATGTAAAAAAAAAAAAAAAAAAAAAAAAAAAAAGCTCTTAAAAAACAACTACTCAAAAACATAAATATGTATGTTCAATGAATGTGATTCTTTAACCTCTAGGCATAGAATAATACTGGACATGTTGACATGCCATTAAAATCAATCAAATGATTATTGTCAAATTAATGATTATATTACACTTGATATATAATTTCTCAAGTTTTTTAAACATTAAAAAAACTTTAGTTTTTTTTTGTTTTGTTTTTTTTGTTTTTTTTTATTTAGTAATTTTCTTTAGAACATTTCAACACCTCCTCCCAATCCTTTCTATCATGATGAAAAGAAAATTGAAGCTTTTAAAAGTGTTTTTAGAAATTTGAGATTATTTACCAATTTATGGTCAGACTGCTCAAAAAAATCTAAGTTTCATGTTCTACTTGACCAATGTCCGTAACATGTCTCT
Organism: Sepioteuthis lessoniana; assembly: GCA_963585895.1. NCBI lineage: Eukaryota > Metazoa > Mollusca > Cephalopoda > Myopsida > Loliginidae > Sepioteuthis > Sepioteuthis lessoniana. The sequence continues at coordinate 118,687,879 of OY757910.1, forward strand.
TCAATTATTATAATGAATGTGTGATGTGTTTCACTTACCTAAAGCAAAAAGGTTGCACTACTTTGTGTGTTTGTTATGTAAGAAGCCATTTACACTGTGATCTCTGTGCATATCACTTATACATATTCATAAGTTGTTGTTTACATAAGTGAAAGACAGTGGTTTTAAGAGGAGAAAACCACTGGAAGTAAATCAGAGTGAGAGTAACATTGGGTTGGAATGTATAGAGTAGATCTTTGTGAGAGAAAATGATGCAATGAACATCATCATCATCAGCAGCATCAAAAGGAACCAGTTTTCATTGTGAAGAAGAAAAATAAGTTTTGTCTGCTTTGTTGGTTAGAGCAGAGATTCTCTATGTGGGCCTGAGAAACTTTTAAAATGCACCTGGAGTTGGCCCAATATAGGTGGGCTTTGAAATTCTAATTTTTTTTTTTTTTTTTTTTTTTTTTGAGAGAGAGAGGAAGTTCTTACAAATGAATCTAAACAAAAATTTGGAATTTCAACTTGACAAGCTGATAAAATGTCACTGGAGGTCATTAGTAGTCATTAGTCAGGATTTATATTTTCTACTACACTTTGCTTTTGTATATAAAATTTATTTCCTGTTACATAGAATTTCTGTTTGTGCTTATGGGGACCTGAAATTTTTTGACACCAAAAATGGGCCACAAGGAAGAAAAGGTTAAGAAACACTGGGTCAGAGGACACAAGAAATAAGTATTTTACAGTATTTTCTGTGTACTTGTTTGGTTGTTACTTTTGGCATAGTCCAAAAAAATTATCCACTCCTCTCCTGTATTCAGCAGCGTTTACTACAAAGTGTGCTTATACAATGTCATATATTTAATCTGTGTGCCACAATGAAATAGGATTGATTATTCTCAATTTTTTATATTTCTTTTTACTAATTTGCTTGCAGAGCTATGTCAGTATTTTGGATATTGAACAAAGGTTGGTGGTAGCCCCTCATTATCAGGTGAGATCTTATGCTTTCTTTTCTTTTTTTTTAATTTTCTATTACAAAGACGCGTAGGGGAAATACTAATTCGACTTTTAAGATGGATCAGCCAAGCACTGAATCTACTAATTGGATATTGAAAAGTATAAGTTATATAAATGTATTTCAGTTACCTCAAAACTGAGTAGCCCTGTTGGTAGGTTTTAGTATACACTGACAGTATCTCCTACAGAGGGGTAAGACCCCTTACCAAAAGTGGTGTATTGGATAGGACACTAAATTGCTTCTGATGGCGAGGCTTCAGTTGTGGAGCATGGAGTACACTTTCACTGTCATTACTTCCAGGTCCACTCAGACCTGGAGTGGTAGTACCTTTGGGTCAAATAGATCTGTTTAAAAATAATTTGTATTTGATAGGGATACCTGATGTCATATGACTAAATTATTTGTATTGAGAATAGTTATTTGAAGGTATAATTGTTTACTGATTATTATTATTAGTTACTTATAGCTATGTGCAAATGAATAACTATTATTAAAAAGAAATAATTACTTGAAACCATATAATCATTAGGATTAGATAAGAATACTTGAAACCATACAGGTGGGTAGTCCATGTTAGGTAATGTCTAATGTGCTAGACGGCAACATTGTTATAAGCAAGTTTGAACTTGTCTTGCTATTATGTTCACTTCAGACCAATACCCTTGGGAAAGGTATTAACCTCCTTATATCTCCAGCAATGGGTTATATAGTACCATTCCTGTTTCTATACAAGGATGACTTTGGCATTAAATAACCCATGAAGGTTGATATGCTATTAAACAAAGAAACCAAACCAACCTTGAAACTATACAACTGTGTGAAAATTATTTGTATTAAACAGGAATACTTGATGTCATATAATTGTGTGCAAAAAAAACTCTTTAGAAACAACTACACAAAAAAATGAAAATATAAACAATGTATGCAATTCTGTAACCTCTAAGCATAAAATAACCCCTGATGAGTTGACATGCCATTAAAATCAATCAATCATTTTGTTTGTTAAAGCATTTCTGGCTTTCTTAAGTATCTGTCGTATATGTGTATTGTCACATCCAGAATGGGTGTGACAATACACCACTGGCCAATCCCCACTATCTCAAACTCCTTAAATACTCATGGCCATCAGATCATCTAGTGGTTTCTCTCATCTCTGGCCAGGGGTATTTCACATTTCTTTACAGATACACAAAACATAACATACACAACCGAGAGGGTGGGAGAAAAGAGAATGAACAAACACAGACTTGGGTTAGCTCCAAGCACAAGAAGGGAGAAGATTGTGACACTTTCTTAGCATTCTATGAGCTTTCGCGAGCATGTATTTGAGTAAAAGTCACCAGGAATGCTGACTCATCTTCTCACATTGGCCAACCTAGCCTCTGGATTCACACATCCCAGCAGTCAGCTTCCCCCCACTTCTATGTTCTGCCATCTTCTCTGTTCTGCCTCCCTCTGTCAACTGGTCTGTTCTGCCGCCTTCTCTTGACTCTGGAACCTTCTTTTCCTCGTCTTCTTCTGGTCTCGTGGGAGATCTCATGTGCAAGCCCTTTGTGTGGGTTTCATGCCAAAACAGACAAAGGAATCTTCTGACTGGCACTTAGCCACACCCACACTACAAATGCCCACATCATGTCACATGAAAATTTCAGATTAAATCTTTTATTCAATAATTGGTATGGTTGGTGTTAGGGAGGATATTTAGTTGAGTCCTCACTAACCAAAGTCCAATATTAGCATTAGTATATCCAATAATACACTAACACTGAATAGACAGAAAGAAATACAAGATAAGTTCATTTACATATATAGAAACATAGCAAAAAATACACAAACTTGTCCCAACAGATAAAATGTACACATAGTGTTCTATGAACAAGTTTTATATAAAAAGGAGTACAAAAACAATAAAAGTTTTACTTGATGTAAATGCTCAGTACAAATATACTTATACAAAAGCCCCCCTCCAAAAAAATCCAAGGGGTTCATTTATTGTTTCTTTACAAGTATCTCTTCTCTCACCAATCAATGGAGATAAATTGTTCTTATACCTTGTATAAGTTAATTCTTTCTTTCTTTCATTATACAGTGAACATTTAATAATAATTTAATAATCTAATAACCATGTTAGGCTACAAACTTATTCATCCATCCATTCACTCCACCCCCCCCCCCAATGTAAACATGAATTTTTTGGTGGAGGTAGAGATTATTATTCTACATGTGCACTCGTTCAAGTTCAACAGAAAAAAATTTTCTTGTTATTTTGTTCCTTTTTTTAAAATTTAAAAAAAATTTTTTTTTTTTTTTTTGTGATTTGAACTAATTAAACCCTCAAACTTACCACAAATTTTTTATTTAAAAAAATTTACATTATATATCATTCTACATTGAATTAAAATGTGAAAGTGAACCCCCCGTTCACTTTCACATTTTAATTCAATGTAGAATGATCACCCATTTCCAGAACAGTTAGCTTTGGAAAAGATGAGGAACTTGGATGGATGCACATGTAGACTTTTATCTTTTTTTTTCTTTTTTTAAATCAAAAATACCTTCCATTTTAGTTCATTATTAATATTTTTATCTATTTATTTTTTTAAGGGAAATATCGTGAATTCATTGCTCGGACAGCATCAACAATTTCAAAACAGTCCAAAGGCCTACTTGGCATTCATACATAGGTAAGATATCGTTTTGAATTGAATAATTTTTGTCAGAAACATTAAAGTTGAATATAAATTAAGTAACAGAAAAATCAAATAAATAAATGTCGTATGCAATCTAGAGATTGACTTTGATGATACATTTAACGCTGACAAACATATTTTATATATTGTATTGAAGGTAAATGATTGATTAGAGGGTTAGAAATGTTATTTCAAAAATATATAAAACCCTAATAAGACATCATATTGAATATTGTACTCAGGTCTGGGCTCCATTGTCAAGACAGGAAAATTAGAATGCAATATTGGAGGGAATACAAAGAAGAGTGACAAAAATGCTTTTAAAAAAAAATAAAAGGCTACAGTCACAGGAAGAAATTAGAGAAGTAACTAGTTTACTAAAAAGGAGAATGGGAAGTCATCTAATTGAAATTTTCAAAATAATAAATGGAATTTCTAATTATGGTAGATATTTTTTTCAATATTTCTCTTCAAACTGTCTAGACAGATTTTAAAAAGTAAATCTACTAACCAATTGAAGGTTTTTGCTAATAGAGTAATATATTTTTGGAATAAATTTCCATATCAGATCAAAAACAGCAATAGTGTAAAATGAATTTAAATTAAAGTAGATGATTTCAGAATTAATAGTAAGAAAAAGATTTTAAAAGGACATTTTTGGGAACTATCAAATGAATTACTTAATAGAATTTGATCTGTGTAGAGATATTGTATTAATAGTGTATATGTTATGTGCAAAAATTCTTTTTCGTCTCTTTTTTTTAAGGTTGTGATAGTAAAAAGCAGAGATGGCTAAGGAGGCGCAAAAACAAATAATATAATAAAGAGACAATAATGGCAATGGCTCAAATGTTTTTTCTTTGTCAAACCTCTTTAAGAGCCACCTTTGACAGCCATTAAGTTTAATGTCAAGATACATATTATTTATAGAATTTATATGAGGATTAATTATAAATAAGGGGAATTACTGATAATTAGCATTTAATAGTTATCTCAACATCACTGGTCCAATAGCCTGATTTCATTTTAGGAACTCTATTTTGTTGCTTGTCTGAGACTGGAATAGCCTAGCTGAGCCTACCCTTCTCCAGGTCTATGACTGTTTTGAATTTAGAGTTTTCCTTCTAGAATGGTTGCCATACCAAGTTTAAAGAGCCCAGTCTACTCTACTGGAGAGAGAATAGGTGGATTCATGCCTTTCCCATAGGTATTAGTATAAAATAAAAAGCAAACAGCCTTATTCAAGATTTGAACTCAGATAGACAAGTCCACTTTATATGATAACCATTGCACTACAAGCACCTTAAAAGTTTTCTATTCTAAAAAAATGATTATAGTAAATTCAAATACTAATTCCACACTTTTTATCAAGATTCATTTTGGATTGGAAATTTCTTTGTTCTTTAAGTTATAACATTTTTAACATTAACAAAATCTTTCTACAATGTTCTGCTTTTGTTGTCTATTTTTTATACACACATGCTTACAAAAATTGAATTATATAATTATATAATTCACTAAATGTAATTTTTTTTTCTGTCTGCTATTGTATAATTCAAGGATGGTTTGAGCTATAGCCACCAAATCTGCCTCTCATTATTACTGAGACTTAGAACTTGTTTTTAGCATATTGGTTTTTGAAAATTTAAAAAAATTGACGTTTTTAAGGGATTTAACTTACAATGTAAATATAATGCTAAACTGAATCCTTATAAAACGCTGGCCTGTGTAATTGTAGTAAGTAAGTTCAAACTCCAGTCGTGCTATTACATTCACTTTCGAGCAAATACCCTTAGGAAAGGTATGAACTTCCTTATCCCCCCCCAGCTATGTAGTACTTCTACTGTTCTACTTGAAGGATGGCTTTGGCATTAAATAACCTTCAAAGGTTGATATGTCATTAAAGAAAGAAACTGAAACTGAATCCTTATTTTGTGTCCATTACATTAGCTAAACTGAATCTTTGTTTATATTTAATCATATAAAGTAGATATGTATCTGAAAACTTCCTTGCCAGAAACTAAAGTTATGATCTTTTTATTCCATCAATTTTTTTTTTCTGATAACTTAAAAATTGTGATTTTTAAAAAATCAATTTCCAGTAGGGAAAATGGCCATCAGCAGACTATAAACTTTAAAGTCTTTATGATTTTTATAAGTCCTCACAAAAGTATATTTCTATGTTTATTACAACGATCAAATGTTGGATGTATAAATTTATGAGCAAGATGTGACACAAGGTTTGTTTTTTGACAAAGGACATCTCATCTGAATTCAGAATTTTCCTTCTTGATTGATTACCTGGTGCAGAAACTTGCTCTGAGGGTAGCCAGCCTCAGCTGGGACCACCTGGTGTATGTGCCGGGTGGAGTGTCACTGACAAGAATAGATTTCCATTGCACTTGACCTCTGGGTCTGGTGAATCTATGACCAGCAAGGTCACCTGGCATATGTGTTGGGATATTTAGCAAGGGCTAGTATAGTTCACATTGCACCTAGTAATTCTATGACCAACATAGTCCAGGAGGATGCAAGTTTTGGCTTGTATCTGACCTCACCCTCTCCTAAATCCCCACTATAAAAAAGACCTTGTGTCAAATCCTGCCTGGTGGGAGGCATGGATAAATAGCTAAAGAACAGCTAAAGCACCCAGTCTGCCCTACTATTTACCTATAGCTGGAAGGAGAACAGATGAATTCATACCTTTCACAAGGATATCAACACAAAGTGAAATATAAACAGCCTTATCCAGAATTTGAACTCTGGTCACCAATTCCATTTCCTACAAAGATAACTGTTACATAATGACTGCCTTTCATTTATTAATGCAACACATGGTCAATTTTTAATTGGAGTACAGATGGTTTAAATTAAGAATTTTCCCACTCCTAGACTGGTTGCCATACCAAGGCTAAAGAGCTCAGTCTGTCCTATTTACTCATAGCTGGGAGGGAGAACAGATGGATTCAGGCTTTCTCCAAGGGCACTGGCCCAATATTAAGTGCAAATAGCTTCATCCATGATTTGAACTCAGATCACCAATTCCATTATCTCTGATGATAACAGGGGCACTTCCTATTTATGGTTAGTATATTTAACTTAAAATTCTATACTATGGGCAAGTTTTCAGCTAGTTAGACATAAAATAGCCCTATTCTGTCTGTAACACTTGCATTAATTTCTGAACAATAGCCATTCCTTTTTTTTTTTTTTTTTTTTAACTACTAAGAACTCCAGTTTCGTATTGTTTATTGTTCTTCTTTCAGTTGCTTCCAAGAAATGTCATCTAAAGCCTTTCTCTATTACCATTCCTTTTGTATGACGTCTGTGAATCCAAATGCCAATAATGGGTAAGTAATACAATTATTTACACTTACACTGGATCTTCCTTTTACCCTTGTGTCCTGGGTGGGGTGTTTACAAAAAATTGAATTATATAATTCACTAAATGTAATTTTTTTTCTGTCTGCTATTGTATAATTCAAGGATGGTTTGAGCTATAGCCACCAAATCTGCCTCTCATTATTACTCAGACTTACATGGTGCATTCAATAAGTTTCCAGACTTTTTTGGTACAGGCATTTAGAATTGTCATAGACTCTTGAAAATTCAGTATGTTGTTGCTATACATCTTATATGATGACTGACCAATTTTTATGATTTCAGGTTCAAATCAACAGCTACAACAGCAATTGGAATACACCCTACTAAAGCCTGATTGTCACAGCTGGTGAAGTTCAAAAATGCAATCTGGACGTGAGGACTCTTCAGAAGAATGATATGCAATAAAATTCTGTTTTAAACTTGGAAAAAATGCCACAGAAACATATGGAATGCTCCAGACTGCTTTTCAACCATCTTGCATGAATCGAGCATCAGTTTTTGAGTGACATAAGAGATTCAAGGAAGGCAGGGAGTCTGTGAAGGATGATGAGAGGTGTGGGAGGAGTAAGAAGGTCAGAACACCAGAGTTGATGGGCCAAAGTGTTAGGGTTAGGGTTACTATTTGGAGGTTTTAAGGGAGTTCAGGAAGAGATTCTGTCGGAAGAGGCCAGCACTCTTCAAATCAGGTCAGTGGCATTTCCACCAGGACAATGCACCCGTCCACAACTCCATCCTTGTCACAGACTATTTGACCAAGATGGGCATCAAGACAGTTCCTCAGCCTCCATATAGTCCAGACCTTGCTCCCGTGTGGGAGGAGTAAGGAAGTCAATACACCAGAGTTGATTGGCCTAAGGGTTAGGGTTATCATGTTGAGGTTTTAAGGGAGTTCAGGAAGAAATTCCTAGGGAAGAGGCCAGCCCTCTTCAAATCAGGTCAGTGACATTTCCACCACAATGTACCACAATGTACCAGTCCACAACTCCATCCTTGTCACAGACTATTTGACCAAGATGGGCATCAAGACAGTTCCTCACCCTTCCTTTAACCCTTGTGGATGGGATGCTAAACTACATTGGAACCTTTGTTCAATCCAAAGATGTGTAACCCCTGTTGGCAGGGCTTAGAATACATTCACTGTATCCCCTGCAGAGGAGTAAGATCCCTTCCTCCAAAAAAGGGTTATCATGGGTAGGGTACTAAACTGCATCTACTCTGAC
>OY757910.1:119296378-119493878 GCA_963585895.1 Sepioteuthis lessoniana
AGACTACTATCCGTCATATTGAATGTTGACGAAAACGATTCCTTAGCGATATCAGCCATTATCCTTCTGCATGTATTTTACCATGCTTATCAGACCATAAAGTCATAACACAATGTTCAACAAGTAGGTCACTCAGACTCCTAGTTACAGCCTCACTGGTGCTTTCTTACTGTGTCCTTGTGCCAGACTAAGTGACGTTTTGTGTGCCTGTCATAGGGTGATGATTAACAAGCTTTTTTCGCGGACCACTTTGTTAGTATGATGAGTTTAATCCTAACTAAGTGGCACATAGTTGTGGCTTTTCTGCCTCTGAGTGCACATATTTCGATGCAATAATGCTTATTTATATACATGCGAGCATATCTATTTGATTGGTTTGACTTGGTTTGTTTAAATGGCAAGTCAAACCTTGTAGGTCATTTAATGCCAAATTGTTATATATTGATCTTTGTAAGCATGTTAAATGATGATTTCAAAAGAAGATGTTGCATCTGTGTCTTATGATAAACAGAGGACAGCTGAAATGAACCATGTGAATTGCGCCGGAAGGAAAAATGTGTCGGCATCTAGAAATCATATAATGACTGAAGTTTTTCGGCTCCGTCATTGAGGCAGGCAGACAGCGCAGTAAATCGGGGAGCAATCCACGAGTAGACACGTTAGCCCGGAGCGAGGCAGGTGACCCACGAGATGAGAATCTGCTCTGAGTCAAAATTACCGTGAAAGAAGCAAGACTCTGAATATGTCTGTCTCCACGTTGTGTCAATCATAGCAGTCCAACTAAGTCTCTCCGTCTCTCGCCCACAAAAGCAACATTCGACTTTCCCGGTAATAAAGAATTATTATATATTTTTATACAAAAGTGATATGGTCTCTTCATTGGCTTTATAATAAAACCCTCTTCATACATATCTATTAAACATATATGATTTGTAAACACATTTTGTTAATAACATCTTTAAACGAACCTTAGCTCATTTTTGTACACAGTAAAATAGTTTCAAGTATTTCTATCTAACATAAATAATTCTATTTACAATTAATCATTTATTTGTACACAGTTAAATGTTTTCAATCATTACTATCTAACAGTAATAATTCTATTCAACATAAATCATTTGTTTGCAGACAGTGAGGAGTTACTAGTATTGCTATTTAACACTAATTATTTCATTTGCACACTGTCGAAAGCAATTCTATTTTTAACAATTCAATTCAGCATAAGTCATTTGTTTACACACAGTTAAATGATCAAGAAGTTCTATTTCTAACAATTCAATTCAGCATAAGTCGTTTGTTTACAGACAGTTTAATTGTCCAAGAGTTCTATTTGACCTATAGATAGGACCCTATCAGGTGCTACCACTCCGGGCCAGAGTGGACCGAGGACCAATGGCAATGAAGGGGTACTCCACATTCCCCAAAGCTTCAAAGCCAAACGCTCGCTATCAGATTGTTTAGTGTCATATCTAGGAAACTTGTTGCGGGTGGAGGGGCTTAATCCTCTGCAAAGAAGCAGTCGGTGTATTCTACAGCCCTAGTCGACTGGGCTGATATCTATTTGAGTATGTGTGCGTATTGGCGTAGAGTATATGTTAGTATATGAATGTGATAGAGAACGTATCCATACGGGTATGTGTAAGCAGAGGTAGCGTATATGTATGTATTCACAGGGATGTGTCTGTATTGTAGTATCAAAAGGATAGCTAAACCAGTTTGTGATGTAAAAAGATTTTGATAGATGGCAAAATAGAAAGAGAAAGGTTTCTCCATGGGGATGAAAGCGTTAGTTTTTTAATGTTTGTTACGAACAGAAGTTTTCGGCGCTAGTATGGTCAGTAGACAAGGATATCAGTTTTTAATGTACTTTAGTTTTGGGAATTCTACGCGGGAAAAATGTTTTTCTTTTCAAGAAACTCAGAATGCATATATTTAAAGATGCAATCAGGAGACGGATGGATCAGTTGTGTGTATGTGTGTGTGAGAGAGAGACAGACAGACAGACAGATAGACAGATAGAAAGTGAGAGGGGTTGCGACACAAAGCAGAGAATGTTCGAGCCTATTATATGAAACAGTAGTGGGTCATCTGAAACGAAAAAGTTAGCAGTCGGCGATGCAGACACAGAATGGGATAGAAAACTCCCCAGCGTCCAAATCTGGATAAATCAGAATAGAGGTGCCCGTGGTGTAATGGTTATCGTCGTAGGAAATGGACACGGCGACACGAGTTCAAATCCTGGACGAGACTAATTGCATTTCACATAGCACTAATACCCTTGGGAAAGGTATGAATCCAATTATTCTCCGTCCAGCTATGGGTAGATAGTAGGATAGACTGTGTTCTTCAGCCTTGGTGAGGCAACAAGTCTAAAAGATGGAAAACTCTGAATTCAAACCTGTTAAACTCCGCTTAAAAATTGACTTTGTGTCATATCCTGCCCGAGCGGAGGGGTTGGGTAAATATGATAAATCAGAATAAAGACGGTCATTCGTGTGTATTCTGGAATTATTTTTTCTTTTTTTATCTTTGTGTAGCTGACCTGTAGCTTTTACAGTTTCGGCCAAACCTTGCTACCGACTAAACTAAATAACGAACACAACGTAGGGTTGAGTCGTTTAACAGGCAAGACTGGAAAGGCCGTGACAAATACTGCTACTGTGACCTTGTGTCAGACTGGATAACAGTAAAGGACCTTTATCAATCCATCATTCTTAAACAATGAGAACTCCCTTTTTATCGAATTTTGTTTATTATAGTAGAGTCATATTGGAAAGGGCTGATTATACCAATTTGATCATCTGGTGTCGGGAGAAGCAAACTAACAACAACTGGATTGGGTTGGTTGAGCCCTTCTTTATAGAGGAGCCTTCATGTTTATTCTTTCCTTGGTTCTCCTCTGCCTCAAATACCGTTATTAGTCGTGTATAAGACGGATTCGTATATAATAAGCACCCCTAACTTCCGAGTACGAAACTCTGGAAAAAGCATTTCTCGTGTATAATACACATTAACTCGTTTAGATCATGGATATAATTTACTTTCAGTTATGCCGTCCACAAATATGGTGACGTACGAGGCAAAAAAAAAGAAAGTTCTCGAGTATAATCATCATCATCATCTTGTCGTGTCACCAGCACGGATGTCCCTGACCCTCTCTCGCCACTCCTCCCTATCGTTCATCGCTTCTGGCAGGTCCTCAGGGCTACATTCCGTATCCTCACAGAGCTGCTGCATGTAGGTTCGAGCTGGTCGCCCTGCTATAGCTCGGCTACGTGAGGGGGTCCATTGGAGAAAATCACTTAATAGCCCGTCTCTGCTTCTCCAACAGTGTCCTGCATGTCTGGTTCGTCTAATTTTGATAGTTTTCGTGATTGGTGGTAGGTGGCCGTACAGCTGCTGCTTTGTGGGGTGCTGCCTCCAGAACTTGTTCAATATTGCTCGCAGTATCCTTGTGTAGTTGCCGTCAAACTTTTTCTTCAGCCGTTTAGTTAGCGTCCATGTAGTGCATCCATATAGCAGTATCGACACGACCGCTTCTTGGAAGAAACTGCGTTTCGTTTTATCGGTCAGCAACCCTAACATTTAGACTTAAAAATCTGAAAAAGTGAGTATTATACACGAATAATATGGTATTTATAGATTTGTATAGTATTTTATTTGATTATTGAATAATTTCTGTGTTTATTTAGGAGTTTGTTTCTATTCATAAATATGCCAAAAACCAACCACCCAACACTCATATATATATATATATATATATATATATATATTATCAACATCAGCACGGATTTCCCTATCTCTATCTCTCTTTCGCCATCCATCTCTATCATCCATCGCTTCCGGCAGATCTTCAAGACTACATCCTGCGTCTGTACAGTGCTGTTGTAGATAAGTTCTAGCTGGTCGTCCTATACTTATGCGTCCGTATGAACGAGTCCATAGGATAACGTCGCTTATGAATTCATCCTTGTTCCTTCAGCAATGTTCTGCATGTCTTTTCGTCTAATTGGATGGTCTTCGAGATTGGTGGAAGGCGGCCGTACAGCTGCCGTTTCGTAGGATGTTGCTTCCGGGATTTGTTTAATATAGCTCGTAGCATCCTTGTGCAATTGCCGTCAAGCTTTTTTCTATACGCTTTTTCAGCGTCTGAATGGTGAATCCATACAATAGTATGGGCACGACCGCTGCTTGGAAAAATATGTTTCATTTTATCGAATAAGTCTGACTTCCATATGAACAATAGCCTATTGATAGTTGTCCCGGCTTTCACTTGTTGCGTATTGATGTTATTTTCTGTAGATGAGAAGCTGGATGAACTTGTCCACTAGTTTCAGAAAGCCACTATTTAGTATGAAGATATCACCACTTTGATTAAAACACATGTACTCAGTTTTGTCTGCGTTCACATGGAGACCTATGCCGCAGGGATTCGGCCTGGGCAGATGTATTTGCCAGACGCGCTATGTCATCAACGTAGTTCGCTTCAGTAATAGTTCGTGCGGGGTATCCTCTGCTTCTTGCCTTTTCCGGTGTAAAGCGATTTTCTTTCATTAAATCTATCGATGATCGAAGTACGTAGTCTAGGCAGAGTGTGAACAGGTATGGTGCTAATGTGTCCCCTTGCTGCACACTTGCAACAATATATATATATATACATTATCATCCACAGACAGACTGTTTCGTTGTATCACAACTCTTCAGTGTGGCTAGACACGCTTGAAGCTGGGTTCGAAACCCGCCCAACTTTACGTTAGACTTAGTATCAGACCGCTCGGCCAACAAGCGTACCACGTCGGCTAGGGAATTATAAGGTATTATGTAGCAACAGCAGCAGCAGCGTTCGTTTGTTTACATTTTATACCTTACCGGATATCAGAGTGCTCAATTCGTATATATTGAACCGTAAAATATCTACAAGGATGGCTTTGGCATTAAATAACCAACGAAGGTTTATAAGCTATTAAGGAAAGAAACAAAATTACGGCAAAGAAAAACAAGGTAACCTCATATATGCACACAAGAACATAAAACATTTAATATATATAATATGCATACCAGTTGTATTAAAAGAAAGAGTACACGAATATATCCAAACAGCCAGAAATATATATATATATATATATATATTGTTCTCAGAACAAGCAGTATGTAGAAAAATATAGGAGAAAGCTTACATGGTGAGTACAGGTAATATTGCCACGTAGCTTTACTGTTCCTTGAAAGGATGAGAGACAACGTCGCTACTGATCAAAGAACAAAGCCAAAAAGAACACGAGAAGGGGTTTCTGAGACCGACACGGGACACCTTGTGAGTCTTTGAAGAGCATATAAACTATCAAAGGGAAATAATTATTTCTTATATCTCTTCACTACGACCATGGACGTCCATTCCAACATTTTCATGATGTAAAAATAAATGGATATATTCGGGATATATTTTGTTGGATAGGTGTTCCGTGATAAAAGCAGTGCATTCACTGCCATTCGTAGTGTAAACGACTACAACCCAATGAATGATCTTTCGCCTGCAGTTAGAAGGCCTGACCCAGGAAGTGTGCACATGATCTGTTTATCTAGGAGTATCTCCACAGTCCACAACGGATATCTATGTCTACGATTATGATGTTGTTTCCAACTATTCATGCGTAAAATCTGTTAAGCTTATAATTGTTTTTGATGTTAATTCGATTCTTTTTGACCGTGAAATACTAACCCGCGCCATAATACGGGGGTGGATAACCAATGAGACGTAGCTAAGCACACAAACAAAACCTTAGAGGTTAAAATGACTACTAGATAATGTCGGCTAATTTATTTTACAAAGAACCTTTTTTATTAATAACACACACACACACACACACACACACACACACATATATATATATATATAATGTAGTTTGATATCTTTATGAATAAAGTGTACTCAATACCGCCTATGCTATCGTTTGACCGAGTGGTTTCCACATGGTGGGTATCTTTATATATATATATATATATATATAAAAGTAAGAAAGTAAAGTTGGCGATCGTACTCAAGGGCGATCTGAAGGCTCCCTTTTCAATAGCTACTACAAGGTGTTGGGGAGGGTGCTACATCTTTCTCTGGATTGCTCCTCTTTACCCTTGATACGTAACTTATAATGCTGACTGTTAAACAAGAAGGTATCAAGTAACATTATTTGCGTTTTTGGCATGACTCGACCTGGGATTGAACCTTGGTCTCCCGGAACATTGGTGAACACTTCACCTATTAGGCCAATGGGATATGAATCCAACTATTCTCCCAACAGCTATAGATAAATAATTGGGCTGACCGGTTCTTTAACCTTGGTATAGGAAACTGGTCAAAGAAAAGAAAAACTCTGATTTCACACCCGTTAAACTCCACTTAAAAATAGACCTTGAGTCACACCCTGCTCGTGCAGAGGGATTGGTATATGTAGATAAATTCTTCCCCGAACCGCTGGTAAAATAGTTGAGTAGACTAGGCGTTCTGGCCTTGGTAAGGCAATCCGCATAGGAGAAGGAAAATGGCCTTTACCACTATAAACAAATCACTTGTGCCAGTTGTCCAACAATTGACACCTTTAACTGAACTGTTTTAAACAGTGTTCAGAAGTTCCTGTAGTGTATAGCTAAAGGGCTGAACATCGGCTTATGGTCTTTTTTTTTTGTCGGACCTCATATATTTTCCAAATATTAACGGATAAGGTATTCAATTCGGATGAAGAGGAGTACAAAACAGTCTAATTATACAAATATATATTTAAAAAATTCAAAAGATGAGTTGCAAACTTAATAGTTTTGCGGCCTGACTTTTCTGTTGAGATTCATCTTGGAATTTGAGTAGCTGAATTGACATCCTCCTAATTTCTCTTCCAGCATACAATTGATGTAAATTGAAAGGAGTCAAACGGGCGCCAATTCATGGCAGTTCGCGGAGTGGCCCCCCCCTTACTGCAAAGGGCAAATAATTTATCCTATATTTTCCAACAAGTTTTAAAATAAACAAGTTTTAAGTCATACTTTCTCTCTTACTTTTGTACAAATACGTTTAGGAAAGGTATAATCCTCTTATCCGCCAAGCTAAGGTTGGTTGGTTGGGTTTTAGGGCATATCAACCTTTGTAGGTTATTTAAGGCCAAATCTATTTTTATGCAAATAGTTAGTTCTATTTCAAACAATTCAGTTTAGCATGAGTACATAGTTTAATTGTCAAAAACATTTCTATTTCCAGCAACTCAAATTATTCAAACAGTTCTAATTCAAACAAATCTGATCAGCATAAATACGCAGTTTAGTTTTATTTAATACTATAATCCATTTTTGAACAAATAATCAGTTTTATTTCAAACAATTCAATTTAGCATGAGTACACAGTATGATTGTCAAAAACATTTCTATTTCAAGCTATTCAGCTTATTCAAACAGTCTAATTCAGCCAATTCAGTTTAGTATAAGTATTGATTTTGTTTACACACAGTTAAATGTCAAAAACAGTTCCATTTCAAACAATTCAGTTTAGCATAAGTACGCAGTTTAATTCTTAAAAACATTTTTATTTCAAGTTATTCAGTTTATTCAAACAGTTCTAATTCAAACAATTCGGTTTAGCATAAGTATGCAGTTTAGTTCTTTTCAACCCATAGATAGGGCCTTATCAGGTGATACCATTCCGGGCCACAGTGGACCTGAGAGCAATGGCAATGAAGGGGTACTTAGAATTCCCCAAAGCCCCAGCATCACTGGAACCTCACCATTAGATTGTTTAGTGTCATATCTAGGACACTCATTAGGGGGTTACCCCTCTGCAGAGGTGCAGTCGGTGTATTCTACAGCCCCAGCTGACTGGGCAATACACAGAATTAATGTCAAAACTGTTTTATTTCAGATAATTCAGTTTAGCATAAGTACACAGTTTAGATGTCAAAACTGTTTTATTTCAGATAATTCAGTCTAGCATAAGTACACAGTTTAGATGTCAAAACTGTTTTATTTCAGATAATTCAGTCTAGCATAAGTACACAGTTTAGATGTCAAAACTGTTTTATTTCAGATAATTCAGTCTAGCATAAGTACACAGTTTAGATGTCAAAACTGTTTTATTTCAGATAATTCAGTCTAGCATTAGTACACAGTTTAGATGTCAAAACTGTTTTATTTCAGATAATTCAGTCTAGCATAAGTACACAGTTTAGATGTCAAAACTGTTTTATTTCAGATAATTCAGTCTAGCATAAGTACACAGTTTAGATGTCAAAACTGTTTTATTTCAGATAATTCAGTTTAGCATAAGTACACAGTTTAGATGTCAAAACTGTTTTATTTCAGATAATTCAGTCTAGCATAAGTACACAGTTTAGATGTCAAAACTGTTTTATTTCAGATAATTCAGTTTAGCATAAGTACACAGTTTAGATGTCAAAACTGTTTTATTTCAGATAATTCAGTCTAGCATAAGTACACAGTTTAGATGTCAAAACTGTTTTATTTCAGATAATTCAGTCTAGCATAAGTACACAGTTTAGATGTCAAAACTGTTTTATTTCAGATAATTCAGTCTAGCATAAGTACACAGTTTAGATGTCAAAACTGTTTTATTTCAGATAATTCAGTCTAGCATAAGTACACAGTTTAGATGTCAAAACTGTTTTATTTCAGATAATTCAGTCTAGCATAAGTACACAGTTTAGATGTCAAAACTGTTTTATTTCAGATAATTCAGTCTAGCATAAGTACACAGTTTAGATGTCAAAACTGTTTTATTTCAGATAATTCAGTCTAGCATAAGTACACAGTTTAGATGTCAAAACTGTTTTATTTCAGATAATTCAGTTTAGCATAAGTACACAGTTTAGATGTCAAAACTGTTTTATTTCAGATAATTCAGTCTAGCATAAGTACACAGTTTAAATGCCAAAAACAGTAAACTTAAGCCACGGCTTTGTTCTATTTAACCCATATATAGGGCCTTATCAGGTGCTACCAGGCGCCTCTGGTGGTGTAATGGTTTGCAAGCTCGGCTAGCAAACCTACACGAGTGAGTTCGAGTCTCATTGGGTGCCCCTTTCATATGGCCTTGTGCCACATCTAAGCAAAAAGCTTAGTAAATTTCCCCCTTATCAGGTGCTACCATTCCGGACTAGAGTGGACCTAGGAGCAATGGCAATGAAGGGTTACTCCGCATTCCCCAAAGAACCTCACCATCAGATTGTTTAGTGTCATATACAGGACACACGTTGGGAGGGGGTCTTAACCTTCTGCAGAGGTCCAGTCGGTGTATTCTACACCCCCAGCCGACTGGCCAATCTTCTACAAGGATGGCTTTGGAATTGAATAATACAAGAAGGTTTATATGCCATTAAAAAGAACCAAACCAATTTATGCAGCGTAAAATCACTTTTTTTTACAAATGCCTCCGTTTTTATAACGTTTACTCAAAACAATTTTAAATTGGAATTTTATCTAATCTTTCTTCTTATTAATGACACAATTTCACAGTACAATTTTGTAGATACAATAAATGATTCTTTCCCTTAGATAATTGGCGGTATTTGATTCTGCCTCCGACCAGACAGGACTTGACTCAAGGTCCCTTTTATAGTGGGAGTTTTAGGGAAGCCGAGACTCAAACCCTGCTGGACTAATGCTTGTCATTAGCTTACTTTGTGCAATATATAACCCAGATGAGCCTCCTTTACTTGAACCCACTAGATATTTGGTGAGTCCGGCACGTGTGCCTGTTCATAACTTTAACTAGACAAGAGTGGTCAAGTGATTTGCTGTGCTATCGATGAAGTTCGCCCACCCGAAGGTGGTTCAGCCGAAGTTGGGGACTATTCGGCCTCGAATCTGATAGTGGCTTCTTGGCATGTCCATTAGGCTTGCTGTAGGGCGTCACATGATAGTACAGAAACCCTTTCTTCACCAAAATTTACCTTTACTCTTTGAACGATTGAGACGTTATTTTCATTTGATTTTCGTATTGAATTATTTAATTCTTTTATTTAAACCTAATTAATCCCATAAACTCATAAATTACGAATTCGCGCAAACCCCACGAAAATAACGACATTAAAAAAAAAAACCAAAACCCCGAAATAACAAACTTAAAAAATCCAGCCATTTTTTAAAAATTTGATAGGAAAAAAAAAAAAAAAAAAAAAAAGAGAAAGAAAAAAAAGAAAAAAATGATCTCAGCTTACCAAATCTACTTTGGACTATCATATTTGGTTGCTGGTTAATCAATAGTAGCAAGGTGGTAGCATGCATAAGATAAGGGGAGAGCGAAATAGGAATTTGTTTATGTTACTTGATAAAAAAGATATGTTACGAAAAAACGTTGTAAACTTGTATAAAATTCAATAAATCATTATGCCATTCATTTCCGGAAAATTCAGACAAAAAGATTGTTACCAGTTTTTAGATATTTTTGTGGTTTGACCTTAGTGGGTTCAAATGACCTCAGATGTTATCCTCAAACAATCAATATCACAAATGGCGGTTTTGTAAGACTTCATGTTAAAAATTACGTCACTACGCCAGGGTGTTTTTGAATGAAAGCAGCAGAGATAATAACACGAGCTGGAAGTTCATTTCTTAGTATAAATACTACTACTACTACTATTGCAAATAATAATAATAATAGTAATATGGCTGTATTAGCTCTCTGACAAGGTCCAAGTATTTGTCTATCTTTTCGTTTTCTTTTATTTTCACTCTATGGTTCGCTGGAACGGTAAAATCCACAAGATGATGTTTGTAGCAGAAGGTATTTTGGTTTGGCGCGCAATTTAATTAGACGCATTATTTTACCCAATCAGGATGACTTATCCTATTCAACCCGGATCTCCTTTTCGGGTAGCAGAAATTGGGTAAGCTGCCAAACACAGTCTTTTTTGCTGAACAACGCCGTCCAGTGCAGACGTCCCATTGGCCGTTCTTCAATAGCAGCAGCAGCATGGACACATGAGGGAAGCTATCTAATTCATGGATTCCTTCGTCTATATTTCTTTTAGACCAAGGAATCCCAGTCGAATATGAATTAGATACATTCAACACGCCACACACAGGAACAACTCTATGTCACCCCCGAAATTGGCTATGTCGATGCGATGCCTAATCCCGCTCTCGGCACCTAGCTCTCATTTCACCTCTGGGCCACTTTAATGGAGACAACGCACGCCTCTTCCTAAATCCACCAGACACACAAAACTCACGGTGACTCCAAAGTTTATTTCCTCCAACGGCAAACAAGACTTTCGCTAAACTACGGCGAACACAATCCCTCGCACGTCCGACGATACGCGCTGCCTTCTCAACTTTCTCATAACTCCATTTCGTCTCTGCACTTCTTTCCTTTCCCACGAGTCTTACTGCACAAACACAAACTAAATATTCCATGCTACAAATAAAAACTATTCCTAAAAACGTTTCGACTTCGACATCTTGAACCTTCTCCTTTATATACCTAACAACAATTAGCGAGGGAATTACAAACTTAGCGAGGAAACAACTCAACGTAAACACACCCACGTTAACACCCTTTCTCGCTGAAAATGATAACAATTTTACTACCGCTAAAACTTATTTTCTTCTTGTCAATCGCTACTCGGTCTGGGTGATCCGTTTGTATCTGAAAATCCCAGAGAATTGTATGTGCCATTTTCAAAGACAGATTCTTGTTTGAGTATGTACCATTTTGCGAGTCTTTCACAACAATTTTAATTGGTTTTTCATTGAAGTCTGAGTGGCAGCGAGTTTTCTTAGAACCCCGGGACTCTTCTAGGTATCTTTAGAAATAAAATAAAATTAAAAAAAAAAAAAAAAAAAAAGGTTGACAAATACTTGAATCTTGCCAGAGAACTGAAGAAGCTGTGGAAAATGAAAGTGACTGTGATGCCAATTGTAGTTGGTGTACTTGGAAGGGTCTTAAAAGACCCGGAAAAAATATTGGAAGAACTGGGAGATTAGCGGAAGAATCGCGATTATCTAAACTATTGCAGAATTTTTAGAAGAGTCCTGGTGTAAAACTGGTATAAAAGCTCAAAATTATTTAAATAATAATAAAACAAAGAGTATTGCACATGAAATGGCCTGGATATGGCTACACAGAGAAACCTAAAGGAATTTGGTTGGGTTTGGTTTTTAGTTTTTGTTTAATGGCATATTATGGTACTAAAGAGATTTTTTGACTCCCGTCTTGACACCGCCGTGATAACAAGATGACGAACGCGATACTCTATTAAACACACACCAAAGTTTATTTACTACTAGGTAGCGAGCAGTCGCCGGGAGAAAGAAAGGGAGTATAGAAACATGGGACGGCCGTCAACTAGACAAAAAAAGCAACATATCCTAGTAAGAAAAAGATGAGCAAACACAGAACTTGAATTTTTTCCTGGGTCTAACATGCTTGTCCGCTAGGTCTAACGTCCTCTTTGGGGTGCCCCAGAATTTGGAGCTCGTAAACTTTCTTCTCCTTACATCTTCGTGGCTCGTTTTCTACTGACGTCTTCACCTTTTCACTTTTCGCCGTCAACTACCGAAAAGACATAAATTGTCCACTCACTTCCACCTGTCGTGTCGGGAGCAGAGACATCCGCTTCCTGTGCACATGCGTTAACGATCCTCAGACCTCTAGTCCTCCCTAGTCATTTATTAATTATCACGAGTGCCTCGGCCTTGTTATTCGGAGACTACTGTTTGCTTTGTTCATTCATTCAATTTCTTATGAGCCGTTCAATTACGTTACAATATCAGCTTTCGTGAGTTATTCAATGCTATAGCCATCCTTGTAGAAGAACAGCAATGACACTATTTAATGTATAGCAGCGGGATAAGAGAGGTATATACCTTTCCCCAGGACATTTGTCTAAAAGTGAATGCATGTGGAGATTTATGTCTCCGGGAAAAGCAATGTTTAAACCCCAAGTTTTGTAGGAGAATAAACCGTACTTAGAATGCAGTGAGAAGATGGGAACCGCTTTTGAAGAAAGAACACGAACGAGTTTGCTACAACAAAAGGTTTACTGTACATATAACTATATCTGCAGAAACTTAGTTGTTTCTGGTAACTTGTTAGAGATCTGTCGCAAGGTTCATAGTAGTGGTTGCGATTGTTCGCTCTCAGCTGCTAGGTGGGGGACTCGTTGCCCGAATCGTCGCCGTCTGGGTCCTGTATGATTTGATCTGCTAGCCCTAGTTGTGACAAAAAGAGGACGATTCTGTGTGACTCTTAATTTTATAGCCGGCCTCACGCGGCCTCCAGAAGGGCTGTGATTGGCCGTTTTGGCCCTTCGCACGTGTGTCCTCTTCGGAATTCCAATATGTAGTAGCACGACTTTGACCCGAAGAAACAATATTTATCAATAGTAAATAACAACATTGAAGCAACTGATGTAAAATCTTTGAGAGATAAGACCTAAGAGAAGAGCAAGTATAGGCTATGTAGAGAAAGAAACGAAACTGTAAATTACATATAAGCGGATTCAGTAAACTGACCCAGAATGAATTCAAAAGCAGACCCGACTGGGTGAGGAATATGATCTACTGAGAATCGTGAAAGAGACTAAAATTTGACCATACAGACAAATTGTATATGCACAAATCTATATGCACCATTCAGACCATAGCACTGCTAAAATTGGCTTGGATACTTTGAAGAGGCCAATAGATCTAAGGAGACTTACTGTCACTCAGACTCCTGTGAAAAACTACCCATTAGACCACGAGTAAAAAAAAAAAAAAAAGAACAAAAAACTCGCAATAATAATAATAATTATGATGCACAACTCGGAATCCCGTCAGGAGAATGAAACGCACAAAGTTCTCTGGGATTTTGAGATACGAACAAATCACTTAATCTCGGTCAGACGACCAGGCCTAGAGATAGTAAAAAAAATGTAAACGAACAGCGGACTTTGCCGGCTCGACACACCAGCAAGTAAAATTAAAAGGTGATACAAACAGATCACCTTATCTCGGCCAGACGACCAGACCTAGTGAAAGTTGATAAAAAAAAGAGAGCCGGCTGAATAGTGGACTTTGCCGTCTCGGCCAACCCCAGAGTGGAAATAAATTAACTAATGAATAAATAAATAAATAAAAAACGAAAAGAGAAACAAGTGGAACATGAAGGTGACGGTGATACCACTAGTAATTAACGCACTCGGAACGATCTCCAGAATCTTGATAAATTGGCTGGAAGAGTTTGAAATTGGAGGACGAGCAGAGACCTGCTAAACTACAGCATTGCAACGATCGGCTTGAATATTGAGGAGAGTGCTGAAAACTTGCTGTCACTCAGACACCCGTGAAAGACCATCAGCTGGAGTGAAAAACTCGCATGGAATAATAACGTCAAAGCAAAAATTGATAATGCTCATGAGAATAGCAGATGTGGATTATGTGGTCAGAGATGAAACGGTTAATCACATAATCAGGGAATACAGCAGATTGGCACAAAAGGAATACAAGAGTAGGTATGACTGGGTGGGAAAGGTGATCCACAGGGAGTTGTGCAAGAAACTGAAATTCCATTATACTGACAAACTAGATCACAGCTCTACTAAAATCGCCTAGGATACTTTGAGGAGGTCTGGAGATTTGAGGAGACTTCCTATCACACAGACTCTAGAAAAGAAAACATCTATTTGAGCTGGTATAAAAAAAGACTCCAAAGGAGTACAATGATACTATTTACCAACCCCTCCGCTCGGGCAGGATATGACACAAGGTCAATTTTTAAGCGGAGTTTAACAGGTTTTGAATTCAGAGTTTTCCTTCTCCTAGACTAGTTGCCTCACCAAGGCTGAAGAACCTAGTCCGTCCTACTATTTACCCATAGCTGGAGGGAGAATAAGGGGGTTCATACCTTTCCCAAGGGTATTTGCCCGAAAGTGAACGTAATAGCGCGACTGGAGTACGAACTCACGTACTACGATCCCGCAGTTCATCGCTTTAACCATTACACCACGAGGACAATGATAATGTTAAATCCTTTTCTGTTTCAGTGGTTCTTTGCCATTTTTTGATGATGGCTACTTTCTAACTTGCAATTTGCCTCTGTGGCCCCGTCGTACCGATCATTATAAAATAAAATATACGGTTTAAACCATATTAAAACCATTACGAACTGTTACTTCTGTTGTTTCTACCCATCCTTTTAATTTCAAAGAGACCCATAGAAATGTGACGCAATTCTTCGGGTTGGGTTAGAACTCTGGTTGATAGCCATTTTTTAAAAAAAAGTTTCTCTTGGCTCTTTTTTCTGAATAATTTAACCCCCTCATCATGAAATGATATTCTTGCTATTTATTCAAAGAATTGGTCTTATGTATCAGCGACCTGAAGAAATTTCACCTGTTTTTATTACATCACTGATAAATGTACATTTCTATTAACTGTAAGGGAAGCTCCTGTCGATATTTAAAAAAAAAAAAACAGAATAAAGAAAGTATGGGATGAAGAAATCGAAAGGAAAAATAAATTAAAAGGAAAGAGATACTAAAAATGAAAAAGTCTGACCTGACACAAAAATGACGGGTAGACTGAAGTATAAAAAGTTATAGCAAGAAATGAAAACCGTTTAAGTTGAAAAGAAAGTGACAAAAAGTGTGTGAAAGAGAGAGAGAGAGAGAGAGAGAGAGAGAGAGAGAGAGAGAGAGAGAGAGAGAGAGAGAGATTAGTTGTTTATTTAGTTAACATAAGAGAAAAAGAAAAGAAAATTATTTATATTTTAATTCTACGAGATTATTTTCTTTAACTTTTAGAAAATAAAGTAAATAACATGCATCTATTGGATTTCGTTACTCTCAATTGAGACCAAGTATATATATATATATATATATATATATATATATATATATATATATATATATGTGTGTGTGTGTGTGTGTGTGTGTGTGTGTGTGTGTGTGTGGCTTTTAAAGTAAACGCTTATAATTTGTTTTTGATTATATATATTTATTGATTTAAAATAAACGCTTTTTAACGTTCTGTTTCTTTTAATCAATTATTTCTTGTAGCAAATTTGGCGTGCTATATATTTTTTAAATAAATGATACAAGGGAAGTAACTTCTCCACAGCTAAAAGAAACACTGTCTTCTGCAAAATGATTGGGTATCCCATTCGTACGGCTTTGTGCTACATCTAAGCAAAAAACCTTGTTAAATTACAACTGTGGTGTGATTAAAAACATAGAAATCAATTCCTTGGACCGACTTGTGTGGTCGGCGGGGCTTAGAATACACAAACTGTATTCCCTGCAGAGGGGTAAGCAAAAGAGCTGCCCGAGTGATGACTCTAAATTCACACTGATCGTGAGGTTCCAGATCTTGGGAGAGCAGAGTATCCTTTCATCGCTATTATTCTCTTGTTCACTCTGATTTGGGGTGGTAATACTTGTTTATAGATCTGTTTAGAAATGATATGAATTAGATCTAATACTTGATATCATATAACTGTAAATTACTTGTATTAAGAATAGTTACTTAAATCTATGATTGTTTACTAAGGATTATAATTAGTTACTTGAAATAATGTAACTGTGTGCAATTAAGTGACTGTTATAGAATATAAATAATCACTTGAAACCATATAATTATTAGTATTTGATAGGAATACTTGAAACCATACAGCTAGGTATAGATTATTTGTATTCGATTGGAATATTTTATATGTATTAAATTACTTGTATTAAGAATAGTTACTTGAAGCTATTATTATTATTATTATTATTATTATTATTATTATTATTATTATTATTATTAGTTACTTGAAATCATGCGACAGTGAGGAAAAGAAAAGGGGAGAAAAAAAAAAAAAAAAAAAAAAAAGAGAAAAAAAGAAGATGATAGCAATTGAATGGAAATAGCCTCTTGAAATCATATAATTATTAGTATTAAATAAAAATACTTGAAACTATACTGCTGCTTGTAAGTTATTTATATTTGATAGGAATGCTTGATATCATATAACTGTGCAAAAACCTCTAAGGAAGTAATTACACAAAAGATATTAATATAAGTGTAAAATGAATGTATTTACTTAACCTCCAGGCATAAAATAGCCCTAGACATGTTGACATGCCATCAAAATAAGATAAACAAATGAATGAATAAATTAAACAAAAGAATGCGTTAGACAAACATTTAAAAAAACAAAATCACTCCCAGAAAACTTTAAAATTTAGGATGTAAGGGAAGTAACTCTAAATTCAGAGATTTTGATACTCGTACGATTAGCTAACTTGCAGATTATTTCAACCCATGAAAATAATTATTTAGAAAATAATTTCTTTCATGAATGATGAGATGAAAATCACACACACACACACACACACACACACACACACACACACACACACACACAGAAGAAAATGAAAGAAATATAAAATTTTGATCATGATGTGTATCTGATTAAGGATCTGACAATTAAGTTGGAGACTAAGTTGGAGGTGCCTGTGGTGTAATGGTTATCGTCGTAGGAATTGGATACAGCGACACGAGTTCAAATCTTAGACTGATTGCATTTCACATAGCACTAATACCCTTGGGAAAGGTATGAATCCAATTATTCTCCCTCCAGCTATGGGTAAATAGTAGGGCAGACTGGGTTCTACAGCCTTGGTAAGGCAACTAGTCTAGGAGAAGGAAAACTCTGAATTCAAACCAGTTAAACTCCGCTTAAAAAAATTGACCTTGAGTCATATCCTGCCCGAGGGGAGGGGTTGGGTAAATATGATTAAGTTGGAGACTAAGATTGATTAATTAATTGATTAATTTTAACGGCATGTCAACTGGTGTAGGATTACTTTATACCTTGAAGTAAGGGAAATGCTTTCATTGTTCATTTATATTTATATTTTTTGTGCATTTGTTTCTTCAGAGTTTAATTGCTCACAATTATATGATATCGAGTATTCATGTCTAATTAAAAAACAAAAAAACTTATACACAGTTGTATAGTTTCAAGTATTCTTATCTAATCCTAATGATTTATGCACAGTTATATGGTTTCAAGTAACTATTTCTATTTAATAGTGATCATTCGTTCGCATACAGTTTTATAGTTTTAAGTATCTGATAATCATAATAATCCTTAGTAAACAATTATCGCTTCAAGTAACTATTCTTAATACAAATAATTTATATCAATTTATATGATATCAAATATTCTCATCTAAGACAAATAATTTTCAAACTGATCTTTTTGATGGGTCCCTAAAAGCTATAGCCAAAGAGAGGATCAGGAAGTAATAGTCATAAAAGGGCACTGCAGACCCGCCATAGCTCCAGAACAAGAGTTTCACCACAGAACGCAGTTTAATATCATACCCAGGTGTTGTAAGGGAAAGTTGGGCTTGTCCAATGAAAAATAGAAAAATGATGTTAGCAGTTGTAGTTAGTCTCGATTACAGAATATTCCTTAGTGTTGTTGAAGAACTGCGCGTTTGATTCTATTTATTATATTCCCTTGCACCAAAAGGTAATAAACCTATTTGTTAACCTTGTCCGGATTCAAATTTGTCTATTGATAAACTCATTTACAACAGCAGGACAGTGTGAGTATTACGTTGGTAGAAAATTAACGTAATCAGTTACTGTAATAAAATGTCACTTAAAATTGGAGCGGAAGAGTCTACCTGATACTGCGATAAAAGCTTAATGCTGAAAGGAATTAGAAATAAAACCAGAAAACTCCAAACAAATAACAAGAGGTTGAGTGGTACAAATGTTGCCTTTTTATGCATCATTGTTTGCAATAAGCAATATTTGACAAATATGTTTTAATGTAACAATTAATTTTTGTATGTGTACAGTGTATGTTAATACTTTTCGTATTTTTTCTATTTTTTTTTTTCTTCTTGTTTTAATTTCTCATTGATATGTCTATCCTGAATTCCTTTGAGATAAACATTTAGTTACCGTCATAAAATTTGGGATTGATATTTTGGTACAGCTGTTGGAGTAGCAGTAAAATATCTTGTCTTTAAATACTCTCTAGGCAGGGGATAGCTGGTTCAAGACCCACTAAATGATGACACACTTTGGTCTTTTTCTACGACAGGATGATTTTATTTTTAGATTTGATAAAAAAAACTTGGTTTATGAACCGGTATATGTGTATAAGATTATGTTGAATAATACAACCATTTCTTAAAGACCAACTTTCAGACATGGCATATTAGTAGAATACAGTATATAAATTGGATATGGCATATAAATAGGATGTGATATCATCATGCAGTACACAATCGCAGCTTGAAAGAAATTCTTTTTATTTTATTTTCAATATGACCCACAGCCTGTCAATAGGAGTTTATGTTTTTCCTATGCGTATGTTGACATCGTTTTCAGTAGAAGAGATATTGCTGCCAAGGTATGTGAACTGATCTGCTCATTTCAGATGCTTGCTGCTTAAAGTGGAGATAGAGCCAGCTTGGCGAAAAAGCTAGAGCAACACGAATGTTTTGTGTTGTATTCGAGAAATCCTTGAAGCAGCACTTTACAAAACAGCATCTGTACGGCCACTTGCCTCGCATATCAAAAACTATTCTAATTTGAAGATCAAGACATACTAGACATAATTGGTTAGTCTAGTAGACACGACGCACTTCGGCCGGCCGTGGCATGTCGGCGCAGATCTACTCGGGTGGGTCTTGTCTCTGGCAGCGGTTACTCGGTCGTGCCTGCCTGACGTGGGTGCCGAGAAGGCTCAGCGTTCAAGTCACGCTGCCGACACCCCTCGAGCCGCTGTAGGCCGTCCTCTAGGCTCTAACCCTTTTCAGAGGGGCTAGGTTTATCGCCTTGCGCCTGAAGCGCTCCTTTTTAGGGGAATACTGACCGGGCCGGAGGTATTTTTGTGAATGCCAGGCGTGTCTGGGTTACGGTCCTATGCTCGGATCCACATTAAAAAGTCCCTGTGCCGTACTCACCTGTTTGGTGTGACAAATACCGATATTCAAGACACTGATGCGGAGCCGATAAGCACGTCGACCCCGCAAATGAGTTATATGGTTAAACGTGTGAATGAGAACAGCCAAAACACAATGAAGGGACAAAGGCGAGGTAACAATTATAACAGGTGACAATTTATTTGTCGTATTTACAAGCGTGTGTTAAGTCCGTAATGGTCGAATATGGTCTTCAGCTAGAATGGTAACGATGATAGCTGTTATAGTTGAGACGTAGATGAGCGCAGTTTGATGTTAGTCGCAGGTAGCTGGTGTAGGTTGAGTCGTAGAATGCAGCTGGATGGTCGTAGTCGAAGGCTGAGGTCGGACGAGTCGTAGAATGCAGCTGGATGGTCGTAGTTGAAGGCTGAGGTCGGTCGAGTCGTAGGATGCAGCTGGATGGTCGTAGTCGAAGGCTGAGGTCGGACGAGTCGTAGGACGCAGCTGGATGGTCGTAGTCGAAGGCTGAGGTCGGACGAGTCGTAGGATGCAGCTGGATGGTCGTAGTCGAAGGCTGAGGTCGGACGAGTCGTAGGATGCAGCTGGTTGATCGAAGGAAGCTGGTGTCGGTCGTAGTTGGTGGATCGATATCCCGGTTATGACGGTATGTTGGGTTAACCGAGGGTGTGTCGATCCGGTTGCTGACTCGTACAGCGGGTCGTACGTGAGCCAGGTGTTGCAGTGGTAGAATAGTCCGTAATAGCGAGTCGTTACGTGGACTGCGTGGTACCTTGCAGGAGCGTTGAGGTTGAGTTCGGTTATGGCGGCTTGGTCGTGTAGTGTCGGGGGAGCTAGTGACTAAGACTGAGCCGTGTCTTAGCGTCACGGACCAAGTGAAAGGTCGGAGACCGTGGTTAAGGTTTGCCAGGCCTTAGTACAGACGAGATCAAGCGAACGAGCCGAGTGAAGCTAGGGCTTTTTGTGCCCCCTAGCCGTGCGGACGGTGGCTATGGCTGGGTCGCGCCAAAAGCCGTGCGGACGATGGCTATGGCTGGGTCACGCCAAAAGCCGTGCGGACATATCGGACGGGAGCGAAAGCTTTGCCGTGTCAAAGCCGTGCGGACGATATCGGTCGCTAGCTAAGGCTTTGTCGTGCCGAAGCAGTACGGACGGTCGAAGGCTTTGCCGTGTCAAAGCCGTACGGACACGTCGGACGGGAGCTAAGGCTGAGCCACGCCGAAGCTCTGCACAAACGAGCGGATAGGCCAGGAGGCCGAGGCTAAGATGGGCGTTATCTTAGCGCTGCGCAGATAGCGAAGCGGTAGCTAAAGGCTGGACCGTGCCATTAGCGCGGCGCAGCTTATCGGACAATCGGAACCGAGCGAGGGTTAAGACCGGCTGGTCTTAGAATCCGTCTTCGTGTTTGCCTCCGGGCCGTCTATTTCGGCAAGCCAGTTAAGGCTGCCAGAGATGCTCCGACCCGCAGAAGGTGACCTCTATTGGCCCTTAAAAGGACCTTTGTGCATACCTATGTAGGTGGGAGAAAGGCAGATCTACCACGAGAAGTGGGATCAACGCCGGAAGGTAAGGTGAATGCAACCGCACAAAATGCAGGATTCCTCCTTAAATGAGCTTTGCCAAGAGCTAGCGGTATTTGTTGCTCGCCCCACCGAACGGGCAAGTATGGCACAAGGCCTTTTTATGGTGGGTCCGGGTGCAGGGCCGTAGCCTACACGCATCCGGCAGGTTCCAAAAATGCCCTCGGCCCCGTCGGCATTCCCCTTATTAGGGGCGCCTCAGGCGCTGTGCGATAAACCCAACCCTCCCGAAGGAAGTAAAAGCCTGGGGGGAAGGCCCCCTGAGACCGAAGGATAATTTAAAAATCGCTTGCCAAGAGCTAGCGGTATTTGCTGCCTGCCCCACCGAACGGGAAAGTATGGCACAAGGCCTTTTATGGTGGGTCCGAGTGCAGGGCCGTAGCCCACACGCATCCGGCAGGTCCCAAAAATGCCCTCGGCCCCGTCGGCATTCCCCTTATTAGGGGCGCCTCAGGCGCTGGGCGATAAACCCAACTCTCCCGAAGGAGGTAAAAGCCTGGGGGGCAGGCCTCCTGAGACCGAAGGATAAAAAATCGCTTGCCAGGAGGCTAGCGGTATTTGTTGCCTGCCCCACCGAACGGGCAAGTATGGCACAAGACCTTTTTATGGTGGGTCCGAGTGCAGGGCCGTAGCCCACACGCATCCGGCAGGTTCCAAAAATGCCCTCGGCTCCGATGAGGCAAGCAGTTTCACGACCCCAAATGTGGGTCCGGGCACGTATGCCAGTTTACGGCTTAAACTAGACGCTTGGTCTAGTGCCGTACATGGGTGACAAAGGAGACAAAAATGCAGCTCGCCCACCCGAAGGTAGCCTAGTCGAAACTAGGTGCCTAATTAAAGGCCCCAAGTCTGCCATTGTTCCTTTTGCAGAGCCACGCTCCGAGTACTTGTCGCTGCCTCCCACCAGACACGACTTGACACAAGGTCAAAAGCCCGAAGGCCGATTAAAGTGGGGATAAAGGGGAGGGGAAGGTCGGGAAGGAATCGAGACTCGAACCCTGCTTGTCTGTGCTGCTCATCGGCTCACTTAGTGCAATGTGAGCCTGATGAGGCAAGCAGTTTCACGACCCCAAATGTGGGTCCGGGCACGTATGCCAGTTTGCGGCTTAAACTAGACGCATGGTCTAGTGCCGTACAAGGGGGACAAAGGAGACAAAAATGCAGCTCGCCCACCCGAAGGTAGCCTAGTCGAAACTAGGTGCCTAATTAAAGGCCCCAAGTCTGCCATTGTTCCTTTTGCAGAGCCACGCTCCGAGTACTTGTCGCTGCCTCCCACCAGACACGACTTGACACAAGGTCAAAAGCCCGAAGGCCGATTAAAGTGGGGATAAAGGGGAGGGGAAGGTCGGGAAGGAATCGAGACTCGAACCCTGCTTGTCTGTGCTGCTCATCGGCTCACTTAGTGCAATGTGAGCCTGATGAGGCAAGCAGTTTCACGACCCCAAATGTGGGTCCGGGCACGTATGCCAGTTTGCGGCTTAAACTAGACGCATGGTCTAGTGCCGTACAAGGGGGACAAAGGAGACAAAAATGCAGCTCGCCCACCCGAAGGTAGCCTAGTCGAAACTAGGTGCCTAATTAAAGGCCCCAAGTCTGCCATTGTTCCTTTACCAGGGCCACGCTCCGGACCGAAGTCCAGAACAGGCTCTGGGATTGCCAACGAGCGTTGAAAAAGGGCTTGTTGATATGACGAAAGTGCTGTGACACACAGCTCCAGCCGCGTGAATATGAAATTCTTTTATAAAAAATGAGTGTAGCAATTAAGTATTTTTTAAACCTGCTATAAGCTGGCGACGACTATTAGTTCCATTTTATCAAGTTATATTTGGCCGAAGTGTTTTGTAAATATTGTTAATTTTAATTTATCCCTTTTTTTAGCTGTAACGAGATGTCAAGGTCGTTAGAAAGAAAAAGTGCTAAGTCATTTCCGGCCGTACCCGGATATAATTGTCCTAAGGCGGGCATGTAACCTGATCTGTTTACATTTATCGGCAGGTCGCGGCAACACTACAGGAAAAAGTAAAGACAAAACCATCTGCGACTTTCTCCGATAAACTCCTTTAGTGAATGTTAGTTTTCATTACTATAAGTTAATTTGTAGTTGTTCACGTAGCACGGAATAAAATAACAAAACCTCTTTTAAGAACAACAACGAAAAGGTTTATTTTTACAAAAGAAAGTAGGACTGTGTCAGAGTGAGAATAAAGTTCTTTGGGTGTCGTAGGTAGCAGCAGTTATTTTCAGCGAATATCGTCAATGCTAGAGCGTCCAGTAGATGGGGACAGGAGAGAGGTCTTTCTTCTCTGCTTGCCGGGTACTCTCTGCTTTCCGACCGTGACTTCCAAAAAGGGCTAGAAAAAAAATAGTTCCTTAGAGGACAGATGGAATCAATACGCTCTGGTCGCTGATTGGTCAGTGTGTGGCCGAATTGCTTGGCGGGAGCATTGATTCGCGAGAGAAAATAAATCTTTTATTGTGACTGACACAATCCTGCCTACATCAATATGGCATCGGTGTTAGCCAACCAGCAAAGACTGACGTAAATCAGCTCTATACGGACACCGGATGCAGTCAAAAGAACCTGCCAGGAGCTATTGATCAAAGCAATGGATAGATAGATAGATAGATAGATAGAGAGAGAGAGAGAGAGAGAGAGAGACTTTATTATTATTATTATCAATCTTCTACTGATAACATTTTTGTTCACCAAACATTGATTTTTTAAATTTATCATTTCCATCTGGTTTACATATGGTGTGTATTGATTGTCTAAAGTAGCAAGCACATCTTCACGCACTGAATGTTTATCATTGTGTATATTTTCTTCTATTATTATAGGACGTGAGATCAATATGCGATGAGTGAAGGCATAGGCTGCTATCGATAGTTTATCGATCATATAGAAGTCAAACTTATCCATTAAGTAAAGTTGGCGATCTTAGTCGAGGGTGACCCGAAGACTCCCTTTTCGATAGCTATTATACCGAGGTGTAGGGGAGGGCGCAATTCCTTTCCCTGAATTGCTCCACTTTACCCTTGATATCTACCTTATATTGCTGAATGTTAAACAAGGAGGCATCAAGTACCATTAATAAAACGCAATTTTTTTTCCAGCAGTGGTCGTGTCAATTCTACCATATGGATGCACCACACGGACGCTGACCAAACGTACAGAGAAAAAGCTAGACGGGAATTGCACAAGAATGCTTCGACCTATATTGAACAAATGCTGGTAGAAACATCACACAAAACAGCGGCTGTTCGACCACCAACCTCCATTCTCTAAAACTATCAAAATCCGACGAGAAGACATGCTGGACACTGCTGGAGAAGTAAGGACGAACTCATAAGTGACGTTCTCCTATGGACCCCTTCACATGGACATGCAAGTGTCGGACGACTAATTCGAACATATCAACAACAGGTCTGTGCAGACACAGGGTGTAGTCAAGAGGACCTGCCGGAAGCGATGGATGATAGAGAGAGAGGGGGGGTCAGGAAAATCTGTGCAAGCATCGCGACATGAAGATGATGAAGATTACTGGAGGTAGTCCGCGTAGTGTAGTGGTGAATGTGCTGGACTGCTACATCGTAGTAAGTGAGTTTGAACTTCAGTCGTGCAATTACGATCACTTTCGGATAAATACCTTTGGGAAAAGTATGAACCTCTTTATCCCACCAGCTATAGGTTTGTAGCTGAAAGAAAGAATTTCAAATTATTATTTAGTGCAAGAATCATCTTGCCGTTGGGGTTTCAATTTATATATTTTGTCCAATGAGAATGATTCATGCCATTCTGACTGGATGAATTCCCCGGGCAATACAAAAGGCGGTGTAACATTCTTTCGTCCTCTCTTCCTCACTTTTTTTGAGCAGGACAGACCGACTCTCTTCTTCACTGACTCTTCTTGACGATTCCAGCAGCAGTAACAGACCATCACAACATGAGATGAGCACATTCAACTTTTAGGCCAGTGTTCCTTTAGGAGTTCATTCTTTCATCATTTATTCATTCCTCCTTGACCGACTGATCCTCGAAACTTCAAGGTTAGATGTTTAATTCCGTCTCTATCATTTGCAACCGTTTTCTTCCATGTACGAACTCACAGCACAAGGGTGCATCTTTCTGGCTGTCATTTAACTTGTTGAAACTCATCAATATTCTCGTCCTCCTTCCTGTATTTTTTCTTCATAATGTAACAGGGCAGACTACAATTTGCCCTTTCGTTAAAGGTTAAATAGTACGACTGCTCCTTTCTTGGGATCGCTTTGGCATTAAATAACCCCTGAAGGTTGATATGCCATTAAGCAAATGAACTAAATCAGTTATTATATCGTTTAAAAGTTACCATGTCAAGTTAAACTATATTTATAGAATTCATGTAATCAGTTGCAAATAAATGAAATTTTTTCACTCAAAAGCTGTCGGTAATAAACCAAATTATGTTTTACTTTAAGCAGCAGGAGGAGGAGGAGGAGGCGCTCGTGACGTCACAGTTGTCGTCAAAGGAAATGAACTAGGCTACTCGAGTTCAAATCCTGACTAAAGCCATTTGCATTTCTCATAGCACTTAGGAAACTTATGAATCCAACTTTTCTCTATCTAGCTATGAGTAAATAGTCGGCCAAGTTGGGCTCTTTACCCTTGCCATGGCAACCAGTCGAGAAGAAAAAAAAGTCTACATCAAAAATCAGTTGTAAACCTAGAGAGGGATGGGCTCTGTCAGGCAATTTCTGGCCAAGAGATATTACATGAGAGTTGAACCTCCACGGTGATGGAACCAGTGGCCTTGGACTTAAAGTGGGAGTCTTCAATCCGTGGTCCGTAACCTGCAGGCCATATGCGATCCTCAAGACCCATCCGTGCAGCCTAACACTCAACATTCAAAATGTTTCCTTCTGATCTTACAACATCAGATGAAACTCATTGATATTCAGAGCTCAAATGATTTGCAGTCAATGCTTCTATCTGAATGATTCTCCAACCAGCATCTAATAGTTATCCCCCCTTGAGAAATAATAATCAGAGGGAGTATGAATAATTCCTTTATAGAATTATTTAGTTGCAAATGGATCGCTATTAAGTGTCGTTAAAGTAAAATTCAAACATACAAAACCTGGATCATTGTAATACAGACTATAGAAAATTATTACAGAAAATCCATTTTTATCTGAGTGATATTACTTTGCAGAAAGAGACCATTATTATACGCTGATGTCTTAGAAACTTTAAAACTTCAATGCACATAATTTTGACGACGGGAAACCACATTGCACAGAAACTTTATTGTAAAATCGAAAGAAAAAAAAAAGGATGAAATTAGGTCTTTTATATCTAAAACACTCCTTGAGGTCAAGGGAGTTCACATTCAAAGTTTCATCAGCATTGGCTCCTTAGCCTAGGAGTCTACAGGTAACATACAAGCAAATGAAGACACACACACACACACACACACACACACACACACACACACACACATATATATATATAAACTAAAAAGAATCATGATTTCACTTTCATAGTTTTGTTTCATTACTGTTAGTTTCATATCTCTTCTATAAAACTCAAAAGAAACTAAAAAACTTTTATACTTCTCTGTTGGCCAGTATTTGAGCACTTTTAATTTATCAAACGCTTTTTAAACGATTGACTATTCTCATCTCATCTCTCTGTCTGTCTGTCTGTCTGTCTCTCTCTCTCTCTATATATATATTGTGCAATGATCATAATCGTTGAAATGGTACCTGAATTCAAATCATGGATGAGGTTGTTTGCATTTCATATAGCGCTAATCCCCTTGAGAAATGTATGAATCCAATAATGAGTAAAATAGTAGGGCAGACTGTGTTCTTAAAGCTTAGTATGACAAGCAGTCTAGGAGGTGGAAATCATTGAATTCATAACTGTGAAACTTCGCTTAAAAATTGACCTTGTGTCGGATCCAGCAAGTGGTGGGGTTGATATATATAGATATATATATATATATATATATGGGGAAAACGGAAAATAAATCCCTATATAGATAGTATATTGCTCATTTATCCACAGAATAATGACTAAATAAAAATTACAGATGGATTAAACAATATTGAACCTACCAAGGATTTTTCTTATGAACTTGAAAATAACAACAGATTACCTTTCTGGGAAGTTTTACTCATCATCATCATCTCGTGCTGCTAGCACAGATTTCCCTGACTCTCTTTCTCCATTCGTCTCTATCATCTATCGCTTCCGGCAGGTCCTCTAGACTATATCCTATGTCCGTACAGAAATCTTGCAGATAAGTTCGAGTTGGTTTTCTAACACTTTCACGTCCGTGTGAAAGGGTCCATTGGAGAACGTCACTCATGAGTTCGTCCTTACTTCTATAGCAGTGTCCAGCATGTCTTATTCGTCTTATTTGGATGGTTTTAGAGATGGATGGTAGGTGGCAGTACAGTTGCTGTTTTTTGTGATGTTGTTACCAGCATTTGTTCAATATAAGTCGTAGCATTCTTGTGCAATTCCCGTCTAGCTTTTTCTCCGTACGCGTAGTCAACGTCCATGTGGTGCATCCATATAGTAGAATTGACACGACCGCTTCATGAAAAAAAATTGCGTTTTATTTTCTCGGATAAGTTTGACTTCCATATGATCGATAACCTATTGATAGCAGTTCATGCCTTCGCTCTTTTACTAATTGATAATAATAATAGATTAGAATTTAAAGTTTAACTCAAATCCACGAATAAAAATGACTATATACATTTTTATTCACACCTAAAATAAAATAAAATGAAATAAAGGGAACAACAACGACAATAATAATAATAATAATAATGGTATATGCACAACCCAGCACCTGTCCTAGAAAATGCCTCGCATAAACTCCGATGGGACTTTAACATACAAACGTATCACCTAATCCCGGCCAGAGACCGGATTTAATAATAATCAACAAAAAAAGAGAGAACTTGCAAAATAGTCGACTTTGCTGTTCCGGCTGACCACAGAATAAAACTGAAAGAATGTGAAAAGAGGGATAAGTACCTTGACCTTGCCAGGGAATTGAAAAGACTGTGGAACATGCAGGTGACAATTATACCAATTGTAAATGGTGCGTTTGGAACAGTAACGAAAAGATTGCTAAAGGGACTGGAGGACTTGGAAGTTGGCGGACGAGTGGAGACCATCCAAACGACAGCATTGTTGAGAACGGCCAGAATGCTAAGAAGAGTCCTGGAGACTTGAGGAGACTTGCTGTCACTCAGACTCCAGTGAAAAACCATTGGCTAACGCTGATGTGAAAAGCTCTAATGAGTGAATAATAATAATAATAACAATAGGTTTGCACCCATAAATTGTTAAATGATGAATTAAAAGAATTTAAGAGATGAAATAAAATATAAAAGGATTTTGAGGGAATAAGATTTGATATGCAGAGAGTGACACTAAAGCCAAGTTTAGTATTTAACTGGGTAATATTTTAGGGGGCTTTAATGTGCAATATTAAACGATAATTCAAATGGTAAGTTTAAACAGTAAGTTCTGTAGCTTTTTAGTTCGGATATTGATTCGAAAAAATAACACAGACAATAAAGTTTTTAAAAAGGAGTTTTATACGAAATTAACAGGAAATAAAGGGATAGAAAAGATAAAGTGTTGCAAATTTTAGTGTAATTTGCTGGAACTTATCTGAGAGAGTGTCCGGGAAACAAAGTTCTTTGAATTTGAGTATTTTTCTTTCCTTTTTTTTTTTTTTTTGTCGAAATGTTTCAGAGGTCATTAAATTTCGAGTCTTCTTTAAAGTTCTTTTCAGCTGAATTCTCGGTTGAATTTTCTTTCAGTTGTTTAACTTGGGAGAATTCCAGTAGTCGACTTTCGTTTAATCTTATTTTTGTTCCTTGGGAAGCTCCATTCAAGAAGCCAGTGACGAAACCTTTGTGCTGGTTTAAGCTTTTCGTGCCTTTACTGTTTGGTCCCCGAATTTGTACTGAGGGTTCAATAGTAGTTCAAAAAGAGGAAGTCACTTTTTGGTGCTGGACTGTCTGGGATTACTTCTCGCTTTTCGACTCTGGTCAAATCAAAACTTGTTCGGCTTGATTTTTTTCTAAGAATTTTTTATTATAGAATTTGATTATATAGAAAAATTCTTACAGCAAGTTCAATATCCTAAATCTTTTAAACAACCTGCTAAAATAAAAGCTATCAAAATTCCCAAACGTAAATATTTTCCTAAAATTCAAAACAATAAGTTTTCAAATAATTATATATTACGTAGCTATATCATTTTACCGAAAAATTCATTCACAAACCTCGTCGAAAAAAACTTAACTTTGAAATTAAAACAATCAAAGACAAAGACAATTAAGAATTTAATTAATGATAAAATAATATTCGCATCGAATCTAGAACAGGGCTTTATGACATTCCATGTCTGTGGGTGATTCCGGTCGTTGCATCGAGAAACGAATTTATGAGCACATAAGAGATCGGAAAAAAGGAAATCAATAACAGTTTGGTCCGACATAATTTAGAAACCAATCACAACTTTAATTTCAAAGATTCCTTTAGCTTCAAACCACAATATTATCAAAGAGAGAACCAGCTTTTTTCAATTCGTCTCCTTATTTGATGGACATTTTCTTTTTTAAGTAGAGGAACTATATTGTGACTTCAGTTACCATGACCTTATTGACCCTGAAAAGTTACAAAATCCCTTGTCTAAAATAATTTGGCGTCATTGTTAATATATAATTCGATAGATAGATAAACAGATAGCTAGTTTAAACAGATAGATAGATAGATTGATAGAGAGAGAGAGAGAGAGAGAGAGAGAGAGAGAGAGAGAGAGAGAGAGAGAGAGAGAGAAGAAAGCTAATATTGATAAAGGTGGATAGATTTGTTGTGAAATGTTTATAAAAGGTAGATATGAATTAAATGATATAAATAAATATAAGCACACACACACGCACACGCACACACACACAGATCGATAGATTGACTGATGAGAAATAGATTTTTTAAAGATACATTTTCAAACGCTAATTAAATCACGAAAATTTGAAACAACGCTACGAACGGAAATAGAATATTTTAAAACTTTCTCATCTTTTTCGCTTCATTTAATAACTCACACGCCCTAATGAAGGTAAAAAAAAACTGAAACGTTTAACGTTGACGAATAATTCAATGAATAACATTGTCCTTTGAGGAACTTGTGTTTTTTCATTTCTGTACATTTTCATTTATATATATTACATTAAACGTTTGGTTGCAAGGAAAGGACAAAAACACAGAGTTGCCAATCAAACAAGAAGACAAGGGAAAATTTTTTACAATTGTATTAACAAGCAAGAAACAATTGAGTTGGTGAATATTAAAAAGTGTGTGAAATTGAGAAGAAAAATGTTCGTAGTTGTATCAATAAGAATGAGTTAATTTTAGGAAATTTGACGTGTGTTGAGTAGTAGTGGAACTGAGAAATAAAAAAATGTTCCAATATTTGTGTTGGTTGGAATGAGTCATAGACTTGTGGGGTTTAATAGGGTTTTGAAGGTCAGGGGCTAAGGGCAAGGCTGTGTTGCCGTAAGATATCTGACTCCATATTTTGGTTATATTATTTTACCCCACGTTGACTTGCCGGCGCAATGCCTTGTCCAAAGAAAGTCCAAAAGAAATATACAAAAAGAAAAGATAGAAACAGATAAGAGACGAAAACATTTCTTCCATACTTTCCTTTATTTACTTGGTGAATGGACTAACCAACGCTACGTCCCAAGACGTAGCGTGGTGCCCAAAACACCAGGCAGCAAAATAATGTTGTTGGTTCGACGGACACTCCCTGACAAGACTCGGTTCACAGAAAACCTGAATATTTATCTCTCTCCACCGGCTCCAAATTCACCACTCCAGAATCCTTCTAATTTTGGCGCGACAGCTTCCCATTGGCTACTTTACTTTTTATTACTTTTCTTTTTTTCCGATTTTTAACCGGATGGATGCGTGGAGCCTTATGCGTGGCGACGTGTTTATACATTTTGTATGTGGCAGCTGACGAGTCAACATCCGGTTGGGAGTTTTATTGTTAATTCCTAAATCCCCACAGACTTACGCGGTCAACCAAAGTTTATGTCAACTGGGAAGGAGAAACACCGGCATTGAAAAAGTGGAATGTGGAGGGGTGATGATTCTCGGGTCATGCGACTTCCATCAAAAGCGACAGTAAGAAGGTTAAGACGAATTTGTGTGATGCTGAAGGTTGCAGGCATCGCGTCGATGTTCTAGCGTCTGGCTGTGCCGTTCTCCTCTGTCTGGACCTTGAAAGAATCGCATCTTATATAGTTCTCCCTTCCTCAAATCGGATCAACTTTGGTCTTTCTTCATTGTTAACCGCGAAGGTCATAGATTAGTTGAAAAATTACTTATAATTTTATTTTTTGTGAGAAATTCTATCAACATTTCACCGTGTGCAGAGCCTAAGCGCAGAGATGCATTTTTTTTTTCATTTTGGAAAAAAAATCTCGGCACAGCAACATTCAGCGAGTGCTCTCCTGTCCTGTTAATAGGAATTGCCATTATTTTGTTTGTGCAATAAATCAGAAGAGATCTCAATCAGTCATATATACATATAAACTAAACTAAAAATAAAATAAAATAAATTCAAAAAATGTAACACTAAACGAACTCTCTTTCACGTGGCTGCTCGCAGCGAACACATGTATTGAATGGGACTTGTAGCCTGATACGTGGCTATATCTGCTGCTAGCGAGCCGACACCGCCGAAACATATTATTAAAAACACCCACTGGACATGACCACTGACTTTGAACACATCAACGACTGAAAATGACAAATATTTCAACTCCTTTTTTAGGAGATGTGACTGTTTTCAAATAGTTCAGGAAGACATTTTCTCGCTACAGAATAGCCGTATTAATCCTCAAAATAACGTTGAAATTAAAAAATATATTTCCTTCTTTCTTTCTTTCCTTCCTTAAAATTACAAATCCTCTCCACCCTATATATGACTAACAAGGATTTGTTGCAGAGTTTTCATTAGTCTTTTCTTGTTCAGAAGTGAAATATCGTAAATTAGAATAAAGGCTGTTTAATAATTGTCCGAAATCTGTGATGTACATATATTTTTGACCTTCGTTGGTTTTTGCTGAGGATGTCGATTCGACCACACCATAGATTATGAAATGCCTTATGTGCCCAATGAATATTTTGAATGAAAGTGTTCATCGTGTGCAGATGACATATCTGATGATAGTTCGAGTGTGAAGAGTTCACAGATCAAGATCATGTGTCCATGAATCACTGTACCTGTGGTACTATGCACCTTTGTCCGTTGCATTTTAAGTATTGCAGCTCTTAAATTACTACATTTCTTACAATTATTGTATTTCTGAGAAAAAAACAAACAGACCACGTGCGGCACTTGATTTGGTGAGAGTCGAAAAGGGAGATGTGATCCTAGACAATACGGCACCAAAAAGCTACCTGCCACTATTTGTCGAGAACCAATATTAAGACTGTAGCAGAAAGAACTTCGTATTTTTGTTTGGCGCGTAAATTAATTTGACCGTTATGGTCGTCACATATTTTCACCCAATGAGGATGACATCATATTCAGCCCGGACCATTTTCCCGGACAACATAAAAATGATGAAAGCCCGCCAAACTATCTCTTCCTCAGAAACTTTTGAGGAGGACGGACGTACTTTCTGTCCACTCCCTTCATAGCAGCTGAAGCACAACACCATGAGAAAGCCTTCTAAGTTATATTCGCATATTCCACTCAGACACTCAACAATGCCTTGACCGTAGCGACACACATTTCACTCAGGCATTTAGCTGCTATAATTCCTTCTCAACTCAATAACTATTTCCTTCCTTCCTTCCTACGAGAATTGCAGCATAGGTACCCTTTATTCTGGCTGCCATTAAACCCTCCTGAAAACCTTATGGCATCTTCATTCTTCTCTCTCCTTTATTTTCCAACAACGTAATACTCTTCCTCGCTAAAGGACTCTCAATACGAATTCAGGGACCAACTGTAAAGGCACGAAAAAATAGCCAGCAGAAGGGTTTCGTCACTCGCTTCTTGAATAGCCGAGAAGTATTTTAAAAAGGAAAGAAGCTTCCCAAGAAATAAAAGTAAAATTAAACGAAAGTCGACTACTGAAATTCTACCAAGTCAAACAACTGAAAGAAAATTTAACCCGAGAATTCTGCTGAAAAAATAACTCTACAGAAGACTCGAAATTAAATGAAAACTGAAACATTTCGACAAAACTAAAAGAAGAAAAAATACTCAAATTCAAAGAACTTTGTTTCCCGGACACTCTCTCAGATAAGTTCCAGCAAATTGCACTAAAATTTGCAACACTTTATCTTTTCTATCCCTTT
The DNA here is from genome assembly GCA_963585895.1 of Sepioteuthis lessoniana. NCBI lineage: Eukaryota > Metazoa > Mollusca > Cephalopoda > Myopsida > Loliginidae > Sepioteuthis > Sepioteuthis lessoniana. Next base: position 119,330,275 of record OY757910.1, read on the forward strand.
ATTTCTTGTTTCTTTTGTATAAAATTCCTTTTTAAAAACTTTATTGTCTATGTTATCTTTTCGAATCACTATCCAAACTAGAAAGCTGCGGAACTTACCGTTTGAACTTACCGTTTAAAATTACACGCTAAATAAAGTACGGATCAAGGGTTTATTGAGCAATCCAGAGAAAGTAAAAAAACTGTAAAAACAGTCCTATTACAAATAATTCAATTTAGTATACAAAAACAGTTCTATTTCAAACAATCCAGTTTAGCATAAGCACGCATTTTAAATGTCCAAACAGTCATATTTCAATCAATTCAGTTCAGCATAAGTACACAGTTTAGTTCAATTTGACCCATAGATAGGACCCAATCAGGTGCTACCACCCCGAGCCAGAGTGGACCTGAGATTTATGGCAATGACGGGGTACTCCGCATTTCCCAAAGCTCCAATACTACTGAAACCTCACCATCAGATTGTTAGTGTCATGAAATGGACACTTGTTGTGGGGTGAGTCTTACCCCTCTGCATAGATGCAGTCGGTGTATTCTACAACCCCAGCCGTCTGGGCAATTATTTAATAGAATTAAAAATACACCTTCCCTTATCTGATAATCCTTCTTTATTTGTTATTTTTCATAACTCTACCACGGACGCTGAAAGATACAGCGTTGTCTTTGTCAGAACAGCCTTCTCTTCTATTCTCTCTCTCTCTCTCTGTCTTCCTCTCTCTCTGTGTCTTCCTCTCACTGTCTTCCTCTCTCTCTTTCTCTTTCTTTCCCCTATTTCTCTTCTATTCTCCCTCTTTGCATTACCATACACGAATATGACAAAGTTTACTCTTATCTCTAGTTCAGAAGCAGTTGGAGATATGATATTTTGATAAAATCCACAGATTTTTTTATTCATTTATTCTAAGATAGTTGAATATATGGGGTCCAGGGACAAGCTGTGTTGCCGTTTGCTATCTGACTCCATTCCGAAGTTATTCTATTCTTACCCCACTTTTGTTTTGCTGGTTTCTTAGATAAGAAGGCTGTAAAAGAATTATATGAAAGAAGATAGTAACAGGGAGGAGACGAAGATATCTCTTATATTTTTCCTTTATTTCTGGGTTTAATAACTATTCAGTGGATGAGTAAATTCTTCCTGAATACAAATGAAATGGATGAATCTTCCAATCAAGGTGTTAAAAATGCGTTAGTCGTTTCTTGGTTATATATGTGTCCTTAATCGGTATTTATTCGGTATATAAAGCTTTAATGACGTGTTAATCGCTTTTGGGAGTTTGTCCAAGTCCAGTGTTTTAGTCATGGGTTGGTAGTGAAAGAGACGACTACTACCAGTAGAAGGGCTAGCCAAGACGGATGCATGGCGCCCTCCACCAGTTAGCAAGGTGTTGGCACTCCGCCGGTCGCTGCTAAAAGAGTGTGAGATTCCTCCTTTTGTCGGGACAGTCCCTTTTCTTTATGCATGTGTCACACCTCTTCCTGTCAGAGGCCTCTCGGAGTTTTTGCATATTTTAATAATAATTTTAATTCAATTAAAATTTTTTTTCTTTATTTATTTATTCCCTACAAATACAGATGGTCGGAAGAAAACTTAGACACAGCTGAGAGCTTGACCCGGTTGAACGTGAATTCTGAGAGCTGATCTGAAAGCTAACGAGACGAATAGTGGTTGGAAAATAGATGCTACGATGTTCGGCTACTACTAAGAGAGCTGGAAAATGAATTAGCAGTGAAAGTGTTGTGGGAGCCTTACCCATCTCACCATAATGGACTCTTCTCACCGTTATTAGTACTGAGTGATTTCGCTGTCAGAGAGGCAGATCAATATCGGTGTTATCCGAACAGTACGAGACATCTTACCTTTTCTATGTAACTCTATCTTTCTTGTGTAATATAATCTGTTATCTAATATCCGTGTTTGCGTTTTCATTAGTGACCCTTTCCGGGGCCACAACAGAAAGCACAATCCATAAGCCGTGATAATCTTCTTTGGTGACAAATGATATGAACAGGATAAGTCGGCCTCTTTTCTGGACGAACAATAATGACAGTTGAGTAAATAAAAAAAGTTTAATAACAACATATTTAGTGAAATACAATCAACTATCGTATGGCATCTACTGTTATATAAAACAGAATACAGCGTCTGGATAGGTCATATGTGTGTCGGTCTTAAGTTAACTTTCAACAATGTAGTGAAATGCTTGAGTTATTTACTCATGTGTGCGTAAGTATGTGAGTTGGCTGGCTAACTCATGCATGTCAGAACGTATTATATTTCAGACGACTGCTGTCAAATTGCATGTGTGCTTTGTGTCTCATTCTATATGAGTCGATCCGTTCTCTTTGCAGTCAAAACACCAACTAATTTGTGACGTCGAAACCTGGTCATTATATGCACGTCTCTTCATAAACCAAATACATTCCCAAATCAGCTATTGTTAATGTTTAGTTAAAAGAAAATCAAAATGAAAATCAGACCAGTCGACTGGAGCTGTAGAATACATCGACTGCATGACTGCTGAGAGGTAAGACTCCACCCAAAGAGTGTCCTGGATAATACATTAAACCATATGATGTTGAGGCTCCAGCCCTGTGGCTTTGGGGAATCTGGAGCACTTCTTCATTGCCATTGCTCTCAGGCCCACTTTGGCACGGGCTGGTAGCACCTGATAGGGTCCTATCTGTGGGTCAAATAGAACTGTTTGATATTTAAACCCTGTGCAAACAAATGACTTATGTTAAACCGAATTGTTAGAAAGAAAACTGTTTGACCTTTTAACGGTGTCTAAACAAATGACTGATATTTGTGAGTTGTCAGTGATACACAGCAAAACTTGAAACCTTTTAACTGAGTGCGAACGAATGAGTAATGTTGAATAAAATGATTAGTATTGATTAGTAATACTCGAAACTCTTCAACTGCACCCCTAAATTGAATTGTTAGTGTTACATAGCGATGCTCGGAGCTATTTAACTGAGTGGAGATAAAGCTATTCATGTTAGCAATATTCGTTACCATTTAAATGAGTGAAAACAGATGATTAATATTAAATAGAACTATTTATGTTAGAATATTTGGAACAATTTAACTGTGTGCAAACAATAGTAATACTTGTGTACAAAAAAAAGAAGCTCTGACTCATTTAAAAATAAGATTACTAACAAACTATTGACTTACAAATCAAATATATAACCATTTAACTGTATGCAAACAAATGAGCTTTGGCTCGTTTAAAATGATACCTACAAACTATGCGTTTACAAATCATATATAATATGTAAAAATCATATATACAAATCATATATAATATGTACAAATTATATATACAAATCATATATAATATGTAAAAATCATATATACAAATCATACATATTATATATAAATAATATGTACAAATCATATATGCAAATCATACATATTATATATAAATCATATGTACAAATCATATATAATAGCACATATATACAAATCATATATAATATGTACAAATCAGATATACAAAACATGTAAAAATCATATGTATAAATCATATATAATATGTACAAATCATATATACAAATCATATATGTACAAATCATATATAATATGTACTGATCATAGAATATATGTACAAACGATATATACAAAACATATATATACAAATCATATGTACAAATCATATATAATAGTACAAATTATATATGTACAAATCATATATGTACAAATCATATATACAAATCATATATAATATGTAAAAATTATACATAAAAATCATATATGTACAAATCATATATAAAAATCATATATGTACAAATCATATATAATATGTACAAATCATATAATATATGTACAAACGATATATACAAAACATATATATACAAATCATATGTACAAATCATATATAATAGTACAAATCATATATGCAAATCATATATTATACGAGGTTCATACGATAAGTTTCCAGACTTTTTTCGTATGGGCATTTAAAATTGTCGTAGACTCTTAAAAATTCAGTATGTTATTGCTATACATCTTATGAGATGACTGACCAATTTTTATGATTTCAGATTTAAATGAACAGCTACAGTAGCAATTGGAATACACCCTACTAAAGCCTGATTGTCACAGCTGCGGAATTTCAAAAATCATACAATCTGACACTTTAGAAGAACGATATGCAATAAATTTCTGTTTTAAACTTGGAAAAAATGCCACGGAAACGTATGAAATGCTTTAGACTGTTTTTGGAGCATCTTGCATGAATTGAGCATCAGTTCTTGAGTGGCATAAGAGATTCAAGGAAAGCAGGGAGTCTGTGAGGGATGATGAGAGGTGTGGGAGGAGTAAGGAAGTCAATACACCACAGTTGATTGGCCAAAGGCTTAGGATTAGGGTTAGGGTTACTATGTTGAGGTTTTAAGGGAGTTCAGGAAGAGATTCCTAGGGAAGAGGCCAGCACTCTTCAAATCGGGTCAGTGAGATTTCCAACAAGACAATGCACCAGTCCACAATTCCATCCTTGTCACAGACTATTTGACCAAGATGGGCACCAAGACAGTTCCTCAGCCTCTCTATAGTCCAGACCTTACTCCCTGTGACTTTTGGTTATTCCCTAAGCTCAGAGGCTGTCGTTATGAGACAATTGAGGAGATGAAAGAGGCTGTGACAATGGTCATTGACACGCTCACACAAGAGGACTTCCATGGGGCGTTCCAGAAGTTGTTGGAACGGTACAACAAGTGCATTGTAGCCGGAGGAGATTACTTCGAAGGGGACTAGAGTTTCACATGTGTACTATCAATAAAAGTGCCCATACGAAAAAAGTCTGGAAACTTATCGTATGCACCTCGTATGTACAAATCATATGTACAAATCATATATAAGTACAAATCATATATACAAATCATATATTATATGTAATAAGACAAATTTGCATTAAATAACCTACAAGGGTTAATATGCCATTAAACACAACAAACTGACACAAAAAATTCGAATAAAATATTTTTAATAATAAAAATGAAAATAAAGAATATATATTTAAATTTTTCTTATCATGCAAGTATTTTTTGTCAGCTGATTTCTGGGGTTTAAATCTTTTACGCGAAATCAAATCTCGTTATTAGTTATAATGTCTTCACCGTAGTCAAAGAATAGAAAGCCCTGTTGGCCGTTGAAGGTCACTAGCGGACGTAACAGGTGTGCAATCAAATGATCGGGAATTTATGGGTTTATGAAGATTTTTGTTGTTGGTTATTTGGCTTTCAGGATTTGGGGTTTAGATATCTGACACCGTTGGTTCTCTTCTTACCTCATCCTCATTCGTTGATGTCTTCTTGTCTGTGAAGGCTGAAAAAGAAGAAAAGAAATGAGACGAAGATTGGAGATACCTTTTAAATTTCAACTTTATTTTTGGGCCTTCACACGGTTACTTTGCTGTAAGGAATGCCTTCCTGGACTATTTGAGTACAGCCGTTTCTTCCATTTAAGGCATTGAAATGCACTAGTCGTTTTTGTTGTTGATAAGTCCAAATTTAGTGTTTTTAGTATTGGGTGATAAATCCATTTGGTGCTTTTAATATAGGCTTCTGTTAGCAGAGACGGCTGTAACTGGTGGAAAGGTGAGCCAGCGTGCCGCAAAATGGACACGTGGTTTTCCTATCAGCATCAGGAAAAAATAGTTCTTTCCAATACAACCGGTAACTGCTGAATAAAGCCGAGTTTCTTTCTCGTGTCCTTATGTCTATTTCAGACATGCGCAGTTCCAACATCCTGTCAAGGGTCTTCAGGAACTTCTACACTTCTTTAATTTACTTTATTTTATTTATCTTATTTTTTTTCTCGATCTACTACAGATTAAGCCTTTTTTCAGCCAATAGGAAATTACCGCACTCTGAAACTGTCAACAATTTATTGATCCTATTTTAGCGGTTTCGGGAATTTATTAATTTCCCTAACACTATATTTTTTAGGCGCACAAATGAATTACAAAACTTCTTTTAACAACACAACAAAGTAAGGTTTATTAGTAGCAGGCGTGAAGGAGTGAGAGTGAGAAAGTGTCTCTTTTGCGTCGCTGGTCTGTATTCTGGTCCTTGGTTCGTAGGAAGCGTGTTTAAAGCTAGCAGTGAGCGAAGTGTTCCAAGTGGAATCAGTGCAGTCATGTGAGAGAGATATGTTTCTTCTGCTAACTCCAGACTCTCTCTGACGTTGTCCGTTCTACAGAAAAGGGACCAGAAAAAATAGTTCCTGAGAGGGAGAAGGAATCAATGCGCTCTGCCAGGGGCATTGATTCGCGAAAGGAAATAGATCTGTGGCTGCTACATTACCCCCTGCTTAGGCGGAAAGCCGACAGAGAAAAAGATAGCAGCCATAAAACAAGGAAGGGTACATTTTATACATAAACAGTTTTACAGAGCTTTTTGGGCCAATGTACTCGTCGACCACTACGTGTGGTGGTGATGTAATTGTCTTTTGGCATTGTATTTTTTTCTACAGGTGTAGGGATATGTTCATGTGTGTAAGTAGGGGGAATATGTGGCTCTTGTGTGTTTGTGTTAAGAAAGGTTCTTTTCACCCTGTCAATAGATACAGTTTCTTTTTTGCCATTAATGTCAAGGGTGAAAAGTTTGTCAGTGCGTGAAAGCACGCGGTAAGGGCCAGTGTAAGGTGGAGTGAGAGGGGCTTTGACAGCGTCCTTTCTTAGTAAAACGTGAGTCCATGAGGAAATATCATTGGGGACTGATGGTCTGATGGTCTGTTCCTTAGGTTGCATTGGTGGGAGATTACCAAAATAACATTGCAGTCTGTTTACATATAAAGCTGGATCTGTTCCCGTTAGATCTATAGGGTTCAGCATCTGACCTGGTAATGCTAGCGGTACTCCATAGACAAGTTCTGCTGGAGAGTATCCGAGGTCCTCTTTGATAGCTGCACGACAGCCAAGAAGGACAACAGGTACATATTCGCTCCATCGCTGTTGGTCAGGATAGGAGCGCAATGCGGCCTTCAATTGGTGATGGAAGCGTTCTATCATCCCGTTAGAAGCAGAGTGGTAGCTCGTAGTTCGTATGCGCTTGATCCCTAAAATCCTGGAAAGTTCCTGGAATAGGTGGGATTCAAACTGTCTGCCACGGTCAGTGGTAATTGTTGGAACTCCGTAACGCGTTATCCAGCCTGATATAAGGACTTGCGCTACGGATTCAGCTGAAACGTCCTTTAAGGGAATAGCTTCAGGCCATCGTGTAAAACGGTCTATACAGGTCAGGAGGTAAGTAAATCCTTGACTGACCGGCCATGGTCCAACCAGATCTATATGGATATGGCTGAACCGAGCGTCTGGGGTGCTGAATGTCCCGAGGGGTGCACGGATATGTGTGTGCACCTTTGATTTTTGGCAGGATACGCAAGAACGTGTCCAGGCAGTGATATCACGCCTCATGTTTGGCCAGAAAAATCTAGCTGAAATCAGCTTCACTGTGGCTTTGGGTCCGGGGTGTGCCAATTGGTGTAGGGTGTCAAAAATAACCCTACGATGAGTCATCGGAACAAGAGGTCGAGGTGCGTCTGTTGAGGTGTCACAGATAATCTGCGTGTCCGCAGAGGGCACTGGCAGGTATGCGAACTTGCAAGTTGCAAATTCAGGTGATGATAGATCCAAAGTGTCCAGACGTGGCTGGTCTAAGGCCATCTGCCGTAAGTCGATATCCGAAGGTGAGAAAAGAGAATTAATTGAAAGGCGAGACAAGGCGTCTGCCGCAGCATTCTGTTCACCAGAGATATGTCGGATATCGTTTGTAAACTGCGAAACAAAATCCAAGTGGCGAGTTTCGCGAGGAGAATACTTGTCCGGCTTTGAGCGCAGCGCGAAAGTAAGCGGACGGTGATCGGTGTAGATCACAAATTGCCGGCCCTCTAGTGAATGCTGAAAGTGTTTCACTGCGAGGTACATTGCCAGGAGTTCACGGCCAAACGTGCTGTAACGTTGTTCTGCCGGTTTCAGCTGTCTCGAAAAATAAGCGAGAGGTTGTAGCTGTTGTTGGTATTGCTGTTGCAAAACTGCACCTACAGCTGTGACCGATGCATCAATGACCAATGAGAACTGGGCGTCGGGTACAGGATGTGCAAGTAGCGATGTTGTTGCTAATTTCTGCTTCACTTCGTTAAAGGCTTTTAACTGTATGTCATTCAACGAAATCTGCTCATTTTTCTTTTTCCTGTTACGTAACAGGTCAGACAGAGGAGACAGGAGATCCGCACAGTGTGGGATGAAACGTCTGTAATAGTTAAGCAGACCGAGGAAGTGCCTTAGTTGGTGGAGTGAAGTGGGTGGTTGGAGGTCTTGTAGGGCCTTCACTTTTTCAGGTAAGGGAGATATCCCTTCAGGGCTGATAATGTGTCCCAAGAAAGTTAGCGACGAAGCACCGAAAACACATTTACCAGGGTTAATCCTCACCTGGTAATTTTGGAACCGTTCGAACAGTAGGCGGAGGTGAGTAACATGTTCCTCAGGTGAGGCACTTGCTATGAGTATATCGTCTATATAATTATAGACGAAGTCCAAATCACGCACTACTTCGTCCATGAAGCGTTGGAAGGTACTAGCCGCGTTTCGCAAACCGAAAGGCATAGTTAAAAATTCAAACGCTCCAAATGGAGTTGTTACAGCAGTTTTTGGTATGTCAGCTGGGTTCACTGGTATCTGATGGTAAGCCTTAACGAGGTCTAGTTTAGAGAAGGTCTTACAACCATGCAAAGATGAAGCGAAGTCTTGTATATGTGGGATTGGGTAACGATCAGGTACCGTGATGGCATTTAGTCGTCGATAGTCCCCAGTTGGACGCCAATCTCCAGAACGCTTTGGACCCATATGCAAAGGGGAAGCCCAAGGACTGGACGAGGGGCGTATAATTCCCAGCTGGAGCATATGGTTAAATTCTGCTTTCGCCGCCTTTAGTTTATCAGCAGGGAGGCGGCGAGGGCGTGAGAACACCGGAGCACCTGTGGTCTCAATGTGGTGTGTCGTTTCGTGAGTTGATTTGCTCACAACAAAATTTAAGTTAGTTAACTCTGGGTAAGAGCGTAATAATATTTGGTATGGGTCGTCTGTGGCGGCAATGAAAAATACCGGGCTGATGGGTGAGGTATTTGCCTTATAACCTGTGACGAAAAGTTCCATATTGCCGTCAATAAGTCGTCGTTTGCGCATGTCTACCGAGAGGTTGAAGTGGTGCAGAAAGTCCGAGCCTAGAATGGGGTATGGTAAATCAGCTACAGTAAAAATCCATGTAAAGTCTCTCCGTAATTCCAAGTCCAGAGAACGAGAAATTTGACTGTACGTGGGAATAGGGGAGTGATTTACTGCTTGCAGTGTGATGGGCGACACTGGCGGCTTCTCAGTGAGGAGTTTCAGTGGCCAGATACTGCAAGCTGCTCCTGTGTCAACCAAACAACGTGCTTGGGACCTGAAGTCAGTGATAAAATAGGCACGGTTGTTATATAAATCTTGTGGAGAGTGTGCCGTGCTCAGCTCTCCATATTTAAGTTTCCCTGGTTTGAAAACGAGCAGGGCATTTTGCACCTCCGAGCCTTAGCGCCAAAACGTCTGTGATAATAGCATAGTCCAGGTTTGCTTGAGAGGCGACGGTGGCGAGGGGATGGCGAACGACTTTTGTATTGACGTCTAGGCGGTTGTGACTTGACTACGGCCAATTTACTTACTTCATTGGTAAGCCGCATCAAAGCTTCGAGTATGGCCACTGTAGTGTCCATTTTCATTTTAATTCATACAGTGACAACAGACCACAAAAAAAAAAAAAAAAAGATCAAAGAAACACGTTTCAATGAGAAAGGAACGAAAAGGATAAAAAGCCACAAGAAAAATAGTGATATTCGTGTTAAAAGAAAAAAAAATTGTTTTGTTTTAGAGAAGGTGCTGCTTTAAGGTTCCTTAGTAAGGAAAACAAAAGTTGAAATTCAAGATGGCGTCGCCCAATGGCTATTTTGGCGGGAAAGTGAAATGTTAAATAGGAAGAAGGCGCTCTTTTGGCTTTGACTTTCTAAAAAAAAAATGTAAAAATGTATTACTCACTTGTTTTTTCCTTTTTTTTTGTTATTGTAATAAATTTTTTGTGTACCACGTGGTCAGTTGAAAAGAGCAGAGTAGTAAGTTTCTTCCTTTTTCTTTTTGTTATTGTAATAAAAAAATTTTTGTACCACGTGGTCAGTTGAAAAGAGCAGATTAGTAAGTTTCTTCCTTTTTTTATGCCACGTCGGCCAAACTGAGGGTAATAATTTTTTTCTTTTCTTTTTTTTTTAATTTTTTTTTTTTTAAACTTTGTTTCGTATGAACAAAATGTAATGTTCGTTATGCTTGCTTGAGTTGGTGTTTTTCTTGTGGACGGGCTGAAAAAGAAGATAATTCCTGGTTGGAAAGTTTTAGGGGGTTTGTTTTTTTGTTGTTGTTGAGGCACGTGTTCAAAAATGCTACTTGGGTAAAGGGAGAATCTTGTATCTTTCTATTTGACCACTTGTAAATGGGCGCCAATATGTCTGGCAATACGAAAGATGGTATATCTTTTTAGAAAGATTGTTTTACTTGCCACAAATATTTTCCTTCGTTTATGGCTTCTTAAACGAAGTCTTTCTCTGGCACGAAAAAGGTTTTTTTTATGAATATTTTTCTGAAAGAAAAATTTGCGCCTATGTCTTCTCAGCCGACGAATGAATTGAACGAACACGTGTGTTACTGGGAAGAAAATTCTTGGGTGGTAGTATTCTTTCGGTTCTTTGAGTCAGGAAGCTTTTTCTCTTCTTTTTGCTTGTTCTGCTGTCCGAAAATGGAGACCGTGTTTCGTGTTATTTTTTTTTTATTTGTTTCGTAATTCAGAAGGTGCCATTCGGGGTCACCAATTTTTAGCGGTTTCGGGAATTTATTAATTTCCCTAACACTATATTTTTTAGGCACACAAATGAATTACAAAATTTCTTTTAACAACACAACAAAGTAAGGTTTATTAGTAGCAGGCGTAAAGGAGTGAGAGTGAGAAAGTGTCTCTTTTGCGTCGCTGGTCTGTATTCTGGTCCTTGGTTCGTAGGAAGCGTGTTTAAAGCTAGCAGTGAGCGAAGTGTTCCAAGTGGAATCAGTGCAGTCATGTGAGAGAGATATGTTTCTTCTGCTAGCTCCAGACTCTCTCTGACGTTGTCCGTTCTACAGAAAAGGGACCAGAAAAAATAGTTCCTGAGAGGGAGAAGGAATCAATGCGCTCTGCCAGTTGATTGGTTAGTGAGTGACCGATTCTCTTAACAGGGGCATTGATTCGCGAAAGGAAATAGATCTGTGGCTGCTACACTATCAAAACAATATAAATAATACCCAACATTTCACATGGGTGCAGTTCTCGTTATCGCAGTTCCCATGTGACTTTGACAGAAAGTAGATCCTTCGCTCGCCTCAACGACCGGCTATGGATAACATTCAGAACATATCCCTTTGGGGCCAATCCACCTTACATAGACACCGAAGGATGGCCGGTAATAAGTTATCCATGAACTTACCGTGAACTCAACACTACAGAACAGACATTCAATGACTTGACTTTTTGTGAACCGTCTGAACTAATATAAGGAAAGAGGAACCGTCTTGTACATTTCTTTATATGAATTCCCCCTTATTGTTGATTCTTTTGTTGTTTTCTAGTTATTTCGTCCACTCCTGCTATTTTGTTGTGATTACAACATCCTCGTCAGCGAATTGGCCTTTTATCACTCTCTGCCTTTCTCTTCTCTCCTGCTTTACTATACACGAATATATGTATTTACCAAGCCCTCCATTATGAGAGGTATGGGGTTTGAGGGTAATCTATGATATTGTTTGCTATTTGACTCCATTCTGGGTTATTCTATTCTTACCCCACGTTATCTTGCTGGTTTAACTCCTTGGATATGAAGGCTGTAAAGGAATTATATGAAAGAAGAATATAGTAAAAGATAGAAGACAAAGGTATCTTTTATATCAGTCAAGGTGTTAAAATGTGTTAGTCATTCTTGGTTATATATGTCCAAATTTGGTACTTACAGCGTTAACAACGTATTGGACGCTTTTGGGAGATATGTCTAAATCTGGTTGTTTTTAGTTGTAGTCATTAAGTCTGTTGTATGTTGTCTTAATTGTGATTCGGTGTTTTTAGTCGTGGGTTGTTAGTAAAAGACGCGGCTGCTACGAGTAGAAAAGTTAACCAACGCATCGTCCACCACTAGCAAGAAAGATTACGGTATTGTCACTCCGCTGGTCACTGCTGAAATAGCACGTGATTCTTTTGTCGGGATGGTTCCTTTTCTTTGCGCATGCGTCAGGGGCTTCCTATCAGGGGGTTCTGGGAGTTTCTGCATATTTTTAATAATTATTTTTAATTTAATCTATTTTTTTTATTTTTCTATTCCCTACAGGAGGATGTGAAACCAGACCAATTTTAAGCGGTGTTCAACAAGTTTGAATTCAGAGTTTTCCTTCTAAACTTGTTGCCATACCAAGGTTAAAGAGCCTAGTCTGACCTACTATTTACCCATAGCTGGAGAAAGAATAGTTGGATTCATATCTTTCCCGAGAGTATTAGCGCTACGAGAAATACAAACAATCTCGTTTAGGATATACGAATATAACACAAATTTCTTGTTAAAGGCCATGTTATCATTTTTTTTTTCGGTTCTTTCTTTATACAGCCAGCCTCGCTTTAAGAGGGACACTTTTTTCAGCAGTTTCTAGAACCTGTAGATATCGAAGTAGCACCTCTCAAACTCATTGACACGTTGACCTGGCCCTGTGTTTGTACTGAAATTACCCTAACCCTTCAGATAAAGGATCTGAACAGTGAATACCATAAGGATTTTCTCCCAAGGAATATAGAATAAAATTGGGACGTAACCCCCTCCCCATAAAATACCCCCCCCCCAAAAAAAACGATGTGTTAGTTTATTTATCTATTGTCTTGTTTTCATTTGACCAACACACACAACACGTACTCCGCAAATTCATTGACCTTTTTTCTTGCTTTTTCAAACTTAAACACACTGAAGCATTGTTTTAAAATACAACCAGAGAACATTGTTCTAAATTACTTGTTATATATTTCCTTTTGTTCATGTTCATTGCAAGTTATAGAAATATTTTTGGTTTGCATGATTTTTTTGCAAATTTTGCTTAATGAGATCGTAATCAAATTTGACTTAAAATTGAGGCAGATGATTCTTCTGGGTAACTGTGATGCTGAAAGTTAATGGTGAAATAAATTAAAAATAAAACAAACACAGAAAGAAAAAAAAATTAAAAAAAAAACGACAAAAAAAAAGAAAAGAAAGCAAACAAAAAACCAACAAAAAAGAAAAGAAAAAGAAAAGAAAAAACAAACAAACAAAAACAAAAATTAAAAACAAAACCAAAAACAAAGCAAACCAAATCGAAAAACAAATAACAGGATGTTGAGTTGAACAATCTTTTTGTGTATTATTTTGGCAATAGGCAATAATTTACAAAATTTGTTTTGAGTGAGTATTTACTTTTGTATGTGTGCAGTATGCATAAATGTTTTTGATATTTTTTTAATTGCTTTGGGCCATTGGCCGAGTGTTCACTAATGGTCCGGGAAACCGAAGTTTAATCTCAGATCGAGTCATACCAAAGACTCAAAAAATGCTACTTGATGCTGCCTTGCTTAACACTTGGCATTGTAAGGTTAAGGATCAAGGGTAAAGAGAAGCAATCCAGGGAATGGAGTAGCGCCCTCAGTAGCTATTGAAAAAGGAGCCTTCGAGTCACCCTCGACTAAGGTCACCAACTTTACTTACGTTACTGTTATATGAATGACAGGGATCTCTTCTGATTTATCGTAAAAACAAAATAATGGCAATTCCCATTAACAGGACAGGAGAGCACTCGCCGAATGTTGCCGGGCCGAGATTTTTTCCAAAATGAAAAAAAAAATGTGTCTCTGCGAATTGGCTCTGCACACGGTGAAATGTTGATAGAATTCTCATAAAATACAATTAAAAAGTAATTTTTCGACTAATCTATGACCTTCGCAGTAAAAAATAAAGACCAAAGTTGATCCGATTTGAGGAAGGGAGAACTATATAAGATGCGATTCTTTCAAGGTCCAGACAGAGGAGAACGGCACAGCCAGACGCTAGAACATCGACGCAATGCCTGCAACCTTCAGCATCACACAAATTCGTCTTAACCTTCTTACTGTCGCTTTTGATGGAAGTCGCATGACCCGAGAATCACCACCCCACCACATTCCACTTTTTCAATGCCGATGTTTCTCCTTCCCAGTTGACATAAACTTTGGTTGACCGCGTAAGTCTATGCTCACTCCAACCAACACAAATATTTGAACATTTTTTATTTCTCAATTCCACTACTACTCAACACACGTCAAATTTCCTAAAATTAACTCATTCTTATCGATACAACTACGAACATTTTTCTTCTCAATTTCACACACATTTTCATATTCACCTACACAATTGTTTGAATGTTTTGTTTCTTGTTTGTTAATACAATTGTAAGATTTTTTCCTTTGTCTTCTTGTTTGATTTGCAACTCAGTGTTTTAGTCCTTTACTTGCAACCATACACTTGATATAACATTACTTGCGTGTCAGTCCTGAATTTCTTTGATGATAAAACTTAGTTGTTGTTATGAAATTCAAGACTGATATTTTGGTTTGGCAGCTGGAGAATATAATTCGTTGGTCTTCCATCTTTGACTACCAGACCGCTACTGGTTAGGAGGTGGAATAGTTAGCATATTCAGACTCATTAGCTTTTGGCGGCAAAATAAGGAAAAATTATTTTAGGAAATTATGACACCCGTGGGTCTTTTTCTATTTTTGGATTTAATGAAACAATTGGGTTAGGAACTTTTATCGAGTATTTTGATTTTGAAGGTACAGGGAATCTTGATTTTTGGAAACTACGATTACGGAGATTCTTGCATCACATCAGGATCATCATCATCATGTCGCACCATCAGCGTGAGCCTTCCTGGCCCTCTCCCGCCACCCTTCTCTATCGTCCATCACTTCCGGTAGGTCTTCAAGGCTACACCCTGTATCGGCACAGAGTTGTAAGTAGGTTTTAGTTTCCTGTCTTTGCTCGTCCATGTGAGGAGTTCCATTGGAGTATGTCACTTATGAGTTCGTCAGTTGCGGAGCCGATAAGTATGTCGACCCCGCAAATGAGTTATGTGAATGAGAACAGCCAAAGCAATATGAAGGAACAAAGGCGAGATAACAATTATAACGAGTGACAATTTATTTGTCGTATTTACAAGCGTGTATGTAAATGTCCGTGGCGGTTGTATGTAGTCTTCAGCTAGGATGGCTTACGTCGTTAGCTGGTAGAGTCGCGTTGTAGATGTTCGCAGCTGGACGTTCGACGAGGGTAGCTGGCGTAGGTCGAGTCGTGGAGATACAGTTGGATGTTTGATGCTGGTAAGCTGAGATTCGGTCGGGTCGTTGGATAGTCGTCGCGGGCAGCTGAGGTCGGTCGAGGTTGGTAGATCGATATTCCCGGTTATGACGGTATGTTGGGTTAACCAAGGGTGTGTCGATCCGGCTTCTGGCTTGTACGGCCGGTCGTACGTGAGCCAGATGTTGCAGTGGTAGAACAGTCCGTAACAGCGAGTCGTTACGTGGACTGCGTTGTACCTTGAAAGAGCGTTGAGGCCGAGGAAAGGCTAGGGCTTTGCCGGGCTCCCTAGCCGTGCGGACGTATCGGACGGGAGCGAAAGCTTTGCCGTGTCAAAGCCGTGCGGACGATGGCTATGGCTGGGTTCGCGCCAAAGCCGTGTGGACGTATCGGACGGGAGCGAAGGCTTTGCCGTGCCAAAGCCGTGCGGACGAATCGGACGGGAGCGAAAGCTTTGCCGTGCCAAAGCCGTGCGGTCGATGACTATGGCTAGGTTCGCACCAAAGCCGTGCGGACGAGCGGACAGGAGCGAAGGCTTTGTCGTGTCAAAGCCGTGCGGACGAGCGGACAGGCCAGGAGGCCGAGGCTAAGATGGGCGTTATCTTAGCGCTGCGCAGATAGCGAAGCGGTAGCTAAAGGCTGGACCGTGCCATTAGCGCTGCGCAGCTTATCGGACAATCGGAACCGAGCGAGAGTAAGACCGGTTGGTCTTAGAATCCGTCTTCGTGTTTGCCACCTGGCCTTCTATTTCGACTGGTCATTACTGACCGCCAGAGATGCTCTGACCCGCAGACAGTGACCTCTTATGGTCCTAAAAAGGACCTTTGTGCATACCTATGTAGGTGGAAGAAAGGCAGATCTACCACGAGAAGTGGGATCAACGCCGGAAGGGATTCCTCCTTAATGAGCTTCGCTAGGAGCTAGCCGACGAGCGTTGAAAAGGGCTTGTTGATATTATGAAGGTGCTGTGACACACAGCTCCAGCCGCGTGAATATAAAATTCTTTGATAAAAAATGAGTGTAGCCATTAAGTATTTTCTTTACCTACTATAAGCTGGCGACGACTATTAGTTCCAGTTTTATCACGTAATTTTTGGCCGAAGTGCTTTGTAAATATTGTTAATTTTAATTCATCCTTTTCTTTTAGCTGTCATGAGGTGTCAAGGTCGTTAGAAAGAAAAAGGGCTTAGTCAGTTCCGGCCGTACCCGGATACGCCAATGGCCCGGGAGACCTGGGTTCAATCCCAGGTCGAGTCATACCAAAGACTCAAAAAATGGTACTTGATGCCTCCTTAACACTCAGCATTATAAGGTGCGGATCAAGGGTAAAGTAGAGCAATCCAGGGAAGGAGTAGCGTCCCCCCCTACACCTTGGTGTAGTAGCTATCGAAAAGGGAGCCTTCGGGTTACCCTCGACTATGGTCGCCAACTTTACTTACTTACAGCGGGCGTGTAACTTGATCCGTTTATGTTTATCGGCAGGTCGCGGCACGTCCCTACTTCTCCAGCAGTGTCCTGCATGTTTGGTTCGTCTAACTTGGATAGTTTTTATGATGAGTGGTAAGTGGCCGTACAGCTGCTGTTTGTGGGGTGCTGCCTCCAGGACATGTTCAATATTGTTTTTGAGTAGTTGCCGTCAAGCTTTTTCTCCATATGTTTTGTTATAGTCCATGCAGTGTATCCATACAGCAATATCGACATAATCGCTGCTTGAAAAAAAAAAAACCCAAAAAAAAAAAACAAACTGCATTTCATTTTATCGGTCAGGTCTGACTTCTATATGACCGATAGCCAATCAATAGCTGTCCATGCCTTTGCTAGTCGCCTGTTGACGTTTGTATCGGTTGATGAAACACTGCCTCCTAGGTAGGTGAACTTATATCAGGATACTAAAGTTTTAAAAAATAAGCTATTGAGAATATTACATTCAACTAATATATATATATATTGGCCAAATGGGTCGAGTGTTCTCCAATGATCCGGGAAACTGGGGTTCAATCCCAGATCGAGTCATACCAAAGACTCAAAAGTTGTACTTGATATCTCCTTGCTTACTACTCAGTATTATAAGGTACGTATCAAGGGTAAAGTGAAGCAATCCAGGGAAAAGAGTAGCATCCTCCCGATACCTCGTTATAGTAGCAATTGAAAAGAGAGTCTTCGGGTCGCCTTCAACTATGGTCGCCAACTTTACTAATATATATCATCATGTCGTGCTGCTAGCACAGATTTCCTTGACTCTCTCTCTCTCTCTCTCGCCATTCGTCACTGTCATCCATCGCTAATAAACTAAAAGAAAAGAATCACTTAATTTCACTATTTAAAAACTAGACACAAACAAAATAAAAATGAGATAGAACTTATAAGTCTACTATCAAAATAGAAAATATTTCAAAAACAGATAAATCGGGCGCTTCTGGTGGGACAATATTTATTAAAATGATTAGCAAACCATGACATCTTTTCAGTTAGGCATAGAATAATTCGATGGGACGATGAAAAAAACCAACAAAAACAAACTCTCAGAAATAATGGCATAAAAAGTGTAAATATGAATGTACAATGAATATGATTCTTTAACCTCTAATTATAAAATAATCCTAGACGGATTGACAATCATAGCAAACTAATCAAGGTGAGTTGTAATTTACTAAGCTTTTTGCTTCGATATGGCACAAGGCCGTATGAATGGGGCACCAAATGAGACTCGAACTAACTCGTGAAGGTTTGCTAGTTTTGCTTGCTGACCATTATACCACTCGAGGCAGCTATAATCATGGTAAGTCGGTCTTGTGTCATCGCTAGGCAAAGGTTATTAAATGAAAGAAGACAAATCGTAATATTCCGGTAATTTTCGTTGCTTTCCGTTAACACAGCTGCTGCTGCTGTTCTTCGTGGCTGTGATAGTTTCTCGTCATGTCAAAACAAAGTAAATAGAAGAAACTCGTTTCTTTCGTTTGAGAAACACCCACAGACTCAGTCACTGGAATAATCATCATCATCTTCTTGTAAGAAAGTATCATTATCACCATTTAAAAAAAAAGAAGAAAAATGGACGAGGACACAGATCTAATGGCATCGACAACAAGAAGGACTTCCCAGAGTCGATCATCAGTTGTCGGATCGTGTTGGAATTGTTGTTGCCTAGATTTTCGCCTTTTTAATGTTATCATCCTTGGATTATCTTTTATGTTGGTTTTCACTGCATTTCAAACAACGTCTATGGTTCAGGTAATTATTCTTCAAATAATAATAATCATAACAAACAATATTGATTTGAATATAAGGTACACCTGGTAACACGTAAGTTTAGAGGCACCTTTTAGTTGTTTTTTTTTTTCGGTCTTCTCTTTATTTTACTATTTTAAAAATACGATATGAACTTTTAGATTTATTATGTTTAAATAGTTTTTACTCTTTCTTTTTTGTGTGAAATGGGAAAAATAAAAACAAAATTTAAAAAATGACTTTGTTGTTATGAGTGGATGTTAAAAACCACAACCCACTTGGTTTGAGTTCCAAGTGTCAATTTTAGGTTTTATTATTTTTTTTTCTGATGGTTCACATCTTTACATGATACCAAAATTATAAATTGGTTATTAATTTATTTGTACTTACCTAGTACTTGAAAAATGACGTGGAAGATGATTCAGTTACTATTTGAAGAGAATAACTTAAAAGTTGATGGTCAGTTTAACTTTCATTGGTTTCAAAGTTTTCGTTGTTTTTGAAAGAGTTTAGGATAATCTTTATACATCAACGTCCGTGTAAATTTAAATTTTAATAATTCTTTTTTTTTTTTTTTAAAACAAAAGAGAAAAGTGTTTTTTTCTTTAAATTTATTACTCGTGCAATTAATTTCATTGTAACCTGGAGAGAAACAAATTTGTAAAAAGAACTTTCACTTTTAAAGTAATTTTACTTTTAACAAGTTGTGGTTATCGCATATAAAGAATAAAAAATGAATAGTCTATTTTCTAAAGATTTAATTTATACTTTTGGGAAGAAAAAAAGAAAACAAAAAATCAGCTATAGCCTAATTTTTTTTTTTCATTTTTAAAATAAAAATTAAATTTCTCTTGTCTTAATTTTTTAAGTCATGTGTGTGTACGGTGTTTTATCTCTATTAGTCACACAAAATTTTTGCCTTCGGTCCCACCTTGACACAAGATAAATTTCCTTTGAATGTGTTGGTGAAAGAAAAACAAAAATATACAAAATAACTTTTTTTATGCTAAGTTCGTTTTAAAAACCTCTGTAAATCTCTGTAATAAACGTTTTCTTCATGATACATCCAGGAAAAATTCGTTTGAATTAAATTAGTCATTAAATATATCATGGTAGCTCTATCGGCGAAACTTAAAATATGCCGACTGCATTCCCTGCTGAAGAGTACCCCCACCCAAAAACAAAAACAGAAAACAACAACAAACAAACGGGGTACTGGGTATGACACTAAACTGCATCTGATGGTGAGGTTTCAGTTCTGGATATCTGGAGAATGTGGTATACCAGTTTGTTGTCATAACTCCCAGGTCCACTCTTACCCGGTGTGGTAGCACATGTTCGAGTCCTATCTATAGGTTAAATGGATTTGTTTGCAATCGTCTTTATTCGATAGGACCGTTTGCAAAAAAAAAAACAAAAAAGCAAAACAAAAAAAAACAAACTTCTTGAGAACAACCGCACAAAAAATGTAAATATGATCGTATATCAACGCGATTCCCTAATCTCAAGGCATAGAATAACACTAGACGAAAGACATGCCGATAAAATCAATCATAGTTGTTGGTGACCGTAGTTGAGGTTGACCTGAAGGCTCCCTTTTCAATACACTGAGGTGTAGGGGAGGGCGCTACTCCTTTTCCTGGATTGCTCCACTTTACCCTTGATACGCACCTTATATTTCTAAATGAAGTATCAAGGCAGTATCAAGTACTATTTGGTATGGCGCGACCTGGGATTGAACCCAGCTCTCCCAGGCCACTGGCAAACACTCTACCCACTTGGCCAATTGAGATGGGTTATTTTCTGTTCAATGTTTTACTGTTTGAATGCATTTATTTGCACCTAACCACTTGGTCAAAATGTGACACAACGTCGCTTTAGTGTAGGGGTTACCCGGCAGGAAACGAATTTCCCGCGTAGTAGGGACAAAAAGTTCCGTCGACATTCCTTTTAAGAGGTGCCTCAGGCGCCAAGCAATAAACTCGCCTCTTCTTTTAGACAAGGAGGGCACGTGCTACCTGGGGAGAAAGTTCCCTGCTACTCAGCTGATATTAATTCTTACCTTTCCTCAGTGCGAATGTCAAGTGTTTCTTGTTTTTTGTATAAAAAAAGATTAACAAATTCCATGAAATTAAAAGCAATAACGTTCCCAGATTAGAATTTATTGTACATTATAAATCTTAAAGGAGGAGCTTGGAAGTGGACTCGGCTATCCGAGTTGAGATCCCTGAACAAGGCTGTTAATATTTCACATAGCACGGATACTCTTTGGAAAGGTATGAATCCGACTATTTCCCTTCTAGCTATGGGTAAATAGTCAGTCAGACTGAACTCTTTAACTTTCGTATAGCAACCGATATAGGAGAAGGAAAACTCTGAATTAAAACCAGTTGTAGATATGTCAAGTGATGGGCTTTACCAAGTGATTCCTGCCCAATATACGTTATATTAGTTGCGCTGTAATGACCAACTACCAAACTAGTTTGCAGGACCTGTGAGAGAGATTTTTATATTTAAGACTTTGTTGATTTAAATCATATTTTTTCTCTAAACAAAAACTGCCTCAGTTTCATCCGTATTGTATTTAAAAATCATATTCAATTCAAAGAGTAATCACGAATTATTGTTGAATTTTTCTTTTACTGACAGTAGCCCACATGTCACTTTTCTTCTTAATTTTGCTGTGTAGTAATTTATTTACTGGTTTGATTTTTGATACTTTAAACCTACTTTAACCTATAAATAAAACTTTTTAGGGCATCATAAGATGATATTCTTTGTTTAGGAGAACTTTTATATTCTATTAATTCGATGGTACCGATAATGTCGTCTGCTAAAGTTGCCCGTTTATTTGAGAGATGACAATTTTGGAATGATTATAAGATTTTCGCTGTCACGAATATTTTTTTTTACCGAGAAAGTGCTTTTTATAATATTTTTCAGTTACTGTGTTTTATTTCATGAAGTTTTTCGTTATAAAGACTAGCATAAATTTGTGCCGATGTCAATTAATTGAGAGGGTACTTTTTCACAGGTAACCGGTTCATTATCTCGTCGTCGTGGATTCATATAATCGTTAAAAATCTTTTTTGGTGGGCGGGTATATATTTCCCTGAAGATATATATATATATATATATATATATATATATATATATATATATAACGTTTAAGAAATCCTTAAGTCTTTCAATTCACAACTAATTTTTCGTTAGTTCTCCGGAAATGTACAAAATAAATAAAATTCAAAAGAAAAAAAGTAACGAGTATAATGCTGCACAAACACCAAAAAATGAATATAATCAAACTGGAGTTGTTTTTAGCACGACTCAATTTTTTTGGTCCCGTCTTGTGGGGCGGGGAATCAGTGCTTGTATTAATCTACCAATTTAGTTTATCCCCGAGCCATCACTTTTCGGGGGACGGAGGGAGAGGGGTTCTTACCCCTTTGCAGAGAATACAGTCAGTGTATTTTAAGCCATACCAACAGGTTTGTTTCACATTATTGCATCATCTTATGTTGTATGATAAAAACTAGCTTTCTGTTATTATGTCAGTATTTCTCTACATATAATTTCGGCCTACAAAGGTTTCATTACATTCATTTGATAAAAAATTCTTGTAATTAATATGGGGTAAGTATGATTTAGAAAATGGATAATAATTGTCTATTTATCGTACGGATGTACAAAGGGCCCAAATTCTTGCTCCACATAATGAAAACTACTCCTAACAGGAAAATAAAGCAGCTGTGTACACTGTTATTGTCGATTTTTAAAATTATGATATTTTTAGTTGGTATCCAGGAGATGATAATTTGTTGAAGTATTTTGCTATATGCTCTCCAATAAATTCCAGTCCTGTTTGGTGGTGTTTAAAATATTCTGACTGCATCCTCTGCAGAGGGGTAAGACCACCATGTCAAAGGGGTATTCTGGATATGACATTTAACTGCATAGTAGTGAGGATTCAGTTCTAGAGCAACCCAGTCAGCTGGGACTGTAGAATACACTGACTGCATCTTTGCGGAGGGGTCAGACCCCACCCCCCTTCTCAACGAGTGTCTTTGATATGACATTAAACCTTCTGATAGCAAGGCTCCAGTCTTGGAGATTTAGAGAATGTGAAGTACCCTTTCATTGCCATTGCTCCCTGGTCCACTCTGTCCTGGATTGGTTGCACATGATAGGGTCCTATCTATGGGTCAAATAGAACAAATTGTGTGTAAACAAATGACTGATGTTCAATTGTGACTGTTATATGGCAATAGTTGAAACCATTTTACTGTATGTAAAAAAGAGCTTAGGCTCATTATAGAATGTTATATACAAAATGTGTTCACAAATCATGTATATATATATATATATATATATGTATAAATAAGATTTGGCATTAAATAACCTACAATGGTTGATATGCCATAAAACCCAACAAAACCAAATCATATATATCTAATATATATGTATAAATAAGATTTGGCATTAAGTCGCCTACAGTGGTTGATATGCCATAAAACCCAACCGAACCAAATCCTGTATATCTAATATATATGAATAAACAAGATTTGGCATTAAATAACCTACAATGGTTGATATCCCATAAAACCCAACCAGACCTAACCAGCTCTTGAGAGTGTGGAGTACCTTTTCATTGCCATTACTCCCAGGTCCACTGATTCAGAGTGGTAGTAACAGTTAGAGTCCTATCTATATTTCAAATACAACTGCACAAATTATATTAAGAATTATTAATTGAAGCTATAATTGAGTACTATGTGTTATTATTAGTTACTTGAAATCCTATATTTGCTTGTTAATCACTAGATTAGAATAACTGAAATACTATTACTGTACAAACAAATGATTATTATGAAATAGTAATACAAAGGTTGGCTGAAAAGTTCCTAAGCTGACCAAGATACTCTCATGGAATGGGACCAAATGAGGTTTATTTTTCAACATACACCTTTTTGCGGTCCACACACTTCTTTCTTTGTTGTGGCAGTGCTTAGATCCCATTGGTCAAAAAAGTTATCATAGGAAATTTTCAATCTGCTCTCAGAGATATTTTAAAACAATTGTGTATAAATTATTAGTATTATATAGGAATGCTTTATATTATGTTACTCTGTGCAAATGAATAATAATAGACAAAAAAAAAGTAACATTCAAACAAAGAAAAAATGCAATGAAACATTGAAAATAGTTGAGATTACTGTTAAGCTTTTAAAAATTTACTCATATTTTGACATTAAATAAAGGGTTGATATGGTATTTTAGGAGGTGCCCGTGGTGTAATGGTTATTGTCATTGGAAATGGATACGGCGACATGAATTCAAATCCTGGATGAGACTGATTGCATTTCACATAGCACTAATACCCTTGGGAAAGGTATGAATCCAATTTTTCTCCCTCCAGCTATGGGTAAATAGTAGGGCAGACTAGGTTCTTCAGCCTTGGTGAGGCGACTAGTCTAGGAGAAGGAAAACTTTGAATTCAAACCTGTTAAACTCTGCTTAAAACTTGACCTTGTGTCATATCCTGCCCGAGCAGAGTGGTTGGTAAATATGGATATGGTATAATATTCAACATCAAAGAAAATGGACTTGTTAAGCCAAAGTAGAATTCTAGACAAGACTTATATTTTTCTGACTCTCTCAAAGATCAATAAGTTCTCAATTTGTTTATTTTTTGTATTGTCGTAAAAACATAAATCCATCTCTTCTCCCTTTAGCTATGGGTAAAATAGTTGGGTAAACTGGACTCTCTAGCTTTGGCAGGGCAACCAATCTGGTAGAAGGAAAGACTCTGACTTGAAACTTTAAATTATATTGTTTAGAGGATTTATGGCAGACTAATGCACCATTTTTCTGTTATCAGCTCATCCAAAAAGTGTGCTTGGTTCTACACAAGCTTTTTTCATTGTTAACAAAATCACCTGTGAAGTTTATCTGTGGAGTTTTGGTTAAGTTAATGGTTATCATGGATGAACATTATCTATTAGTGCAAAATAAACACAGTGCCGACGAGAAATTGACCTTTGCTTGAAAAAATACTTTGTATTCCATGCTGAGGAGTAAAACTCCTTCCTCCCAAAAAAGTATGGGTCATTAAACTGTATTTTATGGGCAGTGTGTTTATTTATTGACCCGTCTGCACAAACAATATGTAAGGTCAATTTTATGCATGGTTTAACAGGTTTGAATTCAATTTTCCTTCTAGATTGGTTGCCTAACCAAAGTTAAAGAACCTAGTCTGCCCTACTATTTACCCATAGCTAGAGGGAGAATAATTGGATACATACCTTTCCCAAGGGTATTAGTGTTATGTGAAATGAAATCAGTCTTGTCCAGAATTTGAACTCGTGTTACTGTGTCCATTGTTTTTGATGATAACCATTATGCCACAGGTACCTAGAGTGGTGATAGTACCTGTTAGGGTCCCATCTATACGTCAAATAGATCTATTTGAAAATTATTAATTTCTAAATAGGAATACTTGATGCTATATAACTATAAATTATTTGTATTAAGAATATTTACTTGAAGTTACAATTATCTAATTAGGATTATAATTGTTAATTACTTAAAGCTATACAACTGTGTGCAAATGAATATCTATTATTAAATAGATATATTATTACATTCACTTTCGGGCAAATACCCTTGGGAAAGGTATGAACCCCCTTATCCTCCCAGCTATAGGTTAATTATTAGTATTTGATAGATTTGTTTGGTTTCTTTGTTTAATGGCATATCAACCTTTGTAGGTCATCTAATGCCAAAGCTATTCTCCAAGAAGAACAGTAGTGGTACTATTTAACCCATAGCTGGGAGCATAAGGGGGTTCATACCTTTCCCAAGGGTATTTGCCCGAAAGTGAACGTAATAGCGCGACTGGAGCGCGAACTCGCGTACTATGATTCCGCAGTCCATCGCTTTAACCATTACACCACGAGTATTTGATAGGAATGCTTGAAACCATACTGCTGTGTGCAAATTATTTGTATTGAATAGGAATACTTGAAACCATACAACTGTGTGCAAATTATTTGTTTTATATACATGATATGAGATAACTCTGTGGAAAAAACTCCTAAGAAACAATTAAGCCAAAAATGTGAATATAAATCTACTATGAGTGTGATTCCCTAACCTCTCGGTATAAAGTAACCCCAGATAGGTTATTATGCTATCAAAATCAAGTAATCTGCTTAAAAAACCTGTAGCCATGTCAGTATTACTGTATGTTTGCAACATGTGCACTTAAAGGTAGATGGAAATTACACAAGGATGCTGCATCCTGTTTTGAACAAATCCTGGAAGCAGCACCCCACAAAACAACACTTGTATGGCCACTTGCCTCTCCTCTCACAAACCATCCAAGTATATATTTACCAGCTCCTCTACATGAGACAATGGTCAATTTTTAAGCTGAGTTTAACAGGCTTGAATTCAGAGTTTTCTATCTGATTGCTTAACCAAGGCTGGAGAACCCAGTCTATCCTACTATTTACCCATAGCTGGAGGAAGAAATAGTTGGATTCATACTTTTTTGAAGGGTATTTGTACTATGTGAAATGCAATCAGCCTAGTCCAGGATTTAAACTCATCTCTCTGTGTCCATTTTCTACAAGGATCAGACATTACACCATGGGCACCTCTAAGATGTACAAGACATGGGAGGCACTGCTGGAGAAGCAAGGATTAACTCATATTCTCTTGTGGATTCTGAAATATGGACACACCAGTGTTGGTTGACTACCAGAAACTTACATTCATCAATTTTATGCAGACACCAGTTGCCGTCTAGAAGACTTACCAAGTGGCCCATAGGGATGGATGGTACAAGAGATACAAAAATCAACCAACATTCTTTTACATCATAAAACCATTTTTAGAAATCTTTCATTACTTGACTTTGCAATTCAATTTTAAATGAGGTTAATAGATATGAATGGACTGAGATTGATGAATAGATAGATTGATAGATAACTATGAAGAGATTTAAGATACACCATTTAATTGATATGAAGAGAGTGAGTGAGATAGATAAATAAATAGATATGTATAGGAATAAAGTGAGACACAGGCGATTGAACTCCAATTGTCAGTGGACGGAAGTGGCTGGCTTCTAGATAATTTAAATAGAGGTTCCATGCCAATTAGCATGGGACATCAGTCGAAAAGACAATTATCTTTGGATGTTAGTTGGTGGCCAGTAGTCGGATGGAACTCAGCGAGAAGACTTTCAGTTATATCTTGGCCGACAGTGTACGGATAGTTACTATCTTTTGTTTGTCTTATTTTCTGTTGACGTGTTATTTTGGTTGAATGAAATATTTATGTTTTTGTCAAGTTGTTTGTCAATTAATTTCTCTTCTTTTTATGCACATGTAAGCGTTACAAAAATATGAATGAACTAAGATAGAGAAATAGATAGATTGATAGATATAATGATATATATGAAGAGACTGAGATAGATAAATAAATAGATATGAGTGGACGAAGAGAAATATATAGATTGATAAATATGAAGAGATTGAGAGAGATAAATAGATAGATAGATATAATGATATATATGAAGAGACTGAGATAGTTAATTGTTAAGCCAATTAGTAGTTATGAAGTTTGGTCAGTCTTTTTATTTAACTATCTTAATTGTGTCGTTGACATTTTGTTCAATTGCCAGGTGTTTGCTATATGACCATTCCTATAATATCAGCTATTTATCTCTCATTAATTATTTGGAATAATGAACAGCTTGATTTCATTGTAATTGGGACTGCATTTTGACTTGATTATCAAGCAGGAGCCATTAAAACTTTGAACCACATTATCATAATATACAAATCCTGGCATTTATATACTTATTAAATTATTTTCAAAGTTTTCATAGTTTTAGGTTATCAAAAATAGTTGGCAGGAACGAGGAATACTAATTTTTTTTTTTTTTCAAAAATTCAGTTTTGAGGTCAAAGGAGTTTACATGCCTAGTTTTATCAACATTGGCTTATTAGCCTTAGAGTCTGTAGGTAACACACACACACACACACACACACACACACACACACACACACATATATATATATTTGGAATAGTTCCAAGTGTGTCAACTATAATTGCTATCACCATCACTGTCATGTTTCACAGTTTTTTTTTTAGTCCTCGGGCAAGCTCCAAGTATTTGTCGAGCTTTTCATTAATTTTTTTCTCTGTGTTCTGCTAGAACAATTTCTTCTATTTCTTTTAGTTTTATTACTTGGTCTGGTCTTCTGATAGGGATTGGGGGATCCATTTCTATCTCAAAGTTCCAGGGAATTTTATGGATCTCATTTTTTAGAACGGGAAATTCTCTCTCTTTTTTTTTTTTTTTTTTTTTTTTGTCAATGATCACTAGGACTGGTTTCTTGGTCAGGATCAAGTGGTCCCTTTGTATCTCAAATCCCCAAGAATTTTATGAATCTTATCTTCTAGGATGGATTCTGCTTTGTGCATATATCATTTGGTAGTATGATCAAATTTCAATTTCTTGCACAATTCCCAGTGAATGACTTTCCCCATCAAGTCATGTTTAGTCTTATACTCTTTTTGCACTAGTTTTCTACTTTCACTTTTCATGTGATTAATTATTTCGTCTTTGTCACCACATAACCTACACTTGCTATTCTGTTGTAAGTTATTGATTTTGGCTTTGATTTAATTGATCTTGATGGCATTATTTTGTACTGCTATCAGAAGAGATTCAGTTTCTCTCTCAAGGTTTCCCTTTTGTAGCCACGTCTCATGTGAGATTTCACCAATTCATAGCTTGAAATATCCATACACTTGTGTTACTTCCCATTTCTGTTTCCTAATTTTTTTTGTTGTTCTATTCATTCTTATATTGTCAGTGGCCTCTGTAATTAGTCTTTCTTTGCTCTTTTTAATGAAGTCCTGTAGACCTCATATTGATACATCCATGCTATCTTTAATGCTGGTGCGTCCTCTTCCTCCTTCTTTTCTTGATACACATAGTCTATCTATATCAGCTCTAGGATGTAAGGCCTGGTGCATCATCATCAACTTTCTTGTCCTTTGGTCTATTTGTCTGAGTTCCTCCCTTCTCCATTTTAAGAATGGTCCCAAGTTTCTTACAAGAGGGACTGCCCAGGTATTTATCCTTTTGATGAGAATTCTGCTGCAGAGTTTTGTTTCAAGAAATTTGTGTAGGATTGCTCAAAGGATAAGAGTGAAGTACATTTTTGTTGTCTTCTCTGATCCATTCTATTCGTTGTTGTCTCTCCATTGAGTTGTTGGTTTGTTCATTGTCTGTGTACCTGAAGTTAGAACAGCTAACATTCACAGGATGCCTCTCATGTCCTCATGTTGGCTATCGAGGGAGCACCTGCTAATCAGACCTGTAATCTGAATCCCATGTTGATTTAGATTTGTCATTTTTCATTATTATCTCTGCTTCTGTCACAGATGTGACCTGGTATTCTTCAGAAGAATACACTTCAGTGAGTCACAAAAAAAAAGTTAATATTCTTATTAGTATTATCATCAAATAAAAATAGTTATTTAAAACCATTCAGCTGTGTGCAAATTATTTGTATCAGATTTATTATTAAAGATAAAAAAAAATGTGATTAAAAAATTCATAGCAAGAATACTTTGAAAATATCTCTGATTATAATCAAACATTTAAGGCTTTAGATAATCCATGAAGGGTTGATATGCTGTTAAATAAACCAAACCAAATGTTGAAATGAGATTTGAAGTAGCACCAGTTCTTGATTTTTGTGTTAGTTTTATTCAAAAGTGAATTTAACAGATTGTACATGAATATAAATATATAGGCATAATAGATAGTAAGCAAAGAAATTACACACACACACACAATTTATACATATATACACTTGGAAGTAAATAATGAAAAGGAATCTGACTGTATTAAGAAAACTGAAAAACAGTCATCCAAAAGTGATGAATTTATTACAAAGGAAAGTCAACATTAAAATGTTTTGGTTTTAATTAATCTTCATCAGGACTTTAATATGGGGGAAAAAGTGTTGATAGAAGAACAATGGATGTTTAATGCCGTTTTAACATCAACTTTCCTTCATAATAAATTCATCACTCTTAAATTACTTTGTTTTTCAATTTTCTCCATGTATATATATATTTCAAGAATAAAATATAAAACAGGATAAAATCTTAGGACTTAATCAGATATCTTGAATACTAGCTCAGTAGAAACTCAAAAAGTAGAAAACTTTAAGGCATAAGTTTTTATTGTTTTATATCTTTATTTTTATACTTGAAAAATATTGTGATATTGTTCTGCATTTTCATGCATTGAGTGCTGTAAAGGTTTTACAGATTAAAAACACCTTTAGTGTTACATTTTAATTATATATAAGTTTAGGAAAACTGATAGACATGTTTGTTATCAGAATGCTGTATACTTCTTGCAGAATATCTAAATCTGATTTTCCAAACTGTCTTTCTTTGTCAGATTACATTTCAAATTTTACTCGTGTACATTGTCTCGCAGAAATACCTCCTAGATTTTTAACTGTCACTTGTGTGGTACAAATGAATTTAGGCATGTTGTAATAGTAGCTCCATTTAACTAATCTTTTAGCTTTTTACAAAAATTTATGATCATAGCTTGGATTAGTGCTCGTTATGCGTTTGCTGTTGAAATTTTTTTAAAAGACTAATTAATCTGTAATTGCTTCATAGAGGGGGCTTTTTGAGCTTATTTCATGTGATGTTGGAATGATGTTGTTCTCAATAGAAAATTACTTTGGATTGAATATTCTTTCTGGAACAGCAGCATTATATAAGAACAGCAAATAAGAAAAGTTTTTGCATGAAAAGAGTCTTTGATGTTATTTATAGCAGAGCAGGGATAAACCTATAAATATTAGAATTTGTGTCCATAATTCTCATATTAATAGGTTTATGTTATATGTGTGTGTGTGTGTGTATATATATATATATATATATATATATATATATATATATATATATATAAATAATATCGTAATAACATCAATCGCTGAAAGTAAACACGTTTTTTTTTTTTTTTTTTTTTTAAATCACAAACTGCACACTGAAAATGAAGATTAACGTCCAATGTAGTCTCTGCTCTTAATTGATCTGGCGTATATATATATATATATATATATAATTCTCTTAATACCCTATCCGGTGGCAAAGGCTACTTGGCAGCTACCGAAACTGTGTTATCACCCTTGGTTGGCGGCTGATGAGGACATAGTATCGCACGTGCTTTCACACGTTGTATGATGAGAAAAAAAAAAAAATATATATATGGTGGGGGCAGCTTTCCTTCATTCAAGGATGTTTGATTAAATAATAAAGACACGTTTTGTTTATACAATTTTATTAGAATCCTTTCAAGTTTCCTGATAAGTGTTTTGGTTTTAGGATGGTGTTAGTAGATGAATTTACCAAAATTTTCCTGCGCACTTTCAGACCTTTCACAGGCCATCATCAGGGGTTATTGGCAAGTGTAAAGATTGTGTATTTTTTTTTTGTTTTTTTTTTGTTTAAAGGATCCTAATAAAATTATATAGACAAAATGTGTTTTTATTACTTAATTTTGTGTATGTACTTTGTTTCATGTTTTGTCTGCTGTGCACTAAACTAGTGTTGGGCTTTACACTATGAGTAAAGAAACACCATAACATAATTCACTTTTCAAGAAACTTTTTTCGGAAATTGCATGCTGTTCTTTGTGTCATTCATACCAGAAACTTCAATGCAAAGATTTCAGAGTGTTTGTCTGTCAATCTGAGGACAGTATTTAGGATTAAAAAAGAAATGGATGTGTACAATGGTACATTATGAAGGTACAGCAGCTCAGAAGCCTTATTCTGATAAGCAAAGAACTTCCAAATTTGTTGGAGAGATCCTGGCTGTAATTATCAATGATCCCAGTGAGTCAATCAGGTCCATGGATATGGGAGTGTCTGAATTTCTTATCAGGCACATAGTGCATGAAGACATTCATACAAGATGAGAAAGGACCAGATTTTATCATAGACCATGAATGACAAAAGAAAAGAGTGCACTGGAAAAACTTTTGAATAAACTCAAGCATTTCCGCTAACTGAACATGCTTTGGTTTTTTTCAGATGAGAAAAATTTCAGATGGCAAACTCATAGAACAACCTTTGGCTTACTCTGTCGCCACACGATGTACCAGTATTCACGAAAAGCAAACAAACAGTCTGCATTATGAGTTTTTTGTGGTGGCCAATAGTAATGGGGACATTATGCCTCCATTTATCATATTTACCAACCCCTCCGCTCGGGCAGGATATGACACAAGGTCAAGTTTTAAGCAGAGTTTAACAGGTTTGAATTCAGAGTTTTCCTTCTCCTAGACTAGTTGCCTCACCAAGGCTGAAGAACCCAGTCTGCCCTACTATTTACCCATAGCTGGAGGGAAAAAAATTGGTTTCATACCTTTCATAAGGGTATTAGTGCTATGTGAAATACAATCAGTCTCGTCAAGGATTTGAACTCATGTTGCCATGTCCATTTCCTACGACGATAACCATTACACCATGGGCACCTCCATTTATCTTCCTGCATAGCCACAGATTCAACATGGAGGCCTATCTCAAGTGCCTAGAGGAGGCAGTGCTGACCTGACTTAAGAGAATAGCTGCTAGAAGATCCTATATCTGGCAAAAGAACTCTTCACCATGCCACACAAGTAGAAGCCAGTCTTTCCTGTGAGAAAATTTCTGTGACCCTAACATCTAGATGCCAAACTCCTCAGATTGCAATCCCTTTAATAATTATGTGTTGGTTGTGGTTGAGCTAGAGACAAACAAAACTCTGTACAACACCAAAGAGGAACAGAAGGCAAAGATAACAGAAACATTTACCAATTTAAACAAAGAGACTGTTGGAAAGGTTTGCAGGAGATTCCAAAGTCATCTGGAAGCTCTGGTTAAAGTCAGTAGCTGTTTCTTTAAATTGTAGCAGAAAGAACTTAGTATTTTTGTTTGGCGCATTAATTAATTTGATCGTTAGGGTCAACGCATATTTTCACCCAATCAGGATGACTTATCCTATTCAGCCTGGACTATTTTTTGTGATTAAATATTGGTTACCATTTTTAGTGAGGAATATTGTTCCATGTGTTGTTGTTTCCTTGCTAAGTTTTAAGGTAAATAAAGGAGTGAGAAGATGAAGATGCCGTAAGGTTTTTATATGAAGGTTTTTAATGGCAGCATGGAATAAAGGATTTACGTTTATGCTACAAGTCTCATAGGAAGGATGGATGGAAGGAAGGAAATGAAGTTGTTATAAAGTTGAGAAGGCATTTTAGCAGCTAAATGCCTGAGTGAAAAGTGCATTGTTAGGTTAAGGCATTGTTGGTTGTGTGTGTGAGATATGGTCGCCATAGTGTAGCAAAAGTCGTGTTTGCTGGTTGAGGACAGGAATGTAGTTGTCGTCCATGAATGTGTGGTCCTGGTCGTTTAGGGAGAGAAGCGTGAATGTCTCCAGAAAATGTTGTCCAGGGATGAAGTGGCTGGCTGTCGGAGCAGTATCTTGTGTCGCAGTTGACATAGCCAAAGTTGAAGGCAACTTACAGTTGTTTCTGTGTGAGGCAGATTGAATTCATCCTATTCATATTCAACTGGGAACCCTTAGTCTTAGAGAATAGATAAGGGGTCCATAAATTAGATGGTTTTCCTCATGGTGGTGTGATGCTGCTGCTAAAAGGAGAGTGGATAGTAATTAACTCTGCCCAATTTGAAAGCTTCTGAAGAAGAGAAAGTTTTTGGTGGGCTTTCCTCAATTTGGTGCTGCCTGGAAAAATGGTCCGGGTTGAATAGGATAAGTCATCCTGATTGGGTGAAAATATGTGTCGATCCTAACAGTCAAATTAATTAATGTGCCAAACAAAAATACTAAGTTCTTTTTCTACAAAATAAATTTAATCTATAGTTTTTCAAGATATTTTCATGTAATAAATCTAATAAAAAAGATGTCTGTGTTATTTTCACTTTTGCATAATTTAGAGAATAATTACACTTTGCACTATATATATATATATATATATATATATATATATATATATGATTATTTTTGAGTTTGTGTTATAACTAATTTTTCTCTACTGTAATTGTATTTTTACCTAAAGTTAAAATGATTACAGATCATTAAATCTTAATAATATTTCTAATATAATCATCAAGTCAGTATTCTATTTTATGCTATAAAGTTCTGAAGGAACTACATATTGTTTATCATATTTTATAACAAAATAGAATTGTTAGAGTTTCTTTTGGTTTGTGACCGATTTTACTGCATAAATCAAGTATAATATAGATTTACAAATATTTTTGCTCTTTCCTTTTAATATCAACAGACTTCCCCACTTTTTTTTTATGTGAACAGTTTTGAATGACAGGTATATCTATTAATATTTGCAAGATCAAAGATGATATCATATTTATATTCTAATATTCTCCTATTTCATGCTATAAAGTTCTGTGGGAACTACATATTGCTTCTTTTTTTTTTATAATAAAATAGGATTGTTCAACTTCTTTTGGTTTGTGACCTATTTTACTGCATAAATCAAGTGTGATATAGATTTACAAATTTTTTTGCTCTTTCCTTTTAATATTAACAGACTCTTGTTTTTTTGAGTGTGAACAATTTTGAATGACAGCTGTATCTATTAGCGTTTGCAAGATCAAAGATAATATCACGTCTTTATTAATAATTGGCAAGTAATTGTCCATCCTCTGTAGACAGTCAAACTATTTGATCCCGTATAACCAAATTTACTATGCATACTTATTGCTTCTAAACGAAAGTTTTAATATTAAAAATATTTTTCTTTCTCATAGGAAAAGGTGTCTCATCTGCTGAGTGTAAGTCTCTAACAGACAAAAAACATCAGGAAATAAATGTGCTAAATTTAGATATCTAAACTTACAAAATCACCAATATTGCTGAAGTAATTATTTACTTACTTATTTAAATAAACTGTGGTCTAAAAGTTAATGGAATAGATGATTCATATTGCGTCTGCATTTGACCGTTGGGAAAAGAAAAAAAGAGGAATGTGAATTTGTGGACTCCTTATATGCGAGGAGCGGTAATTTTCATATGAGGAGAAGAAGCTATAAAAAGACCAAATTGGCGAGGCAGGGAATGTTATTCTGAGAGCGGAGAGCAGAAATTGAGTTGAGAGGAGTTGCAGAGTCTTGTTACTCTGAAAGTTGGGGCAAGCAGGAGTTCTGACCCCTTTTTTTCATTACATAAAGAAAATTAAATAGGTTTTCAGTTGTTCTTCATTTTGAAGATCTGCCCTATTAATACAGCTTAGAATATGCTAACTGTATCCCCTGCAGAATGGTAAAACCTCATCTCCCCTCCCCCCAAAAAAGAGTTGTCTTGGATGTGACACTAAACTATATCTGATTGTGAGGCTTCAGCTCTGGAGATCTAGAGAGTCTGGATTGTGTCTTCACTGCCATTACTCTCAGGTCTTCTGTGATGTGTTGTGGAACAAATAAATCTATTTAAAAATTACACTGGTTTACAAAAATGAATTTTTAGTCTGAGGCAAGAATGGGGATAGGTGTTTTTTGTTAATTTGGGTGTGCTGAATTCAAATTTATAAATAGTTTTGCTCTATCACCTCTAGTTTTCTGGCTTTTAAATAGTCTCAGTTTAGTATAAACAGAGAATATATGTGCATATTTCAAGAGTTGCAGCAGCTTATAACAGATAAAACAGGATAGATAAAAACACTGATTGAATCAATATACTTGGATGACACAATTACACAATTCATAGTACCACAGACTGTCAAAAGTGTGTTTTCTTAGACGATCTGGTGTATTTTGCCTCCGGGATGTCACACAAGAGCATCCAGCAGAAGTCTCCCATCATGCCAGGGTTCCATTTGCCTTGATAGTTGCTCTTCATCTTTGTAATGACTTGATGGAATCTTTTTCCATGCTCATCACTCACTGCTCCAAGGTTTGGCGGGAAGAAGTTGAGGTGGGAATGGAGAAAATGAATCTTGAGTGACATTCGGCACCCCATATCCTCGTAAGACTTTAGCAACTTCTCAATACAGGCTTGGTAATCTGCTACGCGTGTGTTACCAAGGAAGCCACTACAGACTGACTTGAATGCTTCCCATGCTCTCAGTTCCTTTAAGTTAAGAAGTTCCTCAAAATCAGTATCCTTCAGCACTTCTCGGTTCAACACTGTGCAACTGTTGTAAAGTCCCACACACGTAGCAGAAAGAATTGGCCTTGTTGAGGCATCCTCGACATTTTGACGTGCTTGAAGCCATTGGAGAATCTGAAAATATAACAAAGTAAAACTAAATGTGCATTTGAAAATGTAATACTAATATTTAGTAACCCAAAAGATGTGTAACACAATAGCTGAGGGACACCAACCTCCTGTGCCGCCTGTGAGACAACCTCTTCCAATGACTGCCAGAGTGTGGATTGAGACCTGCTGCCTTAACTATCAAAATCCGTCTTGATATATAACTATATATATATATATATGATGTAATGCTATCACTTACATTTAGTGCATAATAACTAAAAAATAAGCCTTAAGTCTCACAATATTAGAATTAACCCTGAATTCATATATGCCTTTATGTACTGTATATGCCCAAAATGCACACTATGTATATCTAAAAAACTAGAAGTGATGAGTAAAAACGGATTTCAAATTTGAATTCAGCACCCTCAAATTAGGTAAAAACAGGTATTTTTGTGCTTGCCTCAATTTTTTTGTAAACCAGTGTTATCTGTATTCATTTGAAATACTTAAAGCCATATGACTGCAAATTTGTATTTAGAATAGCTACTTGAAGATTTAAGTGTATATTATAGATTATTATTATTAGTTAGTTGAAACCATATAACTGTGTGTGACTAAATGACTATTATCAAATAGAAATATTTACTTAAAACCATATAATTATTTAGCATTAGATAGGAATATTTGAAACACGACAACTGTGTGCAAATTATTTGTTCTAGTTGGTTTCAGAAGTCTAGTTGAAGAGGAATCAACCTATTGGGCGCTAGTCAACTCACTTAACTTGCAAAATGAACTGATGGATGTTCACCAATCAGACATCAGCAAAATGCTGCTCTTTTCCACTTCAAACTTAGTCTCTTTTATGTTCATCAAGTCTCACCACTTTACGTGGGCTTATCTCATTCTCCTCTATAAAACAAGTCACACCTCTTGTGTCTTTTTCTTCTCCTGGTTTCCACATGTCAGTAGCAGAGAGAGCACACCTTCTGTTTCTTTGAGGTAAGATTGTTCATGGCATTACTACTACATTTGTATTAGATAGGAATAGATAAAGTTGGCGACAGTAGTTGAGGGCGACCAGAGGGCTCCCTTTTCAATAGCTATGACACTGAAGTGTAGGGGAGGGCGCTACTTCTTTCCCAAGACTGCTCCACTTTACCCTTGATACGTACCTTATATTGCTGAGTGTTAAGCAAGTAGGTATCAAGTATCATTTTTAAAGTCTTTGGTATGACACGACCTGGGATTGAACCAAGGACTCCTAGACCATTGGTGAACACTCTATCCACTAGGCCAATACTTGATATCAAAGAACTCTAAAAGAAATCCCAAAAAAGACTGAACAAAAAATGTAAGTATAAATATACAATGATTACTTCCCTAACCTCTAGGTATAAAATAATCCTTGAAAGATTGCCATACCCATAAAATCGATCAATCTTTGTTTGGAATCCATATAGTTCCTTCAGTTATTGTTCATCTCTTTGAAAAAAACGGAGAAGTGCTGTTGTGATGTGATAAGCTTTTTTGTCCCTAGATGCAAATATTTACCCAACCACTCCCACATGGGCAGAATGTGACACAAGTTCAGTTTTTAAGAAGAGTAAATGTGGTTTGAAATCAAGGTTTTCCTCCTCCTCGATTGGTTGTCTTACCCAAGGCTGAAGAACTTAGTCGACCCTACTATTTACCCACAGCTAGGGGAAGAAGAGATGGATTTGTGCCATTCCCAAGGGAATTAGCAAAAAGTGAATAGCAAACAGCCTTATCTAGGATTTGAACTCTTGACTCCAATTTACACTCACCATGCAATTATGCATATACATTTAGGTGTGAGTGTACCTGTATGAGTATGTATACATACAGGCATAGCCTATATGTATGCAAGTTTGGTTGGTTGATAGATTTTAACAGCATGTTAACTCGTCTGGGGTTATTTTATGCCTAGAAGTTGGAGAATAAGGTATGTTGTCCGTCAATATTTATACTTTTGTCTTGAATGGTTTTAATGACATGTTAGAATTGTCGGTTACTTGGTTGTGTTTCATGAAATAACAACCCTTGTAAGTTATTCAATGTCAACTTCAGTTTATACATATACATATATTATATATATGATTTGTAAATGAATAGTTTATCATTAACATTTTAGAATGAGCCAGAGCTCATTTGTTTGCACGCGGTTAAATGGTTTCAAGTATTGCTATTCAATACTAATAATTCTAGCCACATTATTCATTTGTTTGCATACAGTTAAATGGTTTCAAGCATTGCTATCTAATACTAATAATTCAATTTAGCATCATTTATTTGCATACAGTTAAATGGTTTCAAGTATATTTAATGATTACTTATTTCTATTTGATCTCATAGATGAGACCCTAATAAGTATTTCTACTCTGAGTTTGAATTGCAATGAATGGTTACTACACATTCCCCCAAAGGTCTCGGACTGCAGCCTCACCATTTGATGATTATCTCTATTATTCAAGCACTTTTTTAATTAGAATTAAGCCCAATATGAGTGAGCAAGAAAAATATTCAAGGCAAAGTGTCTTTGTCTATCATATGCAAAGCAAAAAAAACATTTTTTTTTACAGTAATAGAGCTTTTTAAAGAAAAGAGAGAGAGAGAGAGAGAGAGGAGGATTGACTAAAAAAGGAAAAGAAGGCTTTTGAACTGCTCTCACTACGGCTATTAATATATTTTGAAGGTGTGTTGATATAATAATTGAAAAAAAATGTGGCCATATTGAGTAAATTTACTGTTTTAATGTCTATCTTCTTTGTTGTTTGTTTCTTAAAATTAAAATTAATCTTTTTTTGTAATAGACATTTATTATTATACTAAAATATTCCTAATTTTGCTTCTGCACCCTGTACATGTATGTACTTGGATATGTGTGTAAAATATTAAGCTTGAAAAAAATTTGGAAGTTCAGTAAATTTTAAAAGATATGTAGTAAAATTTATAGAAAAGTTATTTATAAATGTTGAAGGAGAAGGTTTTCTTTTCTTTACGTTTTATAAACAAAAAGATTATTTTTTAAACTGTAACTGATTGCTAGTTTCAGTGATAAGCATGATATCATCTAGAAACCGAAGGTGAGTTAATAGCTCACTGCTGACGTTAACACCACCCTCCAGGATGACCATTTCAAGATGTGTGGTGAAGAGCTTTGGGAAGATTATATCTCCCTATTTGTGATGACCTTACAAACTGGAATTGTTGTGGGTGGTGACAGCAAAGCTAAAGTAGCAGTGCAATTTGAGCTTGCTGCCTCGAGCAGTTTGATGTATTGTGCCTCAACTAATTTCATTTTTACCAAACTTAACACTGAATCACTTTCTATTCTGTTGAAGGTCTTCTCATAATCATTGAAAGTGATACAAAGAAGTAACCTGTATTTTTTCTCACTATCATCTGTTTTAAAACAATTATTCTGTATTTTATGTGCCCGTGGTGTAATGGTTATCATCGTAGGAAATGGACACGGTGACACGAGTTCAAATCCTGGACTAGACTGATTGCATTTCACATAGCACTAATACCCTTGAGAAAGGTACGAATCCAATTATTCTCCCTCCAGCTATGGGTAAATAGTAGGGCAGACTAAGTTCTTCAGCCTGGGTGAGGCAACTAGTCTAGGAGAAGAAAAACTCTGAATTCAAACCTGTTAAACTCTATTTAAAAATTGATCTTGTGTCATATCCTGCCCAAGCGGAGGGGTTGGGTAAATATGTATTCTGTATTTTCTTACAGAGTACTTCTTGCACTCTCAGCTGTTGGTCAATAATTTAAGTGATTGAAACTCCTAAACTATAATTTTCTATTCATAAGATAAACTTGAAATTCTTCCCTTAATGTTATTTCTCATACAAGTAAAAGTTTATTTTCTGCCATGAAGCTC
The DNA here is from genome assembly GCA_963585895.1 of Sepioteuthis lessoniana. Classification (NCBI taxonomy): domain Eukaryota; kingdom Metazoa; phylum Mollusca; class Cephalopoda; order Myopsida; family Loliginidae; genus Sepioteuthis; species Sepioteuthis lessoniana. The sequence continues at coordinate 119,370,203 of OY757910.1, forward strand.
AAATTATCCTGTTCATAAAATCTATCAGCCCAGTTGGCTGGGGCCATTGAATACACCAACTCCATCTCTGTAGAGAGGTAAGACTTTCCCAATGAGTGTCCTGACATGACACTCAGCTATCTAATAGTAAAGCTCCAGCCCTGGCACTTTGGGGAATGTGGATTACCTCTTCATTGCTATTACTCTTTGATCCAGTCAGAACTGTTCGGGTTTCATCCATTGGTCAAATAGAAATATGTTATCATTTACCAAACTTGAAACCACTTAACTGTGTGCAAACAAATGAGCTCTGGCTTATTGAAAAATAATGTTATCTACAAACTATTAGTTTACAAATCATATATATATAATATGTATAAAAAGGATTTGGCATGAAATAACCTACAATGGTTGATATGCCATAAAACCCAACCAAACCAAATCCTGTATATTCAATATATATGTCTGAAGAGGATTTGGCATTAAATAACCTACAATATTTGATATGCCATAAAATGAAACCAAACCAAAGCATATATATTTGATATATATGTATAAATAGTATTTGGCATTTAATAACCTACAATAGTTGATATGCCATAAAACACAGCCAATTAACTATAAAATTTATATAATAATTAAAAATATGGTGGCAAGCTATATTATTAGAATTTAATAATTAATTCCCTTGAAGAGTTATAATGATCTGTGTGAACAAGAATGCATTAGGAAATTGAAAATTGCTTCATTCTTTGCATTAGAGTATTTTAACATTATTGCACTAACAAAAGTCTCTCTATAGTGTGCCAGTTTTGCTATGTTATGGTAATATATATATATTTACCCAATCACTCTGCTGTCAGCAGGTTGTGACACAAGGTCAATTTGTAAGCTAAGTAAAGGTATTTTGAATTCAGGGTTTTCCTTCTCTTAGTTTGGAAGCTTAACCAAACCTAAAGAACTGGCTTACTATCTACCCATAACTGGGTGCAGAACTGATGGATTCATACCTTTTGCATGAGCGTTAGCTCAAAATGAAATACAAATAACCTTGACTATGATTTGAACTTGGGTTGCTGATTCCATTTCCTATGATGTTAACCATTGCACTAAGCATTTTATGATAATATAGATTTAAATATCTATCCATCTGTCTATCTATGATGCCTACTAATTCTCTTTGTTCCTTAAGTCAAAGTTCTTTTTTATCACAAGGTTAGCTCTTTGAAAATCTATTTTTAACTATAAAAGTGGATTAAAAGAAAACCTTTTTAAAAAATTTTTTTTTTTACCTAAACCAAAAGTTTTTTCTCTCATAACTTGATGTATTGATTGCTATGATTCAATTTTAAACATCTGTAACCAGGTTACAATATTGTGTTCACTCTCTGTTTGGGCCACATAAATCTCTTGCCCAGATTCAAACTTGTATTTATAATTTCTTTGTTCAGTAGATTTTCTTTTTTTTGGTGGGGGTGGGGTGGGGTTAAAAAACCATTGAACCATAGAATTATCTGCTTAAAGAAGGACCAAGACAATGTTGAAAAATAATTTGCTCTCTCTGTGTTTCAGTGTGTGGCAATGATATTTATTCATAATGATGTATTGTTGTTGTTATATTTTTGTACAACTTATAACAAAAATTCCAATTTTGTTCTAAAATCGTTTTTTTTTTAGCCCAGTCAGTTGGGGCTGTAGAATATGCTGAATGCATCTCTGCAGAAGGGTAAGACCACACACCCACCCACCCCAATAAGTGTCACTAAACAATCTGATGGTGAGGCTTCAGTCCTCGAATTTTGGGGAATGTGGAGTATCCCTTCATTGTCATTGTTCCCCAGTCCATTCTGGCCCAGAGTGGTAGCATCTGACAGGGTCTTATCTATGGGTCGAATAGAACTGGTTGACATTTAAACTGAGTGCAAACAAATGACTTATGCTTAATTGAATTATTAAAAATAGAACTGTTTGATCATTTAACTTTGTGTATCTACAAAATGTGTTTACAAATCATTTATCTAATGTTTTAAAACAAGATATGGCATTGAATAACCCTGGATGGTTGATATGCCATAAAACCAAAGCAAAGCAAAAAATTAACTAGTTTTACTGACCTTCTTAATTTGAGATATAATTTTTAATCATCATTTATTACAACTGGGAATGGAGTAGTGCCCTCCCTTACACCTTGGTGTAGTAGCTATTGAAAAGAGAGCCTTCGGGTCACCCTCGACTAAGGTCACCAACTTTACTTTATTACAACTGGCAAACATTATGAAATTAGCACACTTAGAGAATGATGTATTTGTTTAATGGCATATCAACCTTCATTAGTTATTTAATGCCAAATCCATACTTGTACAAAGACAGTAATGGTACTATTCAACCGATAGCTGGAGGGATAAGGGGGTTCATGCCTTTCCAAAGGGTATTAGCCTGAAAGTAAATGTAATAGCATGGCTGGAGTTTAAACTTTAAAGGATATTCAACTAATAAACAATAAGACACAAAACATTTTTTTATTTAATAGCTGAACATTTTGGCTTTATAAAATATGTCTCAACTAGATTAAATTATCTAAAAGGTCGATTTTTTTTTTTTTTTTTTTTTTTTTTTTTTTTTTTCCAAGTCATTCAAAAGAAAAGATTATGTAATAACACTATTGTCACGTGATAGCCCATGGAGACGATAGAAATAAGATTAATACTATCCTCCCGTTTTGAATTAACAGTATCTAGCCGTCAAAAAAAAGTGACCGTTAAGAGAGAATGTGGGTCACAGAGGTCGGGATGAGGACCAACAGATGTTTGTACCCAGTAACCGGACTTGGGTGGCATCTAGTAGCCCTAAGAAATCGGCTGACCAGGAAGGAGGAAGAGAGAAGCCAAATGATTGGCTGGGACCCCAAAACGGAAGTGGGGACTCCTTCCCCTCAGCGGGAGTAAATAATAAGAAAGGGAGTTTTTGAGCAGGGTTCGTAGCGGGCAGACGAACCATAGCCAGTATTCCGGGTTGAAGACAAAAGAATACCTGAGACACGAAGGACCCCAGGTTCTTCAAGCCAGTGTAAAAAAATAGAATAAAGTCTATTAGCCCGTGAAAGAAGAAAGATTCTCCAGTGGAACACCATCGAAAAATAAGATAAGTAACTTTTGGGCAATTTCTCCTTTATACCCAAACTTTATATAACACTCTCTCTCTCTCTCTCTCTCAATTTGAAGAAAAACAAAAGTCAAGAAAAGACATTTATATTCGTGGACTGTCCAATTATTATATGTTTTAACACTTTGAAAGTGTATATAACTGTAGTAAAGGAATCATATATTTTTATGTTACCATGTGGTCTAAGTTTGTTCTTTGCAGTTCTTCTACGATTTTGTTACTTCATGCTTCCTTTTCAGCTTCTATCCGCCTTATGTTATCTTGCTTAGAATTGTCCTATTAATTCCTTTAAAATATCACACGGGAAGCCGGAGTTGCCGACTACTACAATATAATATTATTACGACTAAAACCTATAGGTCCATATTCTTCCATTATCTTGGGGAAGGAAGTGAAAGCGGCTTGGTGGGTGTGTGGATAGTGTGAAATTTGGAACCCCTTGCCAGCGGCAGTCAGTCTGGCCCTAAATTAGTCCCTCACATAATATGCCAGTTCTTATATGCCTGAGAGAAAAACTCTGAACGAGGACTTATTATGTAGGGGATCAAGTGCCAACCTGCCCCGTCTTCACACGTGCGAAAATAAAAGTCCCGTTCTGTGATTTTAGTCAATTTGCCGTCACACTATATTGAGGAAAAGATTATGAAACACATTGAGAAAAATTAGAATTTAAACTTAGTATTCCCTCCTTGAAGTTTTATGACAACCTTTTAATATTTCACTAATTTAAAGCAATATTCTTCATCAAAGTGGTGACATCTTTCCCAAATGGCAGTTGATACAACATCTTTCCATTGTTTCAATTGACCCTCATCTTTGAGTTTTTATGAAGGGCCTTAATTTTTTCAGGTATGATTTCACTAATTTAAAGCAATATTCTTTATTAAAATGGTTACATCATTCCCAAATAGCAGTTGATTTTGGGTGGATGGAACCTTCTCATAGAAATTTAAACAAATTTCCGCCAAAAATTTTCATTATATATTATAAAATGAGTATATTTGTGCATAAATTGCCCTTTGATTATAGGTCAGAAAATCGTTAGTTTTTGTAGTCAAAGGTTGTTCATAGTCCTTTGTTTGAATTTCAGTCTTGCAAAATTATTACTCATTTAGAGGTTAATGCTAAAATATAGATCTTCAAAATTCAACCAATGTATAAATATATATGGTAATTCTACTTTTGCTTGGCAAAATCTATTGTTTTTATAATATGGGGTATAAAAAAATTATTTTCTGGTCTTTTGGCTGCAATCAGCTGTCATGTCTTTTGGTAGAACAAGGCACAAAAGCAAGTGTGACGCATCTGAAGATTCCTCTGCTGAGAAGTATTTTCTTCATTGTATTAAAGTGGTTGTATTCTGGGTCACAATGTTGTCTTTGTTTTACTAGTTGTAAGAAATTTGCCTTTGTGAGGAGGCAAATCCAAATACACATTGAAGTATAACATACCTCTACATACACTCTTGGTTTGTTGTCATTCAAAGTGCTTTTCTTTACTCCACATTATGTTTGTTTTTTTTTATCTGAAGAAATCTCTTGGTGGAGTTGAGTGAAATTTTTGAGTGGAGAAATTCTAGTTAAAAGAAAGATCAAGATTTCAGGATGAAAGGAAAAAAAAACTTGTTATATATATATATATATATATATATATATATATATATATATATAAAATATCCAGTCAGAATATATAGAATATATGAGGGTAATCATATAAATCTATGAGAGTGCTCAATGTATAGCTATTGTTAGTTCCCTATTTATTCTCTAGGCTATAACAAAATTCACATTCAGAGCGTATATAGAACAACCGAGTTTGAGTCTCCATTAAATTGTTCTATATATATATATGACTTGTTATTTCACCTCTTTATGTAAGATTCATTACTAAAAGTTTCATATATTTAAAAAAAAAATGCAATCTTTAGATAAAGCATGCATGACATTGACCAATTGGAGATGGGAGTGGCTTTAAAGTTGTTATTTGGACTTCTGTTATACTCTCCATACTCTTGGAAAAGGAGCTGGTATGTAGATACAGGCTTCCTCCAGGAGAAGGAGATGTGAGTTCAAGTCTCACTAAGTACTTATTATTTATTTTTGTTTCCAGTGTGTGTTGTTCTTCGCAGTTCTAGAAGTGACTACAAAAAGAGAGTTGCAATAAAAAGCAATTGAAATTAGGAAGATGAAGAAGAATACTAGTTAAAATTATTAATAACGAATGAAGTTTTTTGAATATCATTTAGGTACAATGAAGTTTTTTGAATATCATTTAGGTACAGATAGCTTCACAAAGAAACAAGTGGTGTCTAGGCCATGCTGAGAATACTTCATTATAAGCTTCTTTGTATTTTGAACTAAAAGAAAAAGTAGTCACTTATGTAATGGTTTTATATTTATTAAAAGTAATGTTTTTAAGACCGATTTTTCACCCCAAAATCAAGAGGTCATTCATTGTATGAGATATGTTTTTGAAACATTGATGCTTACCTTGTTTTTAGGTGTAAACTTGCAACTTCCGAAGTGTCTCCTATATAGCCAATACCTAAATAAAGGCTATTAGAATGATAAAGCTTTTATTTAACATTGTTTACTATTTATAACATCTGTGCATATATGTATATAATATTTTAAATAGTAAATAAAATTACACAAAAATTTCAGCCATCTGTTGAGATTTGTTTTGAACTTTTCAGACGATGTTTTGTGATTTTGTTTCAAGCATACTAATTTAATTGCATACGTAATTATTACGTTATAAATGCTATTTTATATCAGTTGTGCGGTTTTGATATGTTTGGAATATCCAATTAAACACAGCTGGCTACATCAAGGTCTAATCTATATTGTTTATTTAGGGTATTGCATTGATTTTTATTTTATTACAGTAGTTTTGAAAGATTACATAAGTATTTGAATGTTTTTTCTTTTGGAGGCTGAAGAAATATTTTTAGGCTATCATAGCCAAAAGTTAGGGGTCAATAAAAATACATTTGTGGCTGAAAATTACATTAAACAAGTATATAGTTGTTATTTTTTTGCATACAGTTATATGGTTTCAAGTAACTAATAATAATCCTTAGTAAATAATTATAGCTTCAAGTTAGATTTCTTAACGCTAATAATTTGTACTTATATGGTTTCAAGTATTCTTATCTAATACAAATAATTTTCAAACATCTATGAGCACCTTAACAGGTGCTCCTACTCGAAATCAGAGTTAACCTGCGAGTGATGACAGTGAAGGAGCACTAAGCACTCCCCAGAGCTCCAGAAAAGGAGCCTCACCATCAGATGCTTTTTAGTATCATGCCCAATACACCTCTTTTTTTGGACCTTACCTCTCTACAGCAAATACAGCCAGATAGAAAGGACTGTTGATAAGGATATATTGTCTGATCTTATCTAGCCCCAGTAAAACAATCTGGCAACCATATTGAAATTGGGCATAAAATGTCAACTCAGAAAATTCTTATTTGGTTATCAAAATTTGTTTTAGAAAAAGTCAACACTACTGACAATATTGATATAATAGAAAGAAGGTGTCTCTATCAATAAACGGCCTTGATTAGTCAGTCAAGTAACTTTGGATTTCTTATCAGGTTATCTTTTGTCCTTATGGAATTTGACTGCCCTTTTTAACTTTACTTAGTATTTCATAAAACAATAACATTTATAAACATTAATTTATAAAGTTTTCAATCTTTCTATTACTTGATTGGTGGTTAATATTGAATTCTTTCTGTAATTATTTGTGTATAACATGTCTTACTTTCGACTTCAAAAATCTGGAAAAAATCATCGCATATATATATATTTTTTTTAATTTATTTTTTTTCTAGAATTTGTTGCTGCTAAATTTAACCTTTGTTCAACTTTTTATTGGGTGGTTTTGTTGGGTTCATGGCATATCAAATATTGTAGGTTATTTAATGCCAAATCCTCTTCAGACATATATATTAAATATATATGATTTGGTTTGGTTGGGTTTTATAGCATATCAACCATTGTAGGTTATTTGATGCCAAATCCTCTTCAGACATATATGATTTGGTTTGGTTGGGTTTTATGGCATATCAACCATTGTAGGTTATTTAATGCCAAATCCTCTTTATACATATATATTAAATATATATGATTTGGTTTGGTTGGGTTTTATGGCATATCAACTATTGTAGGTTATTTAATGCCAAATCCTCTTTATACATATATATTAAATATATAGGATTTGGTTTGGTTGGGTTTTATGGCATATCAACTATTGTAGGTTATTTAATGCCAAATCCTCTTTATACATATATATTAAATATATATGATTTGGTTTGGTTGGGTTTTAGGGCATATCAAACATTGTAGGTTATTTGATGCCAAATCCTCTTCAGACATATATATTAAATATATATGATTTGGTTTGGTTGGGTTTTATGGCATATCAACTATTGTAAGTTATTTAATGCCAAATCCTTTTTATACATATATATTAAATATATAGGATTTGGTTTGGTTGGGTTTTAGGGCATATCAACCATTGTAGGTTATTTAATGCCAAATCCTCTTTATACATATATATTAAATATATATGGTTTGGTTGGGTTTTAGGGCATATCAAACATTGTAGGTTATTTAATGTCAAATCCTATTTATACATATATATTAAATATATATGATTTGGTTTGTTTGGGTTTTAGGGCATATCAACCATTGTAGGTTATTTGATGTCAAAACTTCTTCAGACATATATATTAAATATATAGGATTTGGTTTGGTTGGGTTTTATGGCATATCAACTATTGTAGGTTATTTAATGCCAAATCCTCTTTATACATATATATTAAATATATATGGTTTGGTTGGGTTTTAGGGCATATAAACTATTGTAGGTTATTTAATGCCAAATCTTCTTTATACATATTAAATATATATGATTTGGTTTTGTTGGGTTTCATGGCATATCAACCATTGTCGGTTATTTAATGCCAAAGCCTCTTTATACATATATATATAGGATTTGGTTTTATGGCATATCAACTATTGTAGGTTATTTAATACCAAACCCGCTCTATATATATGATTTGTAAACACATTTTGTTAACATTTTTTTTTGCACACAGTGAAATGATTTCAAGTATTTCTATCTAACACGAATAATTCTATTTACTATTAATCAGCTGTTTACACAAAATTAAATGGTTTCAATTGTTGCTATTTAATACTAATAATTCTTTTCAACATTATTCATTTCTTTGCTCACAGTGAAGTGGTTGCAAGTATTGCTATTTAACACTATTTCAATTTAACATTATTCATTCATTTACTCACAGTCAAATGGTTCCTAGTATTACTATGTAATACCGATAATTCAATTTAAGTACATATTTAAACAATTTCAAGTATTGCTATTTAACACTAATAATTCTATTTAGCACAGTTTAAATGGTCAAACAGTTCTATTTGACCCATAGAGAGGACCCTATCTGGTGCTACCACTCCGGGTCAGAGTGGACCTTGGAGCAATGGCAATAAAGGGGTGCCCCACATTCCCCAAAACTCTGGGACTGGAGCCTCACCATCAAATGGTTTAGTGTCATATCCAGGACACTAATTACGGTAAATATATAATAAAGTATAAAAGAATCGGAGGATGTAGTTGATTTTGGCCTTGAAGAGTCGATCATAGTCCGTGTAGTCTTGTTAGTTCGTGGACCGGTCCCTAGCTCCGAATGTTTGGGCGTCTAGCTGTTCTGCTACGTCATCGACCCTGTGATACATGTAAAAAAGAAATCCTTAAAAAAGATTGCAGATGGGAAGCTAAACTTATAAAACTGAAAAGCACTGTTTTGGGACTGCGGCTGTGATTGGTGTGGGATTGCTGGCATCGGCTGGACCTTGAGTCGTCTGTTATGGCTGTGGAGAGGTGTCTGGTTGGGGCGTGCTGGTACCAGTGAAAGAAGTATGAATTAATCTCTTCGCCTTAAGATTCCTAGGGATGTAGCTAAATGGTAGAACATTCGACTGAGGATCAAGAGGTCCCCGCTTCAAACCCGGGTGTCCCTTCTTTGACGTTTTGGGAGTGTCCTCGTGGTGTAATGTTTAAAGCGATGAACTGCGGAATCGTAGTAAGCGAGTTCGTACTCCAGTCGGGAAAGGTACGAACCCCCTTATCCTCCCAGCTATGGGTTAAATAGTACGCCTACTGTTCCTCTAGGAGAATGGCTTTGGCATTTGATAACCTACAAAGGTTAATATGCCATTAAAACAAAGAAACCAAACCATCTTCGCCTTAAGGTAAGAGCTTGCTGCTGAGTCGCCGTTTGTCGTCAATGACTTATTTTATATAGCAGAGAAGGACTGCGTATCCAATGGGGTCGCACACATGCGACCGCGGACTGGAAACCTTTTTTTTAATTGTGAGTAATTATGAAATAAATTATTATACCTGTTAGAGAAGCGTACAAATGCAACCAGTTCTGCTCAACAATTAGAAAGCAACTAAACAGATGGAAGAAAACAGTTGTCAAAATTGATAATTGTATACAATGCTTCACCTAAAAATAAAGTCAATAAATAATTGCTGCCTATTTTTATTTTTTTAAAGACAGTATATTTGTCAGTCTATATCAGGGGTCTGAAACTTAAGGACTCAGTCAACTGTTTCCCTTTCAAAGGGGGTAAGACCTTCTTTCTCAAAAAAAGGATTGTCCAGGGTATGAGACTAAACTGCGACTGGGGAGTGTGGAGTACTCATTTATTGCCGTTACTTCTAGGTTTACTTAGATTCGGAATGATTAGGGTCCCATTTATGGATCTAATAGATCTATTTAAAAATCATTTGTATTCAAGAGGAAGGCTTGATGCCATATAACTTAATCATTTGTATTAAGAATAGTTCCTTGAAGATATAATTGTTTTTCAAAGGATTATTGTTATTAGTTACCTGAAATCATATAACTGTGTGTAAACAAATAACTATTCTTTAATAGAAATAATTATTTGAAACCATATAATCATTATTAGATTGGAATACTTGAAACAATACAACTGTATGCAAAAAAAAAAAAAAACGATTAATAAAAAACTCTTAAACAAATACACAAAAAATGGGAACATAAATGTACAATGAACGCATTTGCCTAACCTTTAGGCATAAAATATCACCAAATAGGTTGACATGCCATTAAAATCAGTCAATTTGTTCTTTCATTATATGACACCAAATAACAAATCTTGTGGCCTGTTATGTTGATGGATAAATATGTCGGTGCTGGAAACATTTATGAAAGAAAGAGTGACACTGTGACGAACTAGGCAAGTTGATAACAAAGACGAGATAGTTAGGTTCAAAGTGCTGAGTTTTTATTAGGCGAATCATATGCAAAGAACTGGCTTCTGTGTTGAATCGCTGCCGTTGAAGATGGTCTGTGTAGTCTCTACGATGTTGAAATTTTGTGTTGACGGATATAGTCCATCTTGATATGAAAAGTGTAGACTTGGTTTTCTAGTAGATCTTGGCGATAGCAAATCTAGAAGTGCAAGATCAGGAGGGTCGTAGGTGTAGCTTTGTGCTCAGGTATTTGGAGAGAGTCAGACTTGTCGTGTTGCTGAAGCTGGATGATCGATGTCCTGGTTAAGTCGCTGGTTATCGGAGGATGTAGTTGATTTTGGCTTTGAAGAGTCGATCGTAGACCGTGTAGTCTCGTTAGCTCGTGGACTGGTCCTTAGCTCCAAATATTCGGGCGTCTAGCTGTTCTGCTACATCATTGTCCCTGTGGTATCTGCAGAAAAAAATCCTTAAAAATAATTGAAGATGGGAAACTAAAATTATAAAACTGAAAAGGACTGTTTTGAGACTGCGACTGTGATTGGTGTGGGATTCCTGGCATCGGCTGGACCTTGGCATCTTCTGTTATGGCTGTGGAGAGGTGTCTGGCAGGGGTGTACTGGTACCAGTGAAAGGAGTTTTAAGTACTCTCTTTGCCTTTGAATAAGAGCCCGCTGGCGAGTCATCGTTTGTCGTCAGTGACTTCTTTTATATAGCAGAGAAGGACTGCATATCCAATGGGTCGCATGCATGTGACTGCAGACCTTTCTTTAATTGTGAGTAATTATGAAATAAATCATTATACATGTAAGAGAAGCTTACCAAGGCACCCGTTCTGCTCAACAATTAGAAACTACTTTTGAGACGGTCTGCAGAATTGATTTATTTCGAAAATAGCCTCCATTTGCTGTCGAGCCTGGAGGCGTTATTATTGTCGATACAGGGGCTCACTTCCGGTTGCCGCGAAAACTTCCGTTAGCTGACGACATAAATGACTCTGTGTTTTTTAACCGGGAGTTTAGATTTGATTAGTCAATGGGGCTACGATAAGCCCTTTTTGGTAAAGGGAATCTTCTCTCTTACTGTGTGTGTTTTTTTTTTTTTGCTGTCATGTGACATCGCACTTAGCAATTGGCCTTTCTTACAGTAAGCCTACAATGTTGATGATATTTCTTCTAACATCTGGAACCATCTACAGAATCCACTTGGGCATTTACTACTTGGCTGGACCTGTTATTTTGGTATAAATATGTCAATTACAATAGTTTATTAAATATCTCAGGATTATTGCATTTTGTTAAACCTTAAATTTATCAGTTAATTAAACGCTGTTTTATTTAAATACATATCATAAGTAAACCAGAAAGTGATAATATTCAAAGATATCAAAAAACTAACTTGGCTTGTGGAAATTCCACTGAACGAAGACCCCCCCACACCAAAAAAAAAACCCAACAAAAAACTGAGGTGCTATTTAAACAAGAAAGAATGATTTGTATCTGATTAAACATTGTATTCCGTTTATTTCTTTTGTAATTTACAAAAGAGAGCATGAAGCTCTGATGACTGTGGGGGTGTTCTCGTGGTGTAATGGTTAAAGTGATGGACTGCGGAATCGTAGTAAGCGAGTTCATACTCCAGTAGCGCTATTACGTTCACTTTCGGACTAGTACCCTTGGGAAAGGTATGAACCCCCTTATCCTCCCAGCTATGGGTTAAATAGCACCATTACTGTTCTTCTAGGAGAATAGCTTTGGCATTAAATAACCTACAAAGGTTGATATGCCATTAAACAAAGAAACCAAACCAAACCGTCTGATGACTGTATTCAACTCCGATGGAATTGCTAACTTTATTTATCCTCATTAAGTAGCATAGATTAGTGGGGCTATCATTGTGGTGTAATGGTTAAAGTGATGGACTGCAGAATCGTAGTAAGCGAGTTCGAACTCCAGTTGCGCTATTGCGTTCACTTTCGGACAAATACCCTTGGGAAAAGTATTAACCCCCTTATCTTCCCAGCTATAGGTTAAATAGTACGACTTCTGTTCTTCTAAAATGATCGCATTAAATAACTTACGAAGGTTGACATGCCATTAAGTAAAGAAACTATAAATTAATACATATTGGTTTGCTGAAGATCTGATGAAATCCAATGATATTATTTTACATTTTTTATTGTATTGTTTATTGCAAAGGGAACAATAGGATTTATATGTAATTAATTTATAAATCATCCTTTCTTACTTAAATAACTCCTCCTGATTTTTTTTCGTTCCGTGTAATTTTCACGGGTCCTGCTCTCAGTAATAATTACTGTACATACTCCAATAATGAACGACTTAGTGTAATGAACAATCCTTAATTTCTAGAGAAAAAAAAATGTGTTTTTATCGACAAGGTAAGCTTCGAAGTTTAAGAATGCTCAAAATGATTGAGAGAGAGACTGGAAGAATATCACACTTGGTTGCGGCGAGGGTATGTCGATGAGCGTCACGTATGAACGAACAAACGGACAGGCAGAATTATTATAGAGATATTTATTCAGAAATTACTTTTTGTACAACTATATTTCTTTACAATCCCCAAGTCTACAACATATTTAAGGAAAATTTTAGTTTTACTGCAATTTTCATTTTCTAATTCATGTTTTCTACATTTCCAACTAAAGTCCTGAATTCCACTTCAATTGTTTTTTCTAGGTGCATATATATGTGAGTAAATAGAGAGAGTAGAGTTGGCAACCTTAGTCGAGGGTAAACCGAAGTCTCCCTTTTCAATAGCTACTACACCATTCCCTGGATTGCTCCACTTTACCCTTGATCCTTACCTTATAATGCTGAGTGCTAAGCAAGGTGGCATCAAGTACCATTTTTAAAGTCTTCGGTATGACTCGACCAAGGATTGAACTCCGATACTAAATAATGGAAATAAATCTGACAGTATGAAGAAAATAGAAAAACAAAGTAATCCAAAAGTGATGAAACCTTCATCGGGACTTAAAATAAAATTAAAAATAAAATAAAAAAGAAATAAATGTGAATGTAATTGCACGAGTAGGGTTCGAACTCGATTACTTCGATGTTGCAATCTAGCACAACCCACAATTGTCAGATGAAAAAGAAGAAACAATCCGTCTTAATCGACTTAACTTACTATTTTAGATTCTTTTCTATTCTCATTTTATTAAAACTGTTCGTATTGACTGTGGTAAACTGCTGGTATTGTTACAATAAAAAACAAAATGTTTGTTTGTAGATATGTGTGCAGCTCTTATTTTTGTCACTCTTCTATTATCTTGAGTCATATCCTGATACAAATAGATGTAGGGTTGTGTAATTGTAGTGAACATTCCCCACCACTCCGCTTTTCGTTGTAAAATGGACTGCCCCTACTTATAAATAATTCTCTTTTTACTTAGAACTTATCATGAATAAAACCTAAATAAGGCTTCTCTGTGTTGTGTTTTCTGTTTATTACAGTAACATTGTTAGCAAATGGTACTGGGGCACAAATAGATAACTTTTAAAAAATATTTTTGATAACTTATCAGAAGAAGAAAAAGCTAGCAGCCATAAGAAAGATGAATCTACAAATTTTAACATCTTGTCTAGTGGTCTAGGTGTAACAAGATATGTTTGATCTAGCATCCCAGGTCAGATCTAGCCGAAGTTACCCGAGACAGGGACTGGCTGGAAGATTTTACCTACCCGAGGTAACCTCAATATTTGACGAGGGATTCCTTGATTTGGCTCTTTTTTTCTCTTTAGGAGACAAACATCTACATGAATGGAGAACAAGGAACAAATCAAAGTTACGAGAAGTTCCAACTTGAATGAAGAAACTACTCTGCACATTATTTTCATTACCTATTTCTTTCCGCTTTTGCAACTTGAGAGATGGACTGGAGAGAATAAAGCAACGAGATTCTAATGGTTAAGACAGGTTGTTTCTTTCTCATCTGACAATTGGGGTAGCGCTCGACTACAACATCGTAATAAGTCAGAGGGGTTAGAGTGTTCGCCAATGGCCCGGGAGACCTGGGTTCAATCCCAGGTCGAGTCATACCAAAGACTCAAAAAATGGTACTTGATGCCTCCTTGCTTAACACTCAGCATTATAAGGTACGGATCAAGAGTAAAGTAGAGCAATCTAGGGAAAGGATTAGCGCCCTCCCCTACACATTGGTGTAGTAGCTATCCAAAAGGGAGCTTTCGGGTTACCCTCGACTATGGTCGCCAACTTTACTTTACTTACATTCACTTTCGAACTCTTACCCCTGGGAAAGGTATGACTTCCCTCTATCCCTCCAGCTATAGCTTAAATACTATTCTTCTAACCATTAACTGGACCATTGAGCTAATGGGTAGAGTGTTCGCCAATAGTCCAGGAGACTGGGATTCAATTCCAGGTCTAGTTACACTAAAGACTCAAAAATCGGTACTTGATGCCGCTTTGCTTAACACTCAGCATTATAAGTTGCGGATCAAGGGTAAAGTGGAGCAATCCAGGGAATGGAGTAGTGCCCTCTCTTACACCTCGGTGTTGTAACTATTAAAAAGGAAACCTTCGGGTCGCCCTCAACTACGGTCGCCAACTTTATTGTTCTTCTAGAAGAATTGCTTTGGCATTAAATAACACACAAAGGTTGATATGCCATTAAACAAAGTAGCTAAAGTATCTAACAATTAGCCATAACTAACATAACTGTCATCGGTGACTATGCTATTGATGTGTTGTGCTATCATAAATTATATTAGATAACAGGAGACAGAAAAAAGTAGTTTCCTATGATGATCTATGATTATATTGTAGTGAGACGATTTGGCTTAGAAGTTGGCAGTAGGAAGCACAGTTGACCGTTGTACTTTTTTTCAGGGAATCAATCACTATGGGTCCTTTCATTTCCTTTACTGACCACTGCGCCTGGAACATTTTCTTAACATTTTCTGGCTCATCGTGGCAAACCCATGTTTAGTCTATGAAAATTAAAAATTTCACATGGTTAACACTTCTTTGTCTCCAAATGTTTGATGACAGACACTTGTTTAAGCCTGGAGCATTCTGTTTGATTTTGCCACCATTTTGAATAGCCTTAAAATAAATATTTTTGCGAGATTAAAATAGTTTTTGCTATGTACTAAACAATACAGAGTTTATATTAATCGAAAAAAAAAAAAATTCTTTGAATGACCCTCATCGTTATGATTTATAAATGGATTTTGTTTAACTTTGTATTTATCAATTATTAAAACGATGTTTTATTTGATAACATTTCAGAAGGGAATAAAGAAACTAATAATAATTATAATAATAATAGAAATATTCAGAAATTAGTTTTTGTGCAACTATATTTTTTAACAAACTCTAAAGTCACAACCATATTGATATATTTATATTGTGATTCCTATTGAGGTCGGTTGTTGAGGATTTCTAGGACACTCAGTCATTTCGTTTCTTTCAAAAATAGGAATCACTGGCTGCAGTATGCATCAAGTTGGATTTGGTCGAAAGCGAAAAGTTTCAGTATGAATGAAATGCACACGGAACCTCCATTCCAGTGTGATTATGTAACATTAAGAAACGGTTACTGTAAATGTGTAATAACATCAACGGCCAAAAGTAAACGCGTTTTTTAAAAATCACAAACTGTACACTAAAAAATGCAGATGAATGTCCACTGTAATCTCTGCTCTTAATTGATCTGGCATATATATATATATATATATAAATATAATTTTAAAAAAAATACCCTATCTGGTGACGAAAGCTGCTTGGTAGCACCAGGAGTGGCAATACCACCTTGAGCTACCGAAACTGTGTTATCACCCCTGGTTGACGGCTGATGAGGGCTGGGTATCTCACATGCATATTCCGATTCTTTCCGTTATCGGCCCGGGAACGCCTGTGAAAGTTCGGCTTTATCACGGTAACATAGATGTATAAGTGCCTTTTTTTTTCTAATATCCTTGCCTTTAACTTAATCTAATGCTTCTCCACAGATCAAACATCAAAAAAAAAAAAAAAAATAGATAAAATAAAACATCAAACACAAAAAATTCATCTCATAACTCTTTCAAATTAGAGATTTATTGATGTTTGTATATATTTACTCAATCTGTCCACCATCACTTTTATTCACCTTATAATATGATGTGTTGATTACTAGCTCACCTGAGGATCGACAATGTGAAACTCTGAGTCACTAGATTTTCCCTTGTTTTATTATTTTCTCCTACGTAGCCTGGAGCAGGCAGCAAAAGTCATTGGTTTCTATATGAACTTAGATAAAACAGAGTTCATGTTTTTCATGGTGGTGCCATCTCATCAAATGGCAAGCCTCTGAAATTACTTGATCCTATTTACCCAACCCCTCCGCTCGGGCAGGATATGACACAAGGTCAAATTTTTAAGTGGAGTTTAACAGATTTGAATTCAGAGTTTTCCTTCTCCTAGACTAGTTGCCTCACCAAGGCTGAAGAACCCAGTCTGCCCTACTATTTACCCATAGCTGGAGGGAGAATAATTGGATTCATACCTTTCCAAAGGGTATTAGTGCTATGTGAAATGCAATCAACCTCGTCCAGGATTTGAACTCATGTCGCCGTGTCCATTTCCTAAGACGATAACCATTACACCATGGGCACCTCCATTTCTAAAATTACTTGATCAGTTCTCATACATTGGTAGCAACATCTCATCTACTGAAATAAATGTCAACATATGTATAGATAAAGCATGGGCTATTTTTGACAGGTTAACGACCTGAAAGAAATTTGATCCCTCAAAAAACAACAGAAATTCTTCCAAGCTGTGTCTGTGTCAGCACTACTGTATGGTCTCAGCTCTTGATATTTAATGAAACAACTGGAGAAAAAAGCTAGATGGGAATTACGCAAAGATGCTGTTTTGAACAAATTCTGGAAGTAATACTCTACAAAAGAACAGTTGGACGGCCACCTGCTTCTCATCTCACAAACCATTCAAGTAAGATGAAGACATGCTGGGCACTGCAGAAGAAATAAAAATGAACTCTTAAGCGATGTTCTATGAATTCTTACACATGGGCTCACCAGTTCTGGCTGACCAGCAAAAACTTACTTTCAATGTGGACACTGGATGCTTTCTAGAAGACTTACTAAGTGTGTTGGCTGATAGGGGTGGATAGTGAAAGAGAGTCCAAGGAATCTGTGCTGTCAGCATGCCTTGATGATGATGATAAGGAGGGTGCTGAGAAGTTTTTAGGAAATGACTTTGAGTCATGAAAAGTCCTCGAACTTGAAGGTAATGCCCTTGAATCATGCTATTCCAAATATTCATCCTGCAGTTAAACACTCATTAAACTCCATTTTTGAATTTTCTTTAACTCTTTCCTTACCACTCAGCAAAAAAAAAAAAATCAGTAAAAATTAATTCTCTTCTTGGTTGGGCAGATGATTTTTCAGCATCTTCTTATATATATATATATATATATATATATATATAATTGGTCATTGTATTTGTGTATATCACCTATTGTATTCGTTTGACATTAATGTAATATTAGTTCCTGCTGACTTTGTCTTTTTGATTTTTATCTTCACACATGATCTCTCTGTAAATGTTCTCTAGAAACACAAATATTTGGAAGGAAAGTATGTTTTTTTTTTTTTTTTTTTTTTTTTTTTTAAACAAAAACATTCCATTCACTCCAGACATAGTTTCTTTATTTTATCTTGCTCTTCAGATACCTATATGTTTACTTATTAAGTAGGAGGTAATAGGATGTAAAAAAATGTGTGACATTTTTGCTTGAAGAGGTTTTATTGTTTAGTGAAAATCTTGAACAGAATTTTTCTAACTTGACCCTTTTTATCTCTTTTCAGGTTTTGTGATTTGTGATATTTATAGCTCAATAGTTTACCTTAAGCAATCAGGCCTTAATCTTCTTCAAAGTACTCACAAACTTATCCAAATATCTTTTATATTTTTTTCAAAAAGAATGAAAAATCTTCTCAAGGGATTGCCATCAGCAGCTTTATCATGTTCCCTTTAATTTTGTCTATAGTTGTTAATGTTGGCGGAAAAGGGCAGAAATTGCAATGTGGACTATGATCAGGAAGAATTTGATGAGAACAATGCCAAAGTACTTGTTAATTTATCTTGTACAATACCAAAAGACTTGTTTCTTGTATCCTCTAACTGATAGATAGAACTCCTTTTCCTTCTTCATAATAAAATCCAGTTCTTTCAGTGACAATGTTATATTTCTTGATTTTCTCTTTCTCTCTCTCTCTCAGGTCTGTTTTATGTGCTCTAACCAAATGTCACTATCACTCTGGTTCACTTCCAACAGTCATTGACAACAAGACTGCCATCTGCTGCTTTAAAGTTCTCATTTACACAAAAACTTAAGCGATTGTCATATTAGGGACTCAAACGGGCAAATACAAAAAAACCCCAAACAAACGAAAAAACTGGTCCCTGGATGAGGAGTTGGATCTACTAATTGCATTAGATTTATTACCATGATTAAATACTTTCAATATTATTTTTGGAAAAAGTCTTTTAATTTTGTACAGATAAATGTTTCCCGTGGAGGAAGTGCCCGTGGTGTAATGGTTATTGTCGTAGGAAATGGACATGACGACACGAGTTCAAATCCCTGATGAGACTGATTGCATTTTACATAGCACTAATACCCTTGGGAAAGGTATGAATCCAATTATCCTCCCTCCAGCTATAGGTAAATAGTAGGGCAGACTGGGTTCTTCAGCCTTGGTGAGGCAACTAGTCTAGGAGAAGGAAAACTTTTAATTCAAACCTGTTAAACTCCGCTTAAAAATTGACCTTGTGTCATATCCTGCCCGAGCCGAAGGGTTGGTAAATATGTGTAAATATGGATAAATGTTTCCCTTTAACTTTTTAGATCATTAGAGAGTTATAAGTAATTCCAGTTTTTGGCATCTACCAGGGCAATGGAAGTTGTTTTGCTGTTCTCATCTTTCTAAGTAACCTGCCATACATTGTGGTTGGTTACATGATATCCATTATAAAGAATGATCCCTGACTTATTATCCAATATCTGATATGGATTTTTTTTAAAAACCAGGCTCAAGTGGTTCAAATTTGTAATTTAATCATTGCTGGAAAATAAGTTTATATCTTTCTCAAGGGAACTTGTTCCCAGTGAATGCAAATTAAGGTATGGGTTAGTTCCAATTTCGTTTTGAAAAATTTCTTTCTTTACATGACTTCAAAGGGTATTCTTAAAAAGAAAAAAAGACTGATCAAAAATGAATGTTTCTGTTTAAGTGTTCCAATATAAAGGTTGATATGCCATAAAAACCAACCAACCAACTGTTCCAACATAGAAAACATATTTTTAATTTTTGCACTGATAATTTTCATGTGATTCTGACCAATAAGATTCAGATGACCATTTTTAAAGGTCTTATTTTTATTTAACCTATATTGTGACACTTGATGTCATTAAGTATAATAGTTATTGTCATAGGAAATGGGTTCAGTGACCTGAATTCAAATTCTGAATAAGACTGTGTTTCACTTTGTGCTAATGCTCTTGGGAAAGGCATGAATCCATCTGTTCTCTCTTCATTGGTAAATAGTAGGGCAGACTGATCTTTAGCCTTGGTTTTGCTAAGAGAAGGAGAACTTAAATTCAAATCAACTGTATTCTGATTAAAAATTGACTTTGTATCACATCTTGCTCATGGGGGTGAGGTTAGGTTAGTACATTGTGACACGATGGATTTTGTCAATAGGAAAATAATTTTAAGAATATTTCTTATAAGAAATGAATCAGATTTGTTAAAAACTGTCATCCTCATGTCATGCCATCAGCACAGATATCCTTGACCCTCTCTCGCCACCCCTCCCTATTTTTCATTGCTCCGGTAGGTCCCCAGGGCTACACCCAGTATCCTCACAGAGCTGCTGTATGTAGGTTCAAGCTGGTTGCCCTGCTTTTGCACGGCCATGTGAAGGGGTTCATAGGAGTACATAATTTATGAGCTCATCCCTACTCCTCTAGCTGTGTCCTGCATGTCTGGTTCATTTAACTTGGATAGTTTTTGTGATGGGTGGTAGGTGGCTGTACAGCTGCTGCTTTGTGGGGTGTTACTTCCAGGACTTGTTCAATATTGCTCGCAGCATTCTTGTGTAGTTGCCATCATTTAGTTAGTGTCCATGTAGTACATCCATATAGCAGTATTGACACGACACGATCGCTGCTTGAAAAAAACTGTTTCATTTTATCGGTCAGGTCTGACTTCCATATGACCAATAGCCTATTGATATCTGATCATGCCTTTGTTAGTCATGTCTCGATGTCTGTCTCGGTTGATGAGACACTGCTTCCTAGGTAGATGAACTTGTCAACTAGTTTCAGAGAGCTACCATTTAGTGTGGAAATGTCACCTGTTTGATTAAAGCACATATATTCCATTTTGTGTGCATTGACATGGAGGTCAAATTATAATAAAATAAGATGAAATAATTTTTAAGAGGAAATTGAACTGGGGGCCTAAAGTTTGTCTTATTTCAAACCATTTTCAATCCTTGGTATGTTCCAGTTCTGAAGGCTATGAATATGATGACTATCCCCTTGCCAAGGGTTAAGACCTTCCGCTCCAAGAATAGGGGTATGACATTAAACTCCCTCTAGCGTCTGAAAGGGAATGGAATAATATGACTGGAGTTTGAACTTGCTTATTTAAAGGCTGCAGTCCAGCATGTTAGCCATTACGCTAAGGTGACTCCCTACTATTTAGTTATAAGGAAGTAAGTAATGATAGATAACGTTAATCTATAAAATAATTTAACTCAAAATCATGATACAAGCTTATGTAATTTAAAGAGAGGCTTTTCAAAAATTTGATAAAGTTTTCTTTGTAAATTTAATTATCAAAATAAGGGAACTTTTAAGAGTGAAATTTTCATGGATTCTGCAAATTAGAAATATCTGAAAATGTAACTGTGTGAAAATTATTTGTATTAAGAATAGTTCTTTGAAGCTTAAGTTGTTTCCAGATGATTATTATGGAATAATTACTTGAAACCGTGTAATTGTAAAGGTACGCTTAGATGGTTTAGTTTCTTTTGTTAAATGGCATATCAACTTTTATAAATTATTTAATGCAAAGCCATTCTTTTAAAAAAACTGTAGTAGTACTATTCAACCCATTGCTGTGAGGGGGTGTCCACATAGTGTAATGGTTAATGAGCTGGACTGCAGAATCATAGTAAACAAATTCAAACTCTAGTTCACTCTCAGACAAATACCCTTGCAAAAGGCATGAACCTCCTTTATCCTCCCAGCTATGGGTTAAATAGTACCTCTACTGTTCTTCTAGAAGAATAGCTTCGGCATTAAATAACCCATGAAGGTTGATTTTCCATTAAACTAAGAAACCAAACCATTGCTGTGAGTATGGTTGGAGCTAAGAAAGATAGTCAAGTCCCCACTCACCAAAGACCAATATTAGCATCAACATATCCATGATATACTAACACTGAACACAACAGAAGGAAAGACAGGATAAATACATTTGTATATTCAAGAATGTTTAAATTTCTATTTATATAATATGCATAAGAATGTTATTAAGGAGCAAGAATACACAAACATCCTAACAGCAAGAAATAGACATTATTTCACAAACAAGCAGTATGTACATGGGATACAAAAATGGAAAAAAAGTTTATGAGGGGAAAGTAAAATAGCTATGTAACTTTACCATTCCCTGTCTGAGTCTTAGACAGGTCTCTCTTGTTCAAAACAGAGGTATGTACCCACCCCTCCATGTGGCACTTAATGGAATTGCCTATTCTCTAAAGGAGATAATTGTTTAAAAAAAGACCAATGTTGGCATTAAATAATTTATCATGGGTTGACATTTCATAAATCTAATCAATAATTTCTGAAGGGATTAGTCCAAAAATGAACATGATAATATAATTTGAGTTTGAACTCAGTTATTTTGAGGCTACAACCCAGCACTTTAGTCATTACATCATGGTGACTCCTCTATTTGTATTAAATAGGAATACTTGATATCATATAACTGTTTTATGAATTGTGACTTGAAGCTATAGATGTTTTTTAAGGATTATTTTTAGTTATTTGAAACCATACAAACAAATCACTATTATTAAACTTAAATGATTACTTGAAACTATATACATTATTAGTATTGGAACATGAAATCATGCAAGTGTGTGTAAATTATTAGTATTGGATAAGAATACTTGATATCAAATAACTGAGAAAAAAACTTCTTAAGAAAGAACTACTCAGAAAATATTAATATGAACATGATTCCCTAACCTCTTGGCATAAAATAATCCTTAATTAGTTATTGATTAAAATCAAATATAGATTTTCAGGTTATTGAGTTTGCTTTTTGAATTTAAAAATCAAAATTATTTTAGCTTAGCAAAAAAAAAAAAATGATCATAATCTGAATTAATTCATAAAAACAAACACTAAATTTTAAAAGAAAGGAAGCTGGGTCCTAATAACACTAGAAGAGAAGAAACTACCCTTACTCAACTACACATTGGACACACGCGACTGACTCACTCTTTCATTCATAAAGAAAAACCAACCCCCAAAATGTCCATGTGGAAACTAATACTCAATCAAGTACATTTTGATAGAATGCACAAAACTAAACCACACGAGGAAAAAGTTTTATAAGGTGAACAGCATGAAGGAACTATTAAAAAAAAATTGCTCTCAGAAACATAATCAACTTCTTAAAAACAATTGGTCTCCTATTAAAGATATAAACTATGTTACCAACACCTTCGACCATCATGATTATACAAACAAAAAGCTTTGACATTTCTATATACACACATATACATATCAGAATTTAAAACTCAATGACCCTTAAGAGGTCAATTTGCCATAAAACCCAACCATCACCAACCTAGACATTTGCATTTACAAATCATATATATAATATAAGTGTAAAAAGGCTCTGGCATTAAATAACCTATAGAGGTTGATATGCCATCAAATCCAACCAACCAACTAAATTACTATATCTGTGTTTTTGTTGATATTTCTATCTACTCATATCAATTCTATTGCTTTAGTTATATCTTCATTGAAATTGGTATTTAAGAGTTTAAATTCATTGTAAATGGATGTGTAAAAGTTACTAGTATTTGATTTTATATGCAGTTATTATTTTTACTCTGTGGAGTACAGGTGGCCTAATGGTTAAGTATAGAGAATGGAATTATTAAACAATGTTCAAACTTGATCTGGGATGGTTTTTATTCAATTTCTCAAGGTCAATGCTAACAAACAAATATTATGTCACAAGAAAAAGAAAACCGAGGTTTTAAAAATTCTGAAAAACATTATTATTATTATTATTTGTAGTAGCAGGAGTAAGATGGTGCAAGTGTTTAATTTTTGATATAATGATAAATTAGACCACATATAAAAAAGATTATACTTATTTTTATTTTAATTAATTTCTATATAAAATCATACACATAATTTGCTTTTGATATGTTGGAGAATAAAACAATGATATTTGAAATCAATATCATTAATTATTCATTAAACTTGGTTTTATTAAAGCCAATATGCAAATTATCTACATCATATACTTTGTAAACCTTTATTTCTTTGTGATATATAACACACTTTGTAGGATTCTAAATGCATTGATAACATGGGCAGATTTTGAGGTAAATCTAACTCAGATTTTAATAGTCATTGTTATTACAAAGATGCTAATTATGATTATTATTTAGTAATTGAATATAGCATAAATAACTAAGGGAATTGTGATAATGGTGGTAACAGTTTAGTTACAGACAGACTCATAATCTCCATTATGATAAGATTTTTATTTTGACTTGACATATCATCCAGATTTTTATTTAAGTTTATTTTTCTGCAATTTTTCTTACTTTAAACAAAAAAGCTCTGTTATGCATGTGAATACATAGCAGAGTTTTTAGTTAATTGCTTGAAGTGGAGAGATAGTAGTAGTTGTCAGTCTTTTTTAAGAATCAAACTTTGAATTTGTTTAATAATGCCTGTAATTTTACTGTCTTTTTCTTTTAATATTAAAATTATTCAAAATGTTCTTCTTCTTACCTCTAAATTTTCCTTTTCTCACTCTTTTATTTTCTTTATTTCAAGTTCTTATAAAGTAAGAAAAATTCCTCTAAATAAATTGTCCAGAATATCTAATTAGCTTAATGGATTACCCGAAGCATAGACATTTTATATGTTCATTTCACAACATCATAAATTAATTTATCTATGAAACAACTTTTGATTTTGAACCAAACTTGGAATATTTTGTCAGCCTGTTATATTTTAGAGGGAGAACAAATTGCTTAACAGCACAAAATTCTCAAGATCAATTGAAACAAACAGGGTTACGATTTTAGCTATTTATAAGTTAAATTTGGAGTTTTTAAAGTTAACATGAATAAAAAAAAAATTTATTCACCAAAGATTTTAGTTATATATATGTAGATTACATCAAACTAGTTGGCCAAATGAAAAATTTTGTTACATTTTAGTAACTGATTTTCTTTATTCTTCAAGTTACAACAAAAGCAGCCAAGCATTCAAAGTGTTGTACTGTCTGAAACCACCTTTCTGCCAGTTCTTTGATCCCACACTGATACCAGTTTTTGTCTTTCAAAGCAAAGAACTCCTTCACTGAAGCTTCCACCTCTTCTTGATTGGTGAAGTGTCATGAGTGTAAGAATTGAGCTATGTATGAGTACAAGTAATAATCTGAGGGAGCTAGGTTCAGATTATTTGCTGGGGAAAGCCACCTTTCTGCCAATTCTTTGATCTTGCCATGATTCCAGTTCTTATCCATCAAGACAAAGAATTCCTTCATGAAACTTCCACCTTTTGCTTGTTGAAGCATCACAAATGTTGGAAGAGACCCAAGGATTAGTAAAAGTAATAATTTGAGGGAGCTAAGTGTGGACTATGTACTGGGTGTGGCATCAGTTTGATCCTCCTCAAGTTTATTCTGGAAACTGGCAGATCTGCAAATATTGCAAAACTTCTGACTCACTCTAATACAACATTTCGGCTCAGTCATGTTTTTAACTGAGATACAAAGTTCACCATGACAGAATTAAAAAAATCTCTATTTTCTCTATTCATCGTAATGTTTCTATTATTATTGTAATAATAGAAACATGATGATAAATAGAGAAAAAGTCTCCAAAAACTGACCCCAAATAACTTTAACATTCAGCTAAAAGATCCCCAAAATTTGCTGCCTCGATTTGAGTTGACATATAAACACTTAAATAAATAAAGTCCTCACTTAAACAATCATGGGTAAATTGAAATGTACCTTGTCCATACTTAATATATATCTCCCAAATGGAGAGTTCAGTACCAGGTGTCTACAATTGCAGGGATCATAAAAAGGTCAACTGAAGACACTTGGATACTAGAAAATAATTTTCATTCTACAAATGGATATCCTATGTCACCAGTTTCTTTTTCATACCAATACTTTTAAAAGTTCTTTAAAAAAAATTATTCTAAAAAGAATATTTCTTCTGATGACTTTAAGTTGAAACTAATTAGAACAATCAAAAAAATGAATAACAAAAAAGATATATTCCTATTTGTCTTATTACTTTTGTTCACCTATGATATATATATATATATATATGGAATTGCAAAAAAATAATGAACAAAAATTTGAATTCTTTCTCTTTGTAAAATGCAAGAATAGAACCACCCCTACCACCTACAAAAGAATAAGTTATTATGAGATATTCCCTAGCATGGAAGTAGAAAGAAAACTGTTTATCCCTGATGATTGAATAAAGGGTTAAAAATTCTGGGAACATTATTAAATATGACAAACTCCTGAAGAAGGTTGGAGAGTACAATAGTTGAAACATTGTGTCAATGATATATTTGTAGAAGTTAAAATGTAGTAAAATCTAAAAGGTACTCACCATGCATTGGGATTCCAAAAAGTATCCAGTCGGCAAAGGAACAAGTCATAACTAAGTACAGTTACTGGTATTTGTCGAGCACCCCATGTACGCGTAAGTTTAGAACTAAGCCTTTTTATTGTGGGTACGAGATGCAGGACTGTTGCTCACAAAGAAACTTTGGCTTGGTTTTAGTGTTAAGCAAATCATAGATTCTTTGGTGTTTCTTTTTTTTGCTCACTCATATTGGACTAAATTTTGATTTTAAAAAAGTGTTTAATTATCGAGCTAATCCTGAAAATTTAGATTTATCACGTTTTTTCCCCCAAAATAGGACTAATCAACAAAATAGAAAAACAGTTAAAAAAATTATTCCATATTTTGCTTTCATGCCCTATATTGTAATTACTGTATTTAATTCTTTTCTTACCCAACCATTGTTTTTCTTTTGTAAATCCAGAAAAGTGTTTTGGATGGTGCCAAGAAAGAAAGTAATGGGACATTCAATGGAGATGGTTATGTCAGGTTAGTAGAAAAAGATTTTTTGCACATTTATAGCGAACGTCTTAATTCCAAAGTTTCTGGAAACTGAACATTATACATCAACTGTGTTGAATTGAGCAAGTTTGTCCACTGTTGAGTTGAGCAACAAAAACTTGAAGTTCAATACCCCTGTATTGGAGATACAGGACTTCCAGGAGTAGTGAGAGAAGTTTGAGGAGCGAGTGATCGCGAATAGTAGGTGGGGATCACTTAAGCACAAGATTAGGGACTTCACGGTCAAATACTGCCACAAGCTCGCCCTAGATAAGGCAAAGACTGAGAAGTTCATAGAGGATAGACTGGCTCGGGCTGACTTGCTGAGATCCTTGTCAGTGTTGGCATGGATCTCACCAACACTTTTTTTCCTATTAGAATAATCAGTGAGACTTCTGAACTTCCGTATCTTCATAATCCCTATTTATCTCTCCTGACTTTGACTTCATAAGAAATTGGATTAATCTATCCCCAATCCATCAGTTAAAATTCTATATAAAGTTTGTAAGGTCAAAATGCAATAAGCTTCTTTATGTTATGCTTGGCATTTGATAGAATATATAGGTTTTATATTTTCTTGGTAGCAGTCATAATAATAAAGAAACACATTGGTTGATAGAAAATCACACCCAGAAGATATGTAAATAAGGCCGGAAACATTATAATAATACGTAGGTGGCATTATGGTTATCGTTCTTGGAAATAAATTTGGCTACCCGAGTTCAATTCTTGGATGAGGCTGTTTGCATTTCAAAAAGTGATAATACCCTTGAAAAAGGTGTAAATCCAGTTATACTTTGTCCAGCTGTAATTAAATTGTAGGGAAGACTGGGTTCTTCAACAAATGTATGGCAACCAGTCTAGGAGAAAGAAAACACTGAATTCAAACCAGTTGTAGAGTTGGAAAGGAATGAGCTCTACCATGCTATTGCTACCCAAAACACACTGGTCCAATCGACTGGGACTGTAGAATACACCAACTGCTTCTCTGCAGAGGGGTACCCCCCCACAACAAGTGTCCTGGATATGACACTAAGCAATCTGATGGTGAGGTTCCATGAATGCTGGAGCTTTGGGGAATGCAGAGTACCCCTTCATTCTGACCCTGAGTGATAGCATGTGATAGTCCTATCTATGGGTCGAATAGAACTAAACTGTCAACTTTTGCTTAACTGAATTACTTGAAATAGAACTGTTTTGACATTTAAACTGTGTACTTATGCTAAACTGAACTGTTTGAAATAGAACTGTTTTTGAATAGAACTGTGTACTTATACTAAACTGAATTGTTGGAAATTGCACTGTTTTGACATTTAACTGTTTGTAAACAAAAACTATACTTATACTAAACTGAATTGTTTGAAATTTAATTTGGCGTTAAATAACCCGAAAAGTGTTGATACGCCGTAAAACCAACCAACCAACCAATACTGTGTAAAGTATCCCCATGAACAAAGTGGGTTACAGAACCAGTGAGAGTTAGAGGTTGTTCAATATGCAAAGATTTTTTTTTATCTTTGATGGACAAAATTACTGGCAGAGAAGGATGTTGCATTTTAATAACTTTAAAATCTTTGTTTATTTTATTAAGATTTCTGTTGACAATTTGAATAAAAAATTTCTTTTTAATTTCAGCTTGTGTATCATCTACGTATTATTGGCATTTGGCAACTGGATAGCTCCTGTCATCATCATGTTTATTGGGGCCAAATGGTGCATGATCATTGGAGCATCCACTTATCTGTGAGTAAATCTTATTTCTTTTTATATCATTTTACCATCGAAATATTTGTGAGTCAAAAGTTATGCAATATTTTGATATATGCTATTTTGTGTATATGATATGACCAAAATTGTTCAAGTTATGAAAGCTACACCCTGGGGTTGGTAGTATCATGGTAGTTAGTGCTCTGACATGTGTATTACTTGACTCTTTGTGTGATTTGAAAGCTGTACCCATGAACATGCAGTGTAGTCTAATTCGGGAACTTATGCTTTACGAGTTTGAATTGAACCATTACACTGTAGAAGCGACCAAAAAACATTTGTTTGACAGGTGAAGATGCAGTTGTTTATTGTATAGTAACCAAATAGTTAAAAAAATTTCTCTCTGGTTGCAAGAATTTAAAAAATCAAGCAATGTGAGCTTAGGCCGAAAATCATGGATTCCGAGGCCATCTCATAGTCCATGTCATAGTCCAGAGTGGTTTGTTACTTTCACGACCTCAGCAAATCTGATGAGTAGCACTCGGAGAGTGTCAGGCAAGCTCGCCATCTCATAGTCAAGAGTGGTTTGTCACTTTTACGACCTCAGCAAAAGCATCCATGCTTGCTGAATTGTGCTTCATGTTATCAAAATATTGCCAAACTTTTGGTTCACCCGAATAAAAATATTCAATTAAATTTGCTTAGACTGTGTTTTACAAATTGAATCTTATTGCCAAAATCCTTTATATCTAAAAAAAAAAAAATAAAAAAAATGAAAAATAACTTAGAATTTACTGTGTTCCATAATAGTTGTTATATGTATAAATGTTTCTCATCAAGAGTTTGTAAGTTAAATAATTAGCAATAATCATTAGGAAGCTATGTTGCTGCAAGGTGCAACTTATAATGTATTTGAATGGACAAGTTTATTAGAAAATTAAAAAAAAACTGTCTTGGTAAAATAATTATTCACATTTGATTAGACATTATTTAAATTTATGGGTAGTTCTTCAAGCTAGAGAATAATCACATAACAATATCGTTAATTACCATAATTGTTTGTGTATAATACACACATTTTCCAGGTTTTTAGGCTTTATACACAAAAACTAAATATTACCTTTTTTTTGGCCATGTGCATCACCATATTCAGAACAGCATGACCGAACGTAAGTTACATCTGTTGTCTAAATTAACTAAAGTGTAAAAAAACACTTCTGTTTTATTCTGCTGTCGAGAAATAGCCAAAAGTTCACAATAGAAGATACCAATTATTTGTTTATAATTGGTTTCTTCTATTGTGAACTTATTTTTACCGAAAGTTTGTTACATTTTCATGTGAATATGTCCTTGCCTTTGCTCTAAATACTATGTAAAACTATAATTTCTTATTTTTAGTCGATGCAAACTTGATAAATAGCTGAACTAATGTTGAGTTTAGTACAAATTTAGCAGCTACAAATTACAACATGTTGGTACAAGAAATGCTTTTTCCAGAATTTTGTTGCTGAATGTTGGGGGGGGGGTGCATTTTATTCACGAATGATTATTGTATAGTTAACAATCTAGAGAAAAATAATAAAAAAATATTGTTGCATTCTCAAAGAAAGTTGCCGGAGACAAAGATGAGATGATGGCAAATTCTCACCATTGTCTTCTTTGTTATATTCACAACATTTTCGGTCGATGAGGCATTCAGCCTTCTTTAGATGTATGACGTTGAATTTAGGATCCCACCCAGAACTTTGTACCGAACCCTTTATTTAATCCACAGGGGTAGATTGTTCTTATTCCATTAACCATAACCGGGTACAAGAGTTAAACTATAGTAAGTATTCTTTATTTACTTGTAGTTGGGATTGAACCGGCAATCTCTAGATGATTTAACTTAGAAGCACTTCTCAACCAAACACCTATATCTGTTGCGCCATACTGCATTATTTTATATCAGCTAAGGTAAAAAAAAAACATACATAATAGTAGTGAGTAGTACCTCATGGGTTGATGGAGACATTTGGTTTATAAGTCCCCAAAATTCACTCTGAATTGTCCAATAGGACACATGGTTGAAAAGTGCTTCTAAGGGAAAGCATCTGGTGGTTGCAGTGTAACATACTTTTATGCTAATGCATGCAGAAACATATTCAACACAATAAAGACGAGCGGACACAGTTCTTTAGAAAAATATATCTCTCACTTTATTTGAAAGGGTTCGAAAGGGTTACGAAAGGTATTATCTGTGAGAGAAGTGAGTTGGAGACTGAACAGAACTGCAACATATTGACCCCCCAACTCTTCTGGCTACAGTAGCATTTCTTTCCCATTCTCCTGGGCTGCTCGCCTGGGGGCCCATCCTCTGCTGGGACATGGTTCTCATTCCAGCAACTTCTCTCCAACTGATCTGAACTTCCTGTCACCGGGGTTATATAATAATTTGACGTACATCTACTTCTTGCAAGCGTCACATTTGTACTCAATTCAACCTTTCGACAGTCAAGGTTACCCCCTGATATCTTCAACCGGATGCACCTGTTATTTACACAGGTGCATTTGTCATCTGACAGCCCGGCCGGGTCGGAGGTCAATATGTTACAGCAGGTTCAATCCCTACTACAAAGAATTCTTACTATAGTTTAACATTTGTACACTGTCGTTGTTGACGGAATTAGAACAATCTACTCCCATAGATTAAATAAAAGGATGGGTTCGAGGTTCTGTGTAGGCTCCCAAAGAAGGCTGAAGGATTCATTGGCTAAAATGTTGTGAATATAAAAATAAAGACATAAGTCTGAATACTTTATGTGATAGAAACTCACTTTATTATTGTGTTTCAACTACCTGCTAAACCAGTCTCAAAAACAAGGAGACATAAAGAGATAATTTGAAGTAAATGAAGGAAGTGCTAAATTGCAGCCATGGGGGTATGGTTTCACTAACCTTGAATTTGAGTTGTTCCTTGTCTTCTGCCAAACAATAACTGACTGACTCTTTACAAAAATCCCCAATTCTCGCGTATGACTTTTTCGCGGACCTGTCACTAGAGTTCCCATGATTGAACCTTTGCTGCCAGTAACACAGCCAGGTACCAAGTTCTCTGGTGGTGGGAGGTGCTCACTGCATTATTATATTAGATTGACAAATATCTTAAGTGCTACTCACTTTCTGGCAAAGATGGGTACTTTGGCTTGTGTAACAGCTATCATTGAACTGGGGTAAATTTTTTTTATTAACATACTTTATTAAAAATAATAGATAAGGATTTACTGTTTAGCTTTTTATTCAGCTGATCTTTTTGTCAAACAAGATGTCACAATTGTGTTTGTAGACAGTTTAAAAATTGTCCAAAGTCTCAGTTAGTTTAATTGGAGTACAGGTAATTTTGACTATTTTTTAACGAGGTACTCTGGTATTGCTAGGTTTATTCTGTGCTTAATGAATTTTTAAGTGGGCATATTCATGATGTGTAAGTGACATCATGTATGAACTCGTAGATAATTGGTGCTAGTTGGAAAGTGTCGATATAGTAGCTAAGGATCATGTGACTGAAACCACTGATGCTACAGGACTTTGCACCTGTGATAAATGCATTTTTAGGATGAACCACAGTTGTGACATCTCATTCACTAAGAAAAGCTAAAAAACTACTCATCATATCCTTATCAGGCATTTTCAAAAAACTATGTCTACAAGAGAATCTGCTGCCAAAATACACAATATTATTTTTAGTAGACATTTTAAATAAACAATTTTATGTATATATATATATATATATATATATATATATTGTGTGTGTGTATGTATGTGAGTTATATACACGAGAGTCATTCAATAAATTAGGGGAAATTTTTGAAAAAGAAAAAATAATTTTTTCAGGAATCTTTTTCCCCAAAATTTAAACTCTATTGATTTTTATTGTTTTATAGCAAAAAATTATTTCAATCTTGCAAAAATATTTGTTTTGAGGCTATTCAAAACAGCGACAAATCAGAGTGGTCCAGGCTTAAACAGAAGCTGAGAAGTGCAAACCATGTGAAATTTACTGAAGAATATGCCACTACGAGCCTGAGTTGAAAAAAAAAAAATAGTCCATGGAGTGGAAATAGTGCTTTCTGCGAGAAAAAGTTCCAGTTCCAGTGATCATTAAAGAAGGTCATGCTGACTCATGAAAGCACCCAAAACTATTGGTTTCTTTGAAAAAGGTGCAACTGTAAACAATGTTTCTTATTGCCAACTCTTTTGTGAAAATTTACCAAATTTATTGAATGTGTTATGTTTTGACCTTCGACCCGGCCCAAAAATGCTATTCCAAGGTAATGCACCGGAAGGAAGTGACACATTCCAATGGCCAGTAATCGAAAGAGATTGCGTGGGCGGATTAAGGCTTATAATATGGGACAAGGTGAAGGTCCCACGGTGCCACTACAGTGATGGACCGGAAGAGAGTGACCTGTGAACTGCATGACAGTTATTTCTGCTTGATGACGATTAAACATTCGATGTCAAAGATCCAGTGGGCAATCGTGTGGGCGTTGAATTATTAAACTCAATTGAGTTCGAGTCCAAGAAGCAGTTGCCAGTAGAATTCCAGACAGCTAGAGACCAGATGTGGTAGGGAAAGCCACACCCGACCGAGGGGGCCCTCGGAAACCCCGATGGAGTGGACCCCAGTATCAGGAGAACAAGAAAGACGCAATGTGACGGTCATAACAGTGGGGTCAAAATATGAAGTTTATGTTCGGTCTCCAGCACCCTCTCACATGCAACCCTTGAACAACCCTTTCGAACCCTTGCAATAAAGTGAGAGGTAAATATATTTGTAAAGAAGTCTTCCTGCGTTTTCCTTTTGCATCTTTATCGTTGTGTTGCTGTGAATTATTCTACATATATATGTGCATGTATGTAGATGTGAATCTGCATATGTGACTATACAACAAATGAACCTTGTACAATTGAGTTAACAGTGAGGTCAAATTGACTGTATCATTTCTTGTTTGATCCCTGAAGTTAACCAATGTTAAGCCTAATTAGTACTTAAATGGGGGATCGTTTAAGAATATTACATATTGTAAGCAGGGAAGCTTGGTTAGCTTAAGAGTTATTGTCATAGGAAATGGAAGTGGAGACCCGGGTTCTAATCCTGGACTAAGGTATTTGTGTTTCAATTTTAGCTAATGCCCTTGGGAAATGGATACATCCTTCTCTTCTTCCAACTGATATGGTTATCTTGTAGAGGAAATGGTTCTTTGGCCTTGAAACTCTGAATTCAAACATCTGAATTCAAACATCTGTACTCTGCTTAAAAGTTGACCTTGTATGACATCCTGCTCAACGAGAGGGGTTGGGTAAATATATACCATGTTCCAGTTTTTTTTAAGAGTTCAGTCTTTATTTTTAATCAATAATATGCAATGTTTTCCATTCACAACTCAGAATCTACTTCCTTTATTTAGTAAAACTATAACTCGAGTTAATTGATAATAAATAACGCATGAAAAATTAAACAGAAATCATTTGGTAAGAACATATCAATCGGTGAAAAGATTGAGTGCAATCAACCAAAACATTTGGCAGCAGGTTGATGCAATGGTTTATGGACCCAGATATTGGCTATTTTTGAAGATTGTTACTCCAATAGGACGTATGTATATTCTTAATCAGGAATTTTGGGGCAAACAGACATTTTTTTAAAAATTTGGCTTTATCATTTTGTTGAAAAGATACAGTATTTCAAAGTTAACAGTTTTTCAAAAAAATTATGATAAAATTTGTCCGTTCAAATTCATCATCAAAATTGTGGAGCCATCTTTAAAATAACTTTCTAGTTCATGTATGAACAAAAGAAGACAAAATACCCATATCGTAAATCTTTTGATTTTTTGGGACTGAAAAGTTTGATAATATATTTTTATGTCTATTTCTGTAAAATTTTACTTTTTATTGCGAGATTTTAAGATATCATCCTTTAAAAAATCCTATTTTTTGGGGTAAAATACACTGAAATATTTTTGTATATCTGGAAATATCATGAAAATGCTGCTGTTGAATACACTGCACACACACATACACACACATATTTGAGAACCAAGACCTACATACTATCATTTTAAAGTGATCTTATTCAGTTTTGACTCGTCTATTTGGAAAACCTCCATTATTATAAACTGCTAATATTTTGTCGCAAATATTGTTTTCCAGTATAAATATCAGGTACATGTAATGTACAGAGTGGGATGGGGAAAACTGTCACCTAAACGAGATAAAAATGAAAATAACACTGACATTTTATTTTATCAGATATATTTACCAAAATTACATGAAAATATCTTGAAGTACTAAAGGTTGAATTTATTCAAAGAAGTTGCCATTGGCTTCAACAACGACCTCCATGCCACTTCAGTAACTCTTACAAGCCTTTCTGATGGTTTCTTTGTTTAAATTGGTAAATACTGCTGTTACACTTGCCTTACCTGTTCATCTTTTATATTGTCTGAAGTTTTGTTGGTCTTTTGCTCACCTGCACCCTACACACAATTATCAAGAGGAATTGCAATCTGGAAAAATAGGTGTCCAGATGTTAGTGGTGATCTAGTTGCAGAAATTTTCTCACAGCCAAGACTTGAGTTCTACTGCTTGTTTGGCATGGCGTTGAGTGAAGTTGCCAGACGTAGGGTCTTCCAGCTGCTACTCTCTGTCTCCTTCAGACTGTAAAAGAGAAATGGACCTACTCCCGGAAAAACGTGCTCGTGTGTGCCTGGCAAATAAAGGCAAAAATGGCCGCTCCAACGTCGTGTTTTAAGGACTCACGATCTCGGATTCTTACGAGACTGACGAGATGAGAAGGACGTGTACAGAGCTCTAAGCCTACAAAAAGAGCCTGGGCGACAGAGACAGTGTCAGTGTTCGTAGTGAACTCAAGTGTTGCGGTTGGCAAGATACATTATATCAAGGTGATTGGAAGAGACATTTCGGGAAGGCGCTTTTTCAAAGCTAGAGATGTTTGTGCTGGATGGTGATGCACGAAAAGTGTCCTGGATTAAGCTTTCTAACTGGGAAGCGACCCTTAATTACGCAGACATTTGATGTAGGCCTCTGCATTGAGTCTGAGGCCATGTGGAAAGATAAATGGAGATATAACGTTACCCTCGCTAGTGACCCCTCAAGCACAATGATGTGGACTATGTGTTTGCTTTTTGTTAATGCTGGTACATCTTGTAGGGACAGAGCAAGCCAGCAGTTGTTCTGTGAATTTACTATCTTATCCTGGTTGGTTGGTTGTTTGTTCTATGACATATCAACCCTTTCCAGGTCATTTAATACCAAATTAAGTCATTTTTATAAAAGTTTCAAACAATTCAGTTTAGTATAAGTACACTGGTTCAATGTCAAAAACAGTTCTATTTTAAACAATTCAGTTTAGCATAATTATACAGTTTAGTTCTATTTGACCAATAGATAAGACCTTATCAGGTACTATCACTCTGGGCCAAGGTGGACTTGGGAGCAATGGCAATGAAGAGGTACTCTGCATTCCTGGAACCTCAACATCAGATTATTTAGTGTCATATCCAGGACCCACAGAGAAGCAATCAGTGTATTCTACAGCCCTAGCCGTTGGGGCAATCTTATCCTGGCAGAAATTTTTCTCATTTTCTAGAATTTGTTCCAAACAACATGGAGTCTCCTCATGTAATTTCTAATCAAGCTTTGACAATACTTTCCTAAGTTAAATCTAATGTTTCAAAATTAATCTGGAATCTTTTTTAAGTTGTATAAAGGAATTATTTTTGAACTTTGGTCTAAAAAATTTGTATTTACCAGCTGCTAGTGTGAATCTTTGTTGGTCGTTTTTTGTTTTGTAACTTTGGAATGTTTTTATTATGATATAATGGTATGGTCCATATGACAGTTATTTTTATAGCCGAAATCTAATGTCAATGAAGAACTTGGTAAAAACTAAGTGTAGAAGTTTTAATGGCATATCAACTCGTTTAAGGTTATTCTATACATACAGGTTCATTCATTCATTGTAGGTTCATAACAACATTTTTGTGTTTGCTCAGTCAGCTGGGGCTGTAGAATACACCGACTGCACCTCTGCAGAGGGGTAAGACCCTCCCATGAGTGTTCTGGATATGACACTAAGCAATCTGATGGGGAGGTTTAAGTGACACTTGAGCTTTAGAGAATGCACTCCCAGGTCCACTCAGGCTCGGAATGGTAGCACCTGATAGGGCCCTATCTATGGGTTAAATAGAACTGAACTTCATACTCATGCTAAACTGAATTGTTTGAATTAGAACTGAATAAACTGAATAGCTTGAAATAGAAATGTGTACTTACATTTAAACTGCGTACTTATACTAAACTGAATTGTTTAATATCGAACTCTTTTGATGTACATTTTCTTTTTTAAGAAGAATTATATTGTGAATTCAATCACTACGACCAGAAAATCCGGTGAACACTTGTGCGCGACATATGGAAACACTGGATAGCTGTTTCGACCTTATTAGGTCTCATCAGCAGTGTATATAGTGATCTCCACCACTGGAGATCGAACCAACAACCACAGAATGGAGAGCTGAAACTCTACCACTGAGCCATCGGCTCACATCGCACACAAGTGAACCCAAATTAACTAGTCATGGTAATTATGCGGCCAATTAACCTGAATGTGTCTTGCAAGTTACATCCATACTCTTTACAGAGTATATAGTTACCTCCAAAGCCACATATTTCCAGGAGGATTGGAAATATGCATCCGTGTAATTATTATAACATCAAGGACAAGGATATAGATTTGCATTTTCTTTTTTAGGTAGATGAATTATATTGTGAATTGAATTACCGCGACCAGAAGATCCAGTGAACACTTGCGTGCGACATATGGAAACACTGGAATGTGGACTGAGGGCTCAGTGTTAGTTTCGGCTCTGCATTCTATTAAGAAGACGACACAGCAACAACACTTGAAATTGATTCCATGTGTTCACTTACGAGAGACTCTTTTCTTTCTGTTACTGACAAGGCAAACTATCCCCTCGACTTCTTCCAGTTTTACTCCTCTGCAAGGGATAAAGTCAGTATATTATAAGCCATATCAACTGGACGTTATACAGTATGTAGACTCCTGGAGTATGTTGAGCCATAGTTAGAGATGTGTCATTGATTAAATTAATTCTATGGATTTAAAATTATAATAATTGAGCTTAACCGTAGGCTCCACATCACACAAATGATCCATTATAAGCAGGTTGCACTATGGCCAAAGCTCTGCGATGGGTTGCTTATTTCGTGGGCACTGAATCTACTGGCCCCAAAATCTGTTCAGTGTCATTGCTTCTGTTTCTAAACATCAGATCTCTTCCAGAAATCAAAAAAAAAAACTTAGGTGAATGTTTGTTCTTATCAACAGAGCATAGAATACTCATTGTATTCACTACAGAGTGATGCAATCCCTAAAGTACTTAAAAAAATGATATTTTTGTCTACTGACCTCTGAACATATAAGTTAATTGTGTCAGAGATTCTGTTTCAATTTGTTTCACTTTTGAATTTTGCCAGCAGCATCAGCAGCAGTTTTAAATCTTAGTTTAAAATTAGGCCTCAAAATTGTCAAAATCTCAATACTTATATATTCACCGTTATAACAAATGAAACAAAATGTACAACTGTGTGACACAATAAAATCTTCTGTCGTTAGGTAGCACATATTTAGTTATTTACATATGATATTTGTACTTATTTCCTTTCCTCCTTCTTTTCTTTCTCTATATTTACCTCTCTCTGTTTTCTATTTCTTTATCTCTCATTCTTCCATTTTCCCTTCCTTCCTTCTTTCTCTTTTTAATTCAATATCTCTGTTGATGATTTTATAACAGGAGAGCAGATAATATTACCATTTATACAAAATGGCAGTTTAGGTTGTAGAATCCTGTTGCCTCTTGTTATTAAACGGAAGAGCAAATGAGTTGATGAAGATATTGATAGTTTTCAATTTGGAAGTTTTAATAACAGCTTGAGACAAAAAGAACCCTTGTGCTGTAAGTTGTAGGAAGAAGAAAATGGTTGTAAATAACAGAGCTGAAATTAAGATGCTGAAGTCAAAACAGGAGTTGAAACGCTGTCGTCAGGACAGGAATTAAAATGCTGGAGTCAAAATAGGAGTTGAAAATATCCAATTATAGAGCCCTATCTATGGGTTAAATAGAACTAACAGCATTCTTATGCTAAAATGAATTATTTGAGTAAACTGAATAGCTTGAAAGAGAAATGTTTTTCACATTTAAAACGTACTTACATTTAAACTGCGTGCCCATGCTTAACTGAATTATTTGAAATAGAACTGTTTTTCCACATTGAAACTGTATTTGCACTTAACTGAATTGTTACATATAACTGCTTGAATAGTTTGAAATAGAAATGTTTTTGACAATTAAACTGAACTTATGCTAAACTGAATTGTTTTAAATAGAACAGATTATTTACATAAGAATGGATTTGGCGTTAAATAACCTACAAAGGTTGATATGCCACAAAACCCAATAAACCAACCAACCAACCAACCAAAATGTTGTGATGTTGACTTTCTTTTGCATCAAATTCTTCTTTTTGTATTACTTTGTTTTTCAAATTGTCTTTACATATTAAGGTGTACTAATGCATGTGTATCACCCAAGTGTATTTCTATGAGTATATCTGTATAGAAGAAATCTAGTTTTATTTTGTCAGAGATCAGATTTCCATACGATGACAGCCTTTCATTAACAATCCACGCTTTCCATATGCAAATACTAACATAACTTTCTGTAGATGATTCTATAACAGGAGGTATGTGAACTGGTCCACTATTTTCATCAGCTTGCCATTTAATGTGGAGATGGCTCCATCTTGTTTTAAACCCATGAACTCTGTTTTATCTACGTTTACATGGAGACCAATGCCCCTTGCTGTTTGCTCCAGATTATACCGCTAGAATTCAGCTTGAGCAGATGTATTTGTGAGAAACGCTAGATCATTTGCGTAGTCTGCATCTGTTGTAGTTTCTGCTGGATATCATCTGCTGCCTGTCTTTCTTGATCTCATTCTCCAGTGTACTTCGTCACCTTCGTGATCCCCTTGACAAATACATCCGGAGCTGCTGAATTCTGCCTCACATACTTCCAAAATATTGCAAAACTATTGACTCACCCTAGTAGTATTGACTATGATATAACAACATACTGGAATCATTGGAAGTTTTTAGATATGTTTATGAAGTAAACCATGGAGTAAAGTCTTATATGTTTTTGATGTATCCTAATATTTAAAAAATGAATCTTAAGACACTCTGATGAATTCAATACAAATGAAATGCTAGACAAAATCCTCAAATACAGTATATGCTATGAGGACTGACATATATAGAAGGGATATCCAGTTACAAAAAAATTCATGTAAACATATAAATGAGATAATACAATGAATATATTTGGAAAATGTCTCTATCATATAAGGATATGTCTACATGTAGACAAATTCTTATTTAGCAACGTAATCTTTCAGCGAGGATTACTTGCTTTCTCACTAGATTTTAAAAAAATTCTGATGTTTGAATCTTTTTTTTTTTACTTTCACATGTTGACAATGTGTGACATTTGTTTCCCTCTTCCCTACTGCACGGTGGTGTGGGTGGATATCGGAAAAGAGGAGACAGGATGGCAGGGGTTTTGGTTTACTGAAAGTTTGACAGGTTTAGTAAGATTTTTAAGATTATACCTAACATGACCTTGAGTTACACAAATAAAAAGTCTGACTTGCCTCCAACCACCACTTCAGTTCTCACTCTTCTCACAAAGATTAAAAAAAATTAACTTTCTTTATGCTCTCCTTCTGTCGTATATCATCTCTCAGTTTATTGTCTAACCTTAAGAGGTCATTATCGTTTCAAGACTTGTGGGAGTACTTCTTAACTATAAAGGTCCTAAGAATACTTGATATATAACTGTGTGCAAATTATTTGTATTAGATAGGAATACTTGATATCATATAACTGTGTGCAAATTATTTGTATTAGATAGGAATACTTGATATCATATAACCAAGTGCAAATTATTTGTATTAGATAAGAATACTTGATATCATATAACCGAGTGAAAATTATTCGTATTAGATAGGAATACTTGATATCATATAACCAAGTGCAAATTATTTGTATTAGGTAGGAAAAATTGATATAACATAACCATGTGTCAATTATTTGTATTAGAGAGGAAAACATTATAAAACGTAACCATGTGCAAATTATTTGTATTAGATAAGAATACTTGATATCATATAAGTTGGCTACCATAGTTGAAGTTGATCCGAAGGCTCCCTTTTCAATAGCTACTATACTGAGGTGTAGGTGGAGAGCAGTACTCCTCTCCTCAGATTGTTCCACTTTACCCTTGATCCATAACTTATAATGCTGAGTGTTAAGCAAGGTGGCATCAAGTACCATTTTTTTCAGTCTTTGGTATGAATCAACCTGGGATTAAACCCCAGTCTCATGAGCCATTTGCAAACACTCTATCCAGTAGGCCAATGAACCAATAATTTGATATAACATGTGCAAATTATTTGTATTTGATAGAAATACTTGATATAATATAAATGTATCCTGATTACTTGTATTAGATGGGAATATTTTATATCATAAAATTATGTGCAAATTATTTGTATTAGATAGGAATACTTATTATATAACAATGTGCAAATTATTTATATTAGATGATGTCCATGTACATAAAGTGGTTAATCTTTTTTAATGATTTTGTAAATTTGTGATACCTGTTGCTCTTTCTAATTGACTGGCATATTTCCCATTACACTTATCAAAGGCTAAAGAGCATTTCTCTTTTTGTATTTTCACATCTTTAAACTTTCCCTACTGTTGTTGATTCCACTTTCCAGTTTTTCATGGCTTTTGAGATAAATTTCATGACTACCTTTTACATTTTCTGACAATCTACTCTCTAGCTTTGTGGGACAATTCTATGGTCTTTTTTGTAATCAACACACATCATGGCTATTTTTTTTGCTTTGCTTTGCTCCCCTTGAGGATGTGTTGATCAGTGTATTGTAAATAAGCTGTTCTTCTTGTTCCCCTGTGGCACTCTTTTTGTTCTTTCAGAAAGAGTCTGTGGCACACAAGTGAATAATAGATCTCCTTCTTAATCTTTGCAGTTAGGATTTTCTATATTATAAGTAGACACGTTATTGGGCTGTAGTTGCTGAGGATGGTTCCTTTATTTGCGGGATCTTTCTTGAGCAGGTTTGTAATCTTCTTAGTCATCCATCTGGGTATTCTTTCTTCTCTTAGACTGGCTCTTTAGCTGATTAGATGCCTATCATGAATGGACGTGAATTTTTAAATCCAGAATCCATGTATGCCATCATAGCCTGGCATTTTCCAATTTGATACTTAGTCAAGTGTTACTCTAAGCAATTCCAGGTGTATGTCCACTACATGACATTATTTGACTCCTTGTAATTCTTTTTTGGTGTTATTTATCCATTCAGTCTTACTGTTATATATATATATATATATATGTAGGCAGTTTGTTCTACCGTTGTATTTTCATATTTCCAGATATACAGAAAATATTTCAGTGTTTTTTTTTTTACCTACAAAATAGGCATTTTTAAGGATATTATCTTAAAATCTAGTGATAAAAAGTAAAATTTTGCAGAAATAGACATAAAAATATATTATCAAACTTTCCAGTCCAAAAAAAATCAAAAGATTTCTAAAAACGATATGGGTATTTTATCTTCTTTTCTTAATATATGAACTAGAAATTTATTTTAAAGATGGCCCCACAATTTTGATGATGAATTTGAACAGACAAATTTTATCATAATTGTTTTGAAAAAACTGTTAACTTTGAAATGCTGTATCTTTTCAACAAAATGATAAAACCTAATTTTTAAAAAAATGTCTGTTTGCCCCAAAATTCCTGATTAAGAATATACATACGTCCTATTGGAGTAACAATCTTGAAAAATAGCCAATATCTGGGTCTGTAAACCATTGCACCAACCTGCTGCCAAATGGTTTGGTTGATTGCACTTAGACGGCAATTACACAAGAATGCTGCGAGCAATCTTGAACAAGTCCTGGCGGCAACACCCTACAAGACACCAACTGTACGGCCACCTGCCTCCTATCACGAAAACTATTCAAGTTAGACAAACCAGACATGCAGGACACTGCTGGAGAAGCAGGGACGAACTCATAAGTGATATACTCTTATGGACCCTCACACATGGCTGAGCAAAAGCAGGACGACCAGTATGAATATACATTCAGCAACTATGTGAGGATATGGGATGTAGTCCAGAAGACCTGCCAGAGGCGATGAACGATAGGGAAAAGTGGTGAGAGAGGTCAGGGATATCCGTGCTACCAGCACGACATGATGATGATGATGAAATAAAGGAAGTAGATTCTGAGTTGTGAATGGAAAACATTGCACATTATTGATTAAAAAATAAAGACTGAACTCTTAAAAAAAAAACTGGAACATGGTACTTTTTACCAACCCCTCCGCTCGGGCAGGATATGACACAAGGTCAATTTTTAAGTGGAGTTTAACAGGTTTGAATTCAGAGTTTTCCTTCTCCTAGACTAGTTGCCTAACAAAGGCTGAAGAACCTAGTCTGTCCTACTATTTACCCATAGCTGGAGGGAGAATAATTGGATTCATACCTTCCCCAAGGGTATTAGTGCTATGTGAAATGCAATCAGTCTCGTCCAGGATTTGAACTCGAGTCGCCGTGTTCATTTCCTACGACGATAACGACTACACCACGGGCACCTCCTATAAACTGGAACATGGTATATATTTACCCAACCCCTCTCCTTGAGCAGGAGGTCATACAAGGTCAACTTTTAAGCAGAGTACCGAACATTGGCATAATGGCCTGGTAGACTTGGGTTTAATCTCAGGTCGAGTCATACCAAAATGGTACTTGATGCTACCTTTCTTAACACCCAGCATTATAAGGTAAGGATCAAGGGTAAAGTGGAGCAATCCAGGGAAAGGAGTAGCGCCCTACCCTACACCTTGGTGTAGTAGCTATTGAAAAGGGAACCTTCGGGTGACTCTCAACTATGGTCGCCAACTTTACTAACT
Source organism: Sepioteuthis lessoniana (assembly GCA_963585895.1). NCBI lineage: Eukaryota > Metazoa > Mollusca > Cephalopoda > Myopsida > Loliginidae > Sepioteuthis > Sepioteuthis lessoniana. Next base: position 119,414,020 of record OY757910.1, read on the forward strand.
TAATACAGATGTTTGCATTCAGAATTTTACTTTTCTTAGACTTACGTTACCAAGGCTAAAGAACACTGTCAGTTCTTTTGTTTTCCATTATCGAGAGAAAAAGGTATCTATTTATTCCCATCCCTAGAATATTAGTTTGAAGTGAAATGCAAATAGCCCTTTTCCAAAATTTGTATGTCTTATCTGTGACTTTTTATTTAATGATATGGGAAATGGAATTGGTAAGTAAAGTTTAAATTATGGCCAACGTATTGTGCTATTGTTCTTGTGAAAGATATGAATCTATCTCTTCTCCTCTCAGCTGTCGATAAAATAGCAGAGCAGACTGTATTCTTCAGCCTTGGTTGGTAACCAGGCTAAGAGAGCAAGTCTAAATTCAAACACACCATCAGCCGGCATGCGATGGTAAGGTTCATTATTTCCATTTTGTGATAACTTTTGCTTACCTGAACCTAAAAGAATGTAATGCTTCATGTATCTTTTCTGACGGAGATCATTCACAGGTTTGAGTCCTTATAATACTATTACTTATGAATGTGCATGGGGTTTTTGTGTAGTTGGTTTCAGAAGTCTAGTTGAAGAGGAATCAATCTATTGGGCACTAGTCAACTCACTTAACTTGCAAAATGAACTGATGGATGTTCACCAATTAGACATCAGCAAAATGCTGTTTTCTTCCACTTCAAACTTAGTCTCTTTTATATTCATCAAATCTCACCACTTCACGGAGGCTTATCTCATTCTCCTCCATAAAACAAGTCACACCTCTTGTGTCCTTTTCTTCTTCTGATTTCCGCGTGCCGGTAGCAGGGAGAGCACACTTTCTGTTTCTTCGAGGTAAGATTGTTCGTGGCATTACTACTACAATTAAGGACTCGTTCAAAATGTCAAGTGCATTTTGGGAATGACCGTGAGAAAAGAATTAGAACAAGTGTGACCCTGGGTTGAAGCATGCAGTGAGAGATAGAGATAAAGAGAGAGAAGGAAAATGACTTCCTTCTGCCTTTTTTTTGGTGAGAAGAAATGAAGAACAAGTTTAGCATTAGAAATACAGTAAAAACATTGTGACTTTTGTAGACAGAAGAAACAGGACTCTTGTTATTCCTTGTTACATGAGTCCTGAGAAATAAAAACCAATGAGGATAATAATTAGGATAATTGCTTGGTTAACTCGTCATTGGTATCCCCAATGTAATCTCATTAAAAATGTCTGGTTGAAAGAATAATTAAGAAAAGATAATATTTCCTCTGTTCCATAACAATTATGTATCAAATATAATAACTATTATGGGATGAACATTGTATCAAATTGGACAATCTATTGGTCATTTGAAAAAATTCAAATATTCATTTGCTAATGAATTGAATTAAAAATTGGAGATTTATTTACTGTAATGCTTATTAGCTATGGAAATGGAATCGGTGTCCAAGGTTCAAATCTTGGATTGTATCTCACTTCATGCTAATAGCCTTAAGAAAGGCATGAATCCATCTGTTTTTCTTTCGACTATAGGTACATTGTTGGGCAAACTGGGTTCTTTAGCCTTGGTAAGGCTACCAGTCTTTAAAAAGGAAAACTCTGAATACAAGCCACTTTTAAGAAAACATTCTTTGTATCACATCCTGGTTATGGCAGAGGGGTTAGGTATATATATAAATTGGACTAAAAAGGACATATAGAATATACAAAGAAATGAGAGAAGGGTACAAGAGATGAAGAAGGAATGCTAAAGGGGGAGCACAGATAAAAATAAGATATGTAATGATAGATAGAGTGGTCAAAGGAAGTGAGAAAACAGAAGAAGAAAAAGAATCTATAAGACAAAGTTGTGAACATTTTGAATATTTTTCTTTGACAATAATGACTGTTGTAGAACTAGTCCAAACAAGAGCAGTAGCCCACTCCTCAGACAATTGGGTAGCCTCAGTTGACTAGAAATAACAACACACGCGACTAGCAGCCTTTCCTCAGTATACCTCTGGTCAACTCATTCATTCTGTCAGTCAAAAAAGCAGTCTGCAAACAACAACAACCCCACTCCCGCTGCTGGCATGCTCTTTTATGTAAGTTCCAGCATATAGAAATTTACATGCGTGGTAGATTTCTTCTTGTGAGTGATGAGATTTGGTCCACTATAACTTCTGCCTCAAGAAGTGAACATATTTTCTACTGCTTGACACACAAGGCATAATCTTTTGTGCTTTAATCTAGGCGATGAGGACATTAGTTTGAGTACATCACTGTATTATAATAATAATAATTACAGAAATTCAGACAAAACTTTTGAATGGAGTTGAATATTGTTTAGGAAATCCAACAACCATTTTTTTAGAATTTTTTTTCTAGAATACTGAAAACTTCTGGGAACTTAAGAACTGTCAGCAAAAATCAGTCTAAGAAAAATGTAACCTGCGGTTGGAATTAAATTATTGCACCCATCAGTGAACAAAGTAATCTGGGCCCCTTGGGGTGGGGGAGTATTATTGGCCCCCTTAACTCATCTCACTCTACTATCTATTCTAGTCAATTCAAATCTGACATTTTTTAATTGTAAAAGCTCTTAGTGTAAAATTTCATGCAATTGGGGCCTTGGCATAATGGTTAGAGTGTTCGTCAATGGCCTGGGACACCTGGGTTCAATCCCAGGTCGAGTCATACCAAAGACTCAAAAAATGGTACTTGATGCCTCCTTGCTTAACACTCAGCATTATCAGGTACAGATCAAGGGTAAAATGGAGCAATCCAGTGAAAGGAGTTGCGCCCTCCCCTACACCTTGGTGTAGTAGCTATCGAAAAGGGAACCTTCGGGTCACCCTTGACTGGGGTCGGCATCTTTACCACTTTTTGTCATAAAATGTTTTAATAAGCTACATGTTAGATTTCATAAAAATTGATGAGTTTTTAGACTTTAGTTATAAAGTGATATAAATGTTTTTTTTTAAAATCTTTAAATAGAGGAATTATATATTATAAATTTAATTACCATGACCAAAAAATCGTACAAATATTGTGCATTACACACGGAAACATTGGACAGCTGTTTTGACTTTATTAGGTCTCATCAGCAGTGTATACATTGATCTCCCACAATGGAGATCAAACCTGCAACCATGAAATGCAGAGACAAAACTCTACCACTGAGCTACTGGTCCATATTGCACACAATTGATGCCAAATTAACTAGTCATGGTAAATGTGTGGCATTCTGTAGTTGTTTTGATCTCTTGTGGGAGAGATCACGGTATACACAGCTGATGAGACCTAATAATGTCTAAACAGCTGTCCAGTGTTTCCGTATATCGCATGCAATGCTTGCTGTATTTTTTGGTCATGGTAATTCAATTTATAATATAAATGTGTGAGTGTGTATATATATATATATATATAGGTTTCAATTGATTGGAAACTATCAACAGTTTTTGTTTTGTTTTTTATGTAGTTTATTTATACTGCAATTTCTGAAGCCAATGGAATGGGCACTTTATCTTGGATCTTGCATTCTTGGACTTGGAGCTACAAGTAAGAAGTTTTCAACTTTTTTTTTTTGATTATGTTATTTTTCTTAAAAGGTTAAAAATTTATGTATGCTTTGATGTTGGGGCTTAGAATATGCTGACTTTATCCCTTGCACTGAAGATAAGAACCCCCCACAAAGAGATGTCCTGGGTATAACATTAAACTGCATCAGATGGTGAGGTTCCTATTCTTGCATTTTAGGGAATGTGAACTAGCTCTTTATTGGCATTACTCCAAGGCCAACTTTGAGCCAGAATGGTCGAACCTGTTAGAGTCCGATCTATGGGTCAAAAAGATTGGTTTAAAAATCATTCATATAAGATAAGAATACTTGAAACCATATAACTGTGTGCAAACAAATGAATGTTATTATCAAATAGAATTATTAACCTTAGGAAGACTTGAAACCTCTGGATTATTATTAGCTACTTCAAACTATTTAAGTGTTTGCAAATTATTGGCATTAGATAAGAATATGAGGATTATTAAATAAGTTTACAGACTTTTTTCGTGTGGGCACTTTTATTGATAGTACACACATCAAACTCTAGTCCCCTTTGAAGTAATCTCCTCCAGCTGCAATGCACTTCTTGTACCATTCCAACAACTGGAAGGCCCCGTAGAAGTCCTCTTGTATGAGTATGTCAATGACCTTCGTCACAGCCTCTTTCATCTCCTCATTTGTCTCATAACGACGACAGCCTGTGAGCTTAGGGAATAAGCAAAAGTCACAGGGAGCAAGGTCTTGACTATAAGGAGGGTGAGGAACTGTCTTGATGCCCATCTTGGTCAAATAGTCTGTGACAAGGATAGTGTTGTGGACTGGTGCATTGTCCTGGTGGAAATATCACTGACCCGATTGGAAGAGTGCTGGCCTCTTCTGACGGAATCTCTTCCTGAACTCCCTTAAAACCACAATATAGTAAACCTAACCCTAACCGTGTGGCCAATCAACTCTGGTGTATTGACTTCCTTACTCCCCCCACACCTCTCATCATCCCCCACAGACTCCCTGCCTTCCTTGATTTTCTTATGCCACTCAAAAACTGATGCTCGATTCATGCAAGATGGTCAAAAACCAGTCCGGAGCATTCCATACGTTTCTGTGGCATTTTTTTCAAGTTTAAAACAGAATTTTATTGCATATTGTTCTTCTAAAGTGTCAGATTGCATTTTTGAAATTCTCCAGCTGTGACAATCAGGCCTTAGTAGGGTGTATTCCAATTGCTGCTGTAGCTGTTGATTTGAAGCTGAAATCATAAAAATTGGTCAGTCATCTCATGAGTTGTATAGCAATAACATACTGAATTTTCAAGACAATTTTAAATGCCTGTAGAAAAAAAGTCTGGAAGCTTATTGAATGCTCTACGTATGTAACATAAAATAAGATATATAGCAATAACAGACTGAATTTTAAAGAGTCTACGACAATTTTAAATGCCTGAACAAAAAAGGCTGGAAACTTATTGAATGCACCACATACTTGAAATCACATAACTGTGTGCAAACCAATGATTATTATCAAATAGGGAAAATTACTTTAAACTATATAAAGTAAAAAGTAAGTAAAGTTGGCGACTGATGCTGAGGGTGACCTGAAGGCTCCCTTTTCAATAGCTACTACACCAAGGTGTGGGGAAGGATGCTGCTTCATTCCCTGGATTGCTCCACTTTACCCTTGATCTGTACCTTATAATACTGAGTGTTAAACAAGGTGGCATCAGGTACCATTTTTGAGTCTTTGGTATGACTCGACTTAGGATTGAACTCTAGTCTCCTGGACCATTGGCAAACACTCTACTCATTAGGCCAATGGCTGAATTAAACCATATAATTGTGTATAAAGGATTAGTTTTAGATATGAAACCCAGTTGATGGGGCTTAGAATATGTCAACAGCATCCTCTGAAGAAGAGTAAGATACCCCGCTTCCAAAAAAAAAGGTTCAAAGTATGACACTAAACTGCCTTATGGTTAGGTTCCAGTTAAGAAGATCTGGGAAGTATGGAATGTGAAACCATACTCACAAACGGCAAGTTTTTTGTTGTTGGCCTGGCTGTTCGTCTAGTGGTGTGGACCTCGTTGTTTCTTCTCACAGCCGGCCATGTGAGCATTTTACAGGTTGTACAAAAAAACAAAACAAACCCAAATAAAAAACAGAGAGAGGAAGGAAGAAGCAGACAAACACAAATTTAGAACTGCAAAACTCAGGAAGGTAAAATCTGGCGCTTTTAAACATTCTGTGTATTTGTTATAGCTAACTCGAGAACTCTGCGAAAGTCCTACACAGCTACCAAAAATGCTGACTCATCTGGCCATCATATTCACTGCTCTGTGTCTTGACTCCATGCTCTGGACTGACCACTCCAAGGTCTCACGCGTAATTCTCTTCCTCCTCTTCTGATCTCACATGTTTTTGCGGGCACAGCTCTTTATGTTGTCTTTGCGCTAAAGTAGACAAAGAAAAGTCTTCTGGACACTCCAGTGCTGCTTCAAAGATGACGAAGATAAGATACCCTCCTTGGTCACTCATCCACGAACACACACAGAGACCCACACATACACATCTATCTATCGATCTATCTATCTATCTATCTATCTATCTATCTATCTATCTATCTATCTACACACATGAATGCTCATTATTATGCCACAGAATACACTTACATTGCTATTACTTTCCAGTTCACTTGATTTGAAGTGGTAGTTCCTGTTAGGGTCTCCTCTTTGGGTCAAATGGATTTGTTTGAAAATTATTTGTATTATATAGGAATACTTGAAACCATATAACCTTAATGTATTGGTATTAAAAGTTATTTGAAGCTATAACTGTTTGCTAAAGATTATTGTTTATTACTTGAAACCATAAAACTGTTTGCAAATTATTCTTTGGGGTAGGAATAATTGGTACCATATGTCTGTACCAAAAATCTCTTTAGAATCAATTACTCAAATTTAGATATAAAGATACAATGATTGAAATTCCTTACCCTTTAGACTTAAAATAACCCTAGCCAGGTTGACATACCATTAAAATTAATCAAAATTTGTAGGACCTATATTATGATTTCATTTTGGTATTTTACTATAATGCTGCAAGAATGGCCCATTGTATTGAGATTTTTGTCAGCAAAATTGTACTAAAATCATTTAACTTTCTTCATCTTAATATGCAGTTTTTGTTTGCACTCAAACTAATCAGTATAATTTTTCAAGGGTCATAACTGTTAAATACTAATTGAATATTTTGCATCGATTATTTGCAAGTACTTAAAATATAAATTCCATAAAAGTGTTTAAGTCAGGTTTAAATCAACAGCTACAGCAGCAACTGGAATACACCCTACTAAGGCCTGATTGTCACAGCTGGAGAATTTCAAAAATGCAATCTGACACTTTAAAAGAACGATATGCAATAAAATTCTGTTTTAAACTTGGAAAAAATGATGCCACAGAAACATATGGAATGATCAGACTGCTTTTTGACTATCTTTCATGAATCGAGCATCAGTTTTTGAGTGGCATAAGAGATTCAAGGAAGACAGGGAGTCTGTGAGGGATGATGAGAGGTGTGGGGGGAGTAAGGAAGCCAATACACCAGAGTTGATTGGCCAAACGGTTAGGGTTAGGTTTACTATGTTGAGGTTTTAAGGGAGTTCAGGAAAAGATTCCGTTGGAAGAGGCCAGCACTCTTCAAATTGGTCAGTGATATTTCCACCAGGACAATGCACCAGTCCACAACACCATCCTTGTCACAGACTATTTGATCAAGATGGGCATCAAGACAGTTCTTCAGCCTCCTTATAGTCAAGACCTTGCTCCCTGTGACTTTTGCTTATTCCCTAAGCTCAGAGGCTGTCATCGTTATGAGACAAATGAGGAGATGAAAGAGGCTGTGACGAAGGTCATTGACATGCTCACACAAGAGGACTTCTACGGGGCCTTCCAGAAGTTGTTGGAATGGTACAACAAGTGCATTGCAACCGGAGGAGATTACTTCAAAGGGGACTAGAGTTTCATGTGTGTACTATCAATAAAAGTGCCCACACGAAAAAAGTATTCTTCAGTCTCTGTGTGTGTATATATATATATATATATATATAAAGTAAAGTTGGCAACCTTTGTCGAGGGTGATCCAAAGGCTCCCTTTTCGATAGCTACTATACTAAGGTGTAAGGGAGGGCACTGCTTCTTTCCTTGGATTGCTCCACTTTACCCTTGATCCGAACCTTATAATGCTGAGAGTTAAGCAAGGAGGCATTAAGTACCATTTTTTGAGTCTTTGGTACGATTTTACCTGGGATTGAACTCGGGTTTCTCGGGCCACAATAATGTTCATCTATGGCTCTTCTATCTCGGTTAGGCTTTGAACTTTTTGCACAACCCTGTAATATCAGTTTTGAGATTTGTTAACTTATTTACTGTGTTAAGTTTAATTTCTATAAAATAATCATTAGTCCTGTTGACTGGGGCTGTAGAATACACCAACTACATCTCTGCAGAGGGCTAAGACCACAACGAGTGTCCAGGATATGATATTAAACAATCTGATGGGGAGGCTCCAGTAATGTAGGAGCTTTTGGCCATACAGAGTACCCCTTCATTACCATCACTCCTAGGTCTACACTGACCCAGAGTTGTAGCACCTGACAGGGTCCTGTCTATGGATCAAATAGAACTGTTTAACATTTAAACTGAGTGCAAACAAATGAATTATGCTAAATTGACTTGCTTGAAATAGAACTGTTTGATCATTTAACTGTGTGTAAACAAATGATTGAGTTTTAATCGAATTGTTATATTCTTTATATTGTGATACATAGCAATACTTGGTCTTAATGGTAAAGTAATTATTATTAAATGTTCATTTTTATTTTGCACAGATACTACACTTAGATCCTTAGCAGAAACATTGATCTGTATGTAAATAATTGATAATTTTTTATGGATATTATTTTATAAAACGAGTGTGCAAAAATATTCTTGTAAAAGTAAGATTCAATTAAGATCCCCACATTTTTAGCTATTAACCTATTTCTTATCTAATTTTTTTATCTGTTGAAGGCTTATTTGGGGTCAAATTTAGTGTTGATGGCCTGTGAAATTGGCTCTGTTATCAAATGCTAATGGCCATTTTTTTTTTAAAATAAAATAAAGGAATATAAACAAACACTCCCTTATTTTTTTTTTCATGCTTGCTTTCCTTCAACAAACAACTTACTGAAAATAATTCTATGTAACGGAGACTTAAAACTTATACTTATGTTGGCAAATTAGCATAAATTCTTTTATCTTTTGTTTAGTTTTTATTTTATATAAGCCCTCCCCCATGATAGTGGGTACATTTGCACACACACACACACACACATACAGTGTTTTACAAAATTTGATATCATTTTGAGATGTACAGGGTGTTTCAGAAAAATCAATATCATTTTGAACCTCACCATCAGATTGTTTAGTGTCATATCCAGGACACTTATTGGGGAGGGGTCTTACTCCTTTGCAGAGTTGTAGTCAGTGTATACTACAGCCCCAGCTGACAGGGCAATACACAGAGTTAAATGTCAGAACAGTGTTATTTCAGATAATTCAATTTAGTATAAGTACACAGTTTAGACGTCAAAACAGTTCTATTTTGAGCAATTCAATTTAGCATAAGTACACAGTTTAAATTTGTAAACTTTAGGAAAAAATACATTAATAGTTTTATTATACTCCAAAAATGCGAAAATTTTTCAAACTCAGTATTATTTCAGTTTTGCTGGTCATTGGTAATAATTTATTCACCATTCTATTTATTGTACATATCAGGTGTATGCGTACAAATATCTTTAAGGAAAAAATATTGGAAACTTTTGAACACACCTAAAACTATCAAAGGATATACAGGAAGTTTTTAAAAAAAATTGAAATCATTTGAAACATATGGGGTATTTAAATTTTTTTTTTTTTCATTTCTTAATCTAATAACTTGAGTAATTCTCATTCAAATAATCTCAAATTTTAACAGCATGTGTAGAAATGACTCCAAATTCCATGTTTAATTTTTAAAAGCCCCCCCCCTGAATCTCCTGTTTATGACATTTCTATACCGGAAAAGAAAAAAAAACCCATAAAGATTAAAAATAGAATTTTGAGTTATTTCTACAGATGCTGTCAAAATTGGAGATCATTTAATGAAAGCATATAGTTATTTGTATTAGATAGGATTACTTGAAACCAAATAACTGCATGTGAACAAATGATTGTTATTAAACAGAAATAATTACTTGAGACTATATCAGTGTGTATAAATTATTAGTATTAGATTAGAATCTAGATAATGAAAATGTAAACAATAGGGAAATATATAAAAGAAAAGAAATTGTATGAGAGAAGAAAGAAAAAAGAGGTGTTTGTGGAGTGTTATTGAAAAGAAAAGAAAGGTGTTGGTGGAGTGTTATTGAAAAAGGAAAGAAAGTTGTTGGTGGAGTGTTATTGAAAAAGGAAAGAAAAAAGGTCTTGGTGGAGTGTTATTGAAAAAGGAAAGAAAAGAGGTGTTGGTGGCGTGTTATTGAAAAAGGAAAGAAAGGTGTTGGTGGAGTGTTATTGAAAAAGGAAAGAAAGGTGTTGGTGGAGTGTTATTGAAAAAGGAAAGAAAGGTGTTGGTGGAGTGTTATTGACAAGAAAAGAGGTGTTTTGGAGTGTTATTGAAAAAGGAAAGAAAAGAGGTGTTTTGGAGTGTTATTGAAAAAGGAAAGAAAGGTGTTGGTGGAGTGTTATTGAAAAAGGAAAGAAAGGTGTTGGTGGAGTGTTATTGAAAAAGGAAAGAAAGGTGTTGGTGGAGTGTTATTGAAAAAGGAAAGAAAAGAGGTGTTGGTGGAGTGTTATTGAAACGAAAAGAGGTGTTTTGGAGTGTTATTGAAAAAGGAAAGAAAAGAGGTGTTGGTGGAGTGTTATTGAAAAGGAAAGAAACAAAAAAGAGGCATTGGTGAAGTGTCATTGAAAAAGAAAAAGAAAAAGAGGTATTGATGGAGTATTATTGAAATGGTAAAGGGAAGAAAGAAAACTAGGAAATACTACAAATAAAATAGGTAGAGAAAGAAGTCAGTTGGGATGAGAGATGGAAAAGAAAGAACAAATCCTTAATATATTTGATACCATAAGAGATTATTTGTAGTTTTATAAAGTTTTTTATTTTTGAGTAAAATTTCAATCTTTTTTTGTTTGATATGAAAGAGAATCGAAGAACAAACACTTATAATTATTGTAAATTATCTCCTTTAACCTGGTGTTGTGTGCCCTTCTTAAGTATAAATGACCACCATCTTGGGTGAACTAGTTCTTAATCTGCTTTTTTTATAATTATGACTGATTGAAAGATTTGGATAATCTTTATGCATCCGGGTGTTTGGAAAATAACGTCTGATTTTAGAACAAACTTTTATTCTTGAATTGATAAATTTAAATAGTTTTTTAAACAGTCAAAATATGATCACTGAACATCAATACAGTTCTGCTATTGATTTACAAGGTTATTTATGCCTGTATAATAAAATTCTAAAGGTTTTAATGCCAGCTTCTACTTCTCCTTTGGAACAGAATGCTTTTTGGTGTAAAAAGTGTCCATATGTTTGAAGAAATGGTAGTTGCTGGGCATGAGATTGGGAGAATATGGTGGATAGAACAAAGTCTCGTATTCCAAGTCAGTGAGCTTCTGCTGTGTCGTCCTGGCAACATGGGGCTGATCATCATCATGAAACAAAATTGGACTCTTACAAAAACGAATAAAGGCATCACTTATTTTTTTATTGTAAAACCTTCATGTAACCTTCTAAAAACAAATTCTGAAATAAGTGATAAAAAATTAACTAACAGAAGACTTTAATCATAAGGAATATGAATTTTTTTATCCAGCTACTATTAAAATTTTATGTTAAACAGATTTTAAACAGTTTATACTAAGGTTTGGTTTGGTTTCTTTGTTTAATGGCATATCAACCTTTGTAGGTTATTTAATGCCAAAGCCATTCTCCTAATAGAACAGTAGTGGTACTATTTAACCCATAGCTGGGAGGATAAGGGGGTTTATACCTTTCCCAAGCGTATTTGCCTGAAAGTGAACGAAGTAGTGCGACTGGAGTACGAACTCGCTTACTATGATTCCGCAGTCCATCGCTTTAACCATTACACCACGGAAGAACTTGCGACACAAGTTCAAATCCTGGATGAGACCGATTGCATTTAACTATAGCTGGGAGGATAAGGGGTTTCTTAATTTTCCCAAGGGTATTTGCCCGAAAGTGAACGTAATAGCGCGACTGGAGTACAAACTCACTTACTATGATTCCGCAGTCCATCGCTTTAACCATTACACCATGAGGACACCCCCAGAACAGTAGTGGTACTATTTAACCAATAGCTGGGAGCATAAGGGGTTTCATACCTTTCCCAAGGGTATTTGCCCGAAAGTGAATGTAATAGCGCGGCTGGTGTATGAACTCGCTTACTACGATTCCGCAGTCCATCGCTTTAACCATTACACCATGAAGACTCCCCCAGTTTATACTAAGATTTAACCGTATTTTCCAAACAATCTAATATATGCATAATTTTTGATTTCTTTTTTTCAGTAATCTGGAATGGTCAAGGAACATTCCTTACTCAAAATTCAAATTCTCAGACCATGTCAAGAAACAGTGGAATCTTCTGGGCTCTGCTACAATTCAGGTAAGACATGAAATAGCATTTTTGTTTGTTTATGAACATTTATAACCAATCAACATTAGAGAGAGATACCACAATGCTGCTAAATGTACAGTTGGTGTCAGAATTTTTTTACCTCAATGCAATATTTGTATATTAGAAGTTATAAATGGGTTCCTAGTGAAATTGTGGCCTATAAACATGTATCCATTTATATGGAGGTGCCTGTGGTGTAATGGTTATCGTTGCAGGAAATGGACACGGCGACACGAGTTCAAATCCTGGACGAGACCGATTGCATTTCACATAGCACAAATACCCTTGGGAAAGGTATGAATCCAATTATTCTCCCTCCAGCTATGGGTAAAATAGTAGGGCAGACTAGGTTCTTCAGCCTTGGTGAGGCAACTAGTCTAGGAGAAGGAAAACTCTGAATTCAAACCTGTTAAACTCCGCTTAAAAATTGACCTTGTGTCATATCCTGCTCGAGCGGAGGGGTTGGGTAAATATGATAAACATGTGTCCATTATATGGTTTATCATTTTTTGACAAATTTGCCATTCAAATGTCCATGAAATGACCTATGTAAGTCATTGTACACTTAAGTTTATTTATAGCAATATATGATATAAATATGAGCCAAGTTACATGAATTGTTTTTGATTATCATAGTGTGGGAAAACTATTTGGAAATGGATTCATCTTCATAATAAGGTTCTCAATATTATAATCACTGACTTATTTTTTGCTATAAAATGAGTATAGTATTTGTACACCCTGCCTAGGATCAGATTGTAGTATCTGTATCCTTAAAAATCTAAGTAAATATATATAAAAAAAAAAAATTAAATTATTGTCTGTGTATTTATATATCTGTTTTTAATTTTATTTTGTATTTGTTTTTGAGGAGTTATTAAATTTTTTCTCTCTGAAACAATTACTTTGTGGGCTAGGCTTTGAATATGCTGACTGTACTTCTTTCAGCGGTGGGTAATACTCCTCAACCAATACGTGTGGAACACCCCTTCATTGACATTACTCTCAGATTCACTCTGACCAGGAGTAGTAGTACCTGGTAGGTCAAATAAAACTATTTGAAAATTATTCATATTCATGGGACCATGTGGAAGAAAAAAAGACAACAAAACTCTTTAAAAACAACTACACAAAAATATCAATATGAATGTGATTTCCTGACCTCTAGGCATAAAATAACCCTTGGTGGGTTGACAAACTTAAAATTTATCACTCAATTAATTTCTGAATGAACTGCTTTTATCTACATATTTTATTTTAGTTTTTAAAATGACCATAGTATTCCCACAGATAATCGGACTCTTTTTTTATCTTTTCTATTTTGATTTCAGTTTGCTTTGGGGAAACCTTTATTCATACACAACATTACGAGGAGATTTCAATATTACAGCTGACAAGCGAATACACCTGTTTATTGGCTTGGGAGGAGCCTGTGCAGTGGGGCTTCTCTGTATGTTTTTGTTACGCACAAAGGCTCCAAATTCAACAGATTCAGAACTATCGGAAGATCTGTGAGTATCTTGATTGTCATAAATTTCTATTATCATTATTTTCTCTGATGTTGAATGTTGTTATTTATTACTGGGGAGGTATAAGCTGCAATGGCACTTCAATTAATTTCTGCCAGGTAAATTCTATGTGAACAAATGCAGACTTAACAAAATTATTATTCACTTGTAAATTGAACTGGAAATTGCTTTATTCTCTGAGTAGGCAGGCTGTTTACATTTGTAAAGTACAGTATATACTTGGGTTATGAAGGACTTTTTAACTTTACATGAAATATGTTTTTGAAATGTCAAAGCTTGTAACTTTGCAGTCCAAAGTGTCCCTGCATAGTCTATACCTAAACGAAGATTATTAATTAATATTATAAAATTTTTACTTAACATTGTTTACTACTTGAATAGCTGTGCATTTAATATTGACAAATATTATGAATAGTAAAAAAAGGTTATGTTAAAACTTTAATATCTTAACAAATAGCCTTTGTTTAGGCGTTAGATTATGTTGAACATGTTGGATCAAACTAATGGGGAAATTAAGGTCTAGAGTACATTGTTTATTTAGGGTATTGTATTGATTTTTATTGTATTACAGTAGATTTGAAAGTGTGTTTGAATGTTTTTTTCTTCATGTCCTTTGTTGTTGAAGAAATAATTTTGAAGGTGTGCTAGCCTTCAAAAAGTTAGAAGTTGTTCATTACTTGCAATATATAATAAAAACACCTTTATGTGGCTCAAAATTAAGGAGCATTTTTTTGAGTAAAGAAGTTATTTTTTATTCTGATATGAGAGGAGAAATAAATTACTCAAATTTATAAAATCATTTCTTTACATATATAGTAGATATAGAGGATTTGGTTTGGTTGAGTTTTATGCTATATTAACCATTGTAGATTATCTTATGCCAAATCATTTTGATACATATATATTGAATATATGATTTCTAAACATGTTTTGTTGAAAGCATTTTTAAATAAGCCTGAGCTCATTCTTTTTCAGACAGTTAAATGGTTCTACTTATTTTTATCTAATACAAATAATTCTATTCACTGTTAATCAATTGTTTGAACACAGTTTATATGTTTTCAAATATTGCTTTGTATCACCATCAATTCAATTAAACATTAGTCATTTCTTTATACATGGTTAAATGATCAAACAGTTCTATTCAAAACTATTAGGTTTAGCATTAGTACACAGTTTTTTGTTTATACACAGTTAAAAGTAAAAACAATACTATTTCAAACAATTCAGTTTAGCATAAGTACACTGTTTAAATGTCAAACAGTTCTATTTGACCCATCAGTAGGACCCTACCAGATGCTACTGTTATATCGTCATCTACAGCATCATAACGACACAATAATAAAGACAGACGCAGGAAGACTTCTTTAACAAAATATGTCTGTACCTCTCACTTTATTGCAAAGGTTCAAAAAGGGTTACTCAAGGTTTGCTTGTGAGAGGGAGTTGGAGACCGAACATAACTGCAACATTTTGACCCCTACTCTTATGGCCATCAGCGTTGTGTCTTTCTTGTTCTTCTGATGCTCAACCGGAGGCCCAGTGGCCCAGCTCTCTGCTGGATGATGACTTTCTTTACTGCATCTTATCAGCATCTTCTCTGGACCCCAACTCATCAGGGCCCCAAGCCCCTTCGGCCTGGTGTGGCTTTCCCTACCACATCTCGTCTATCTCCGTCCGATCTCTAACTGGAACTCGAACTGTCTGACTTCTGTCTTGACTGAGTTATATAATAGTTCAACGCCCACTCGATTTTTGAAATCGCATGTTTGATCGTCATCAAGCGGAAATAACTGTCATGCAGTTCACAGGTCTCTCTCTTCTGGTGCATCAGTCTATGAGTGTACCATGGGAATTTTTTTAGCTTGTCCCATTTCATCAGCCAATTTCCGCCCACGCGATTTCCTCTCATAACTGCCATTAGAATGTGTCACTTCCTTCCGGTACATCACCTTGAATGGCATTTTTGGCCGGGTCGAAGGTCAAAATGCCACACTACCAACCACTTGGGGCCAGAGGGGACCTAGGAGTGATGGTAATGATGGAGTACTCCACATTCTCCAAAGCTTCAGTATTACTGGAACTTCACCATCAGATTATTTAGTGTCATATCCAGGACATTCATTCGGCGTGTCTTACCCCTCTGCAGAGATGCAGTCGGTGTGTTCTACAGCCCCTTCCTCAGCCAACTGGTCCATGTGAAGGAAAGATGCACAATTTAAATTGGTCTTTCAACAAGGCCATTAAAGATTGCACTTGACTGTTTAGAATCTTCACCACCCTTGGCCAACATAATAAGTGCTGATATAAGCTGTTTCATATAATACTAAGAACTTTAAATGTAAAAAAGAAAATATATATATAAATTTTAAAAACATAACAATTAATTTGCTGAAATCTCTAAAGCCTTTTAAGTGCAAAGAATAGGAGAAAAACGTGTTTTTCAAGTTTAAACTTTGCTTCATTATTCTCTTGATCCTGGAATTATATGACAAACCAAGATAGTCTGACTCAAGTTGAAGGTACAAGACCATGGTCAGATATAATTAGAAAGAGTAGTGACAGATTACAGATTGACTGATTTTAATGGTATGTCAGTGTCTCCAGGGTTATTTTATGCCTAAAGGTTAGGGAATCACATTCATTGTACATTCATATTTACATGTTTTGTTTTGTGTCTTGAGAGTTTTTTGCAAATCTACCTTCCATTGTTAAAGTATTATTTAAATTCCAAAATGCCATGAGTTTGAAAATTTATTGGTTATTGATGACAAATTTGAATTGTCAGTTAGAATGAATGTTGAAAATATGTTACTTATATCGATTCTGAATTAGAAAATGAGAATGAAGCAAATGTAGAATAAATTTTGGAGATCCTTTTCCAACTATTTCCAAGATGCAAGTAGCTTTAAAACTATTGTAAACAAATGGTACAAGGGTGTGAATTGATAAGTTTTTTTAAAAAAAAAAAGCCAGCACTTAGAAGAGAGACAAGTTGACAACATTCAACACCTCATCCAGTGGGCGAGGTGTAACAAGATATGATTGATCTAACACCCTGGATTAAAAACAGCATTTAACCAGGACTTGTCAAAGTCACCAAACTTAATCGGCCTTCTCTTTGGTGGTGAGGGCTGGCCACATGATACCACCTGCATGAAGTGTAAATAAGTGTAAGGGGTTCAGTGAACCTCAGTAAAAGATGATGGGTTTTTTGATTTTCACTCTTTTGGTGGCTGGGGTACAAGGAAACAATGTACAAAAAGCAAGGAATGGTTCAAAGATGGAGGGGAGCTGATTATTACTTGAATGAAAAAGCTACCCAACACATTGTGTCTATTATCCATTTCCGCCTACTTTCATGGCTTCAGAAACTGAACTAAGAAAATGAAACAATATCACTTGAGGCCATTTGGGTTTTTTCTCCTGATCTGAGGATTATCCATCACCAACATAGCAGTGGTTGGTGACTATGCTACATCATGCTGTGCAACATAGATCTGCAGATTTCTAAATATGTTAATTGTATAAATAGTTAATATAACAGTTAATGAACTTTTAAATTTTAGAATGAGTCAAAAGTTTTGCAATATTTTGGTAGTATGTGTTAGTTTGTGGCATGTACATCACTTGACTGAAGCAGTTCAAACTGTACAAGGTACTTGCTGTGGTTGGTCATATTATAGTAGTTAGTGCACTGACATGTTGTGATTTCTCTTCTCTGTGTATAATTTAATAGCTGCAAAGATTGATGCACAACTGGGTATAATAATGCAGATACAACTAAAAACATTTGTTGCGCAAAAGATGAAGGCACAGTTGATCGCAGTACAGTAAGCAGATAGCTGAAGAAATTTTGCTTGGGTTGCAAGAACCTCTATGAACAGGGTTGGTGAAGTAGGTCTAAAATTATTGGTTCCAAGGCTGTGCTCCAAGCCATTGACACAGATCTGATGAGTAGCACTTGACGAGTATCAGGCAAGCTTGACATCTCACAGTTCAGTGTGGTTTTTCACCTACATAACACTGGCAAAAAACATCCAGAACTACCAAATTGTGCCTCACATTACCAAAATATTGCAAAACTTTTGACTCACCCTAGTAAGATAGTGAGCACTAGATAAATTTTTTTCCATAAATTTTATAAGTTTTAATATATAAATCTGTGTGAAAATAAGGCCATAATATTCCTTTTTGGTCTATAACCAGAGCATTACAAAAAACAGTTATTGTAAATGATAAGACAATTGGAAGAAAAAAACTTACTGCCCTGTTGATGAGGCTTAGAATATGTTGTATCATCCCTGAAAATGATTTGTATTTGTTTGTTTGTTTGGGTTTTATGGCATATCAATTTTTGTAGGTTATTTAATGCTAAATCCATTTTTATACAAATGAACAGTATTATTTCAAACAATTCAGTTCAGCATAAGTACACAGTTTAATCGTCAAAAACATTTCTATTTCAAGCTATTCCATTTCGTCAAATAGTTCTAATTAAAATGATTCAGTTTAGTATAAGTATAGTTTTTGTTTACACACAGTTGAATCTCAAAACAGTTCTATTTCAAACAATTGAGTTTGATGTAAGTACAGTTTCAATGTCAAAAACAGTTCTATTTCAAACAATCCAGTTTAGCATACAAAAACAGTTCTATTTCAAATAATCCAGTTTAGCATAAGTACACAGTTTAAATGTCAAAACAGTTCTATGTCAAGCAATTCAGTCTTGCATAAGTACACAGTTCAGTTCTATTTGATCCATATATAGAACCCTATCAGGTACTACCACTCCAGGCTAGAGTGGACCTGGAAGTGATGGCAATGAAGGGGTTTTCCACATTCCCCAAAGCTCCAGCATTACTGGGACCTCACTGTCAGATTGTTTCATGTCATATCAGGACACTCGTTGGGAGGGTGGTCTTACCCCTCTACAGAGATGCAGTTGGTGTATTCTGCAGGCCAAGCCAACTGGGCAAATTTTTTGTATTAGATTGGAATACTTTATATGTAATTAAATGAATATTCTAGTGTACATGCAAAAATTTAGAATAGCTTTAAGTCGAGCATACAGCATAAGTTCTAAAAAAGGACCTATTTCTGGTCACGACTTGTCAGAGAACACCGTGATGAAAGCGACAACTATCTCCTCTCCATATTCCTCTGTATTGCTTGGTTTTGTTCTCTGATGAGACGTGACCAAAAAAGGTCCATTTTTAGAACTTATGAGATATACTCTACTTAATGCTATTATATATAATTGTAAATTATTTGTATTAAAAATAGTTACATGAAGCTATAATTGTTTTTTAAGGATTATTATTATTAATTATTTGAAACTATATAACTGTGTGCAAACAAACAACTATGAATAAATTTAACAAATTTGAAAGCATATTATTTGTATTAGATAGGAATATTTGAAACCACACATATGTGCAAAAACCTATTAAGAACCAAATTCATATAAAATGTAAATATAAATGTACAATGAATGCAATTCCCTAACTTCTTGGCATAAAATAACCCTAGACATGTTGACATAGCATTAAAATCAATCATCTATAAAAATCTTTATGATGCTTTAAAAAAGAACAAAAATTACACAATTACTTCTTTGATCTCTAAATGGGAAGATTTTAAAAGAGAAATTAATTAAATCCCAAATTAATTAAATATTATTAATTACACTATTAAATGCAAATAGTCCACCTGTTTAACACTAGTTAAATATTCTTAAATAAATAATTAGTCATTTGTTATTAAGTAAATAAATCAAAATTCTAAGTAATAAATTTCATATTTGTATTTTAGTGAATGACTCATGAATATGTTGGGGTCCTCTTCTAAAGTGGTCCATGATGATATTGATGCTTCTGTTTAGGAAGAAGTGAAAGATTTTAATTACCATTTCATTGTTATCTCTATTGCATTGAGACTTTGGATACTTAAAAATACACATCCCATAAAATTATCATTTAGTTGTAAATTGGACTGGAAATTACTTTATTCTCTAAATTAAAGCATTTTAACGGACAGCTATAAATAGGCTATTGGACTGATAAAATAAAACTCAGTTTTTTCCAAGCAGCGCTTGTATCAATACTGCTGTATGGATGCACTACATAGACACTAACTATGGAGAAAAAGCTTGACGGCAATTACACAAGAATGCTGCGAGCAATATTAAACAAGTCCTGAAGGCAGCACCCCACAAAGCAGAAGCTGTACGGCCACTTGCCACCCACCACAAAAGCTATCCAAGTTAGATTAACCAGACATGTGAAACACTGCTGGAGAAGTAGGGATGAACTCATAAGCGACATACTCCTGTGGACCTTTTCACATAGATGAGCAAAGGCAGGATGACCAGCTAGAACCTATATACAACAGCACTGTGCTGATACAGGATGTAGCCTTGAAGACCTACTGGGAGCGATGGACAATGGAGAAGGGTGGCGAGAGAGGGTCAGGGAGATCCGCATTGGCGGTGTGACATGATGATGATTGTTACACACACACTCACACTGAGAGGAAGCACTCCTGGTGTAAATGTAATCAGTGTAAGAAATGGACTTGACAATCCAAATGGGAATCTGGTATGAGACTGTTTGCATTGCACAAAGGGAAAGGCATAAATCTGTCTTTTTCCAGCCATGGGTAAATAGTAGGGCAGACTGTGTTCTTTAGCGATAGGTAAATAGTTAGGCTGATTGAGCTCTTTAATGGCAACCAATTTAGGAAAAGAAAAGCTTAGAATTCAAGTCAGTTGTAATTCACTTAAAAATTGACCTTGTCTCACATCCTGCTAGTAGTAAAAAAGTTGGGTGAATACAGTCATGCATAGTATCACCAATAAATAAGCATAGTCCATCCAAATTTTTTTTATAAGTTAGTTTTTTTCTAAATCAGAGATATAAGGATTTTATAATGTATAGTGGATATTATATCATCAAAATGGATATTATTAGGTTTTATTTATTACCAAACTCTACAATATTGAAATTCTCTTGGCAAAACAAAGTTGTGTGTGTATATACACACACACACACACATATATATATATATATACTTTAAGAAAAACAACGAATTTTCTTAAAGAATTTATTGCTCTGTATTATTGGTACATTGAGCTCTTTACCAGGAAAATTTCAAATATTCATTCATCAATAACTTCTTGTCCTGATGGAATTACTCCCAACTCCGGTTTAACTGGACCAAGAATACTATATATATATATATATATATATATATATATATATATATATATATATATATGAGGGTCATTAATTGTTGGAAAAAAAGCAAAATAATAATTTTTTCCATAAATCTAAATTCTACATTGTTTGAGATTGATTTATAGCAAAAATTGTTTTAATTTCTTAAAAATATTTGTTTTGAGGTCATTCAAAACAATGTCAATTCAGAGTGCTTCAGGCTTGAACAGAGTTCTTTCATTAAATATCTGGTGGCTGAGAAGTCCAAACCATGTAAAATTTACTAAATAATGTGGGATGTATATGGAGAAGCATGTTTTAGTAAAAAAATGTTTACAAATGGGCTAAACATAGATTTATTATGATAAGTCTGAGTTAAAAAGACTGCATAAAGTGGAAATACACTGACTCTCCAGTAAAGAAAAAGTTCTGGGCACTGCGATCTGTATAAAAGGTCAGACTGACAGTCTTTTTAGACATAGAAGAACCAGTTGCTATTGATTTTCTTGAAAAAACTACAATTGTAAGCATTGCTTCCAATTGCTAACTCTTTAGGAAAATTTAACTGATTTATTGAATTACTCTCATATATATATATATATATATATATATATATATATATATATATATATATATGTGTGTGTGTCAACTGATGTTGGTTTTATTTTCTAAATGTAAACATGATGCCATTTTGTTTTATTTCGTTTTAAAAATTACATCAGTCAATTGTTTGCCATTATTGTCCACACATTGACGAAGTCATTTACGAAAGTTGTCCATAACTCGACAGGTCATTTTATGTGGAAGGGCAAATGAGATCTTTTAATTATTCAATAGATTGAAGATGATGAGTGTATACCTTTTATTTTAGGTATCCCAGGGAAAAAAATCACACAGGTTCAAATCAGGTGATCAGACTGGCCAACCAATATCCCCATGCAATGAAATGACTGGAGAATATCTCCCTCTAAATTCCCATTGAATGTCTAGAAGTGTGGGCTGTTGCACCATCTTGTTGAAACCAAACAAGTCGTCAAGTTTATCCAGAGATAAGTCACTGTAACATTGTCTTCCTTGAAAAAGTACAGACCAAAAATGCCAAATTCTGTTATTGCATACCATACGGTTACATGAGAACTATGCAAGGGACGTTTGTGCAACTCACAAGGGTTGTTTTGGGACCAATATCAGAAATTTTGCTTATTCCTGCTACCACACAAGTGAAAATAGGTCTTATTACTGAAAAAACAATAGTAGCACGAGGAATATGTTGAATTTCTACACACAATATTCTGCGATTTTTCCTGGTCTCTTTTGCAATATCATTTTGTATGGATGCATTTGCAGTTCCTTGTGAAGAATTCTCCTTTAAATTCTAATGAAAAGGTCGAGAGCAGTTGGGTCTGTCTGTACTGAATGCTGTGGAGACTGTTGAATTGAAACATTTACTGTTTTGATATTTTCCGGAGTTCCAGTGGTCCGCGGCTGGCCAGTTAATTTTTGTTTCAATGCTAATCCAGTAGCTCTGAGGTTAGTAACCCATAATAAAATCATGTTTTGTGTAGGTATGGGATCATGTCTACCAAGCTCAAAGTGCACAAGGAATGCTCTTTACGTTGTAGTTACTGAATCGTTCTTGATAAACGTTTCCACCATGAAAGCGTCATGCTGGCCTGTCCAATGCATATGGGTAACCTGAAATGAAATAAAACAAAATGGTATCTTACGTACATTTGAAAAATAAGAACACTTTATTCTAATTTGCTTTTACTTAATCTGCAAACATAACTGATCATTTTGACTCTATTTGTAGTCAATAAGTACAAACCTTATATATAAAGTGTGGCTGGTTCTACACAAACCTCCCACTCTGTAAACAAATAAACTGTGGAGTTTGTCCAACAGTCCACATCTTTAACTGAACTGTTGGGCCCCCTCCTTGCATGGTGAAGGGGAAGTCCCTGTGGTGTAGTGGCTAATGTACTGGACTACGACATCAGAGTAAGCAAGTTCAAACTCCAGATGTGCTATTACATTCACTTTTGGACTAATACCCTTGATAAAGGTATCAACTCTTTGATAATCCCAGCTATGAGTTAAATAGTACCAATATTGTTCTTCTATAATGGTGGCTTTGGTATTAAATAACCCACAAAGGTTGATATGCCATTAAACAATAAAACCAAACCGAAACTTATCTGTTGAGATTTTTTTTTATTTGTCATTCTATTATTATTATTTATGCTTTTAGAGTTTTTTCACATCAGCATTAGCTGATGTTTTTTCACTGGAGGTTGAGTGACAGCAAGTCTCTTCAAGTCTCCAGGACTCTTCTTAGTATTCTGGCCGTCTTCAATAATGCTGTCGTTGGATGGTCTCCACTCGTCAGCCAACTTCCAAATCCTCCAAGCCCTTTAATAATCCTTAAGTTACTGTGCCAAAACCACCAATCACAATTGGTAAAATTGTCACTTTCATGTTCCATAGTTTTTTCAATTCTCTAGCAATGTCGAGGTACTTATCCTTCTTTTCACATTGCTTTTGAGGGTTTTTCACACCAGCATTAGATGATGGTCTCCACTGGATTCTGAGTGACAGCAAGTCTCCTGGACTCTTCTCAGTATTCTGGTCGATTGCAGCAATGCTGTAGTTTGGATAATCTCCACTTGTCCTCTTATTTCCAAGTCCTTCAGTCCCTTTATCAATCCTTTGGTAACTGTACCGAGTGCCCCAACAACAATCGGTATCACTATCACTTTCATATTCCATAGTTTTTTTTAGCTCCCTATCAAGGTTCAGGTACTTAGCTATTATTATTATTATTATTATTATTATAAAACTTATGTAAGGAGTGTTTTTATTTTTGAATGGACGATAGGGAGGAATAGTGAGAGAGAGAGAGTCAGGAAACTCCATGCTATCAACATGACTTGATGATATATATATAAAATTTTTTCTGTGGTTAGAGAGTTTCAGTGTTGTAGAGTTAAGTTATAAATAATACCTTATGATATTCACTTTGATAGTATGGTGTTCAACAGTAAAAAAAAAAAAAAAAAAAAATCCTGGTTACTTTTGTTTAGTTGAAAATTTACTTTTTATTAAAAAATGTTCTGCTGGTACTTATTTATGGACATGCAATAATATATATATATAGTCTATGACCAGAAAATAGGAAAAAAACAATTATCAGTTCAATATCTTAACACATGTAAACAAACACTTTTATATCACTCATAGGGATTTTATAAAAATCTTTCCACTCTGTCATTAGGACTTAGAATATACTGACTGTATCCCCTTGCAGAGGGGTAAGAACTCCCCCCAAAAGCATGTAATTATTAGTCTTAGATTGGAATACTTGAAACCATGAAAATTATTTGTATTATGTGTAATGGTCCTGAGCAGGATAAGTGTAAGGAACCTTTTCATTGAAGATCCTTAGGGTTGCTTGCATTTTTCACGATTGCCGAGCAGGTAGCAGGCGAGGCACACAACATGGTGGCAAACCTGAAAATGGCTGTGCACAGGAACTAACAGCGAGGCTTGCTCTTATGCAAATTATGGTCAACTCAAAATGCATAAAAGGAGCCAGAATTTTTCTCTGTGGTAGTTGTTTGTTGAGGCATATAAGAGTTCAGATCGCATATTGTGAAAGCAGAAGGAGAAGAGATCTTGATGCCAACCAGCAAGACACATTATATATATATATATATATATATATATATATAGTGCAATTAGAAGGAAACTCAAACCTGGTTAAGTTGTCATTATAATTTTTTTTTGCCAGATAATATTATTATACTCTCCGTTTTGTCAGAGTTGAGGTTGCGGAACAGCAAATGTGTAATTTCAGATGGTGACGGGATATATATATATATATATATATATATAGAATTAACTTAAATCGCTAGTCGAAAATCTTCTACTAAAGTTTCACCTTAACGGATCATCAGGAAGTTTCGCCTCGACTATTCTAAGGAGAAATTGCTTTGCTTTTATTCACCAAAAACCCCCACCTATCCTAGAATTTGCATATAAAAAAAAAAAACAAAAAAAAAACAAACCCTATAACCTATTCCTAATTATATAGTAACCACGCCCTTTTGTGTTTACAACTATTTAACACCTCCGATCTTTTGTTTAGCATATTCTTGCTTTTACAATTTGCTATTACCAATTTTTCCTCCATACAAAGATTACAGGTTCTATTACCTGCCCTATATTTGTGGCATTTCTTTATTACTTCCCATTTCATTATCGGATCTACTCCTTGTTTTTCCTTAAGTTCCCACACATAACTAGATAAAGCAGTGCTATACCTATACCTCTCGTGCGAGAAACTTGTTCTATGGTTATAGTACCTAGTTTTAAAATCCCCTTGGGTCGACCCAAAATATATCTTTTTATCTCTCTTATTATTCGAATTACTATATACTTCTACTTTATACACTACACACTCCTGCTTACACTTGCCTTCGAGAGGACACCTAACCTTATCCCTACAGTTGCATTTGTCAATCACCTTATGCTTCTTTGTACCTAATTTAGCTATATTACTCCTATTTATTATTCCATTAATGTTTGGCATGCAACTGTAACTTAATTTAATACAATTCTTATTAAATATCTTATGTAATTGGCTCTCACTAGGGAAGTTTCTTTTTAATATCTTGAAGAACTCCTTTCCCAAGTTATTAACTACTTCCATGTTGTAAGGGGGATTAAACCATAAAATTTTTCTAGGTCTATTTCTCCTACCTTGTGTTCCAATTCTATCCCTATTCTTATATTCTAAGTTGAGCCTATATCCGTCATTTTTTAGAGCCTCCTCATATTCCTGCTTAGTTCGTTCAAAAATTTCCCTGTTGGAGGAGTTATTAGATAATCTATGCTCTATTCCTTTAGGTACATGTTTAAACACCTGTATTGGGTGATTAGATCCCCTGTTTACATAACGCAGATCCTGGTTCCTTTTTCTAAATGGAGATACTGTTCCACTATATAAGTTTAAAGTAATATCAAGATAATCAGTTATTTTTAAATCTGTTGTTACATCCAACCTAAATCCAAAGTCCTCAAACAGCTTATACAATTTTTTTCTAATCCCATCACACTTCTTCGGTGTACTTTTATCCACTATAATCAGTCCGTCGTTCCGGTAAAGTCCATGGTTATTAGGGTCCATAATCTTATTAATGCTATATAGTAATACACACCCGACGAGTTCACAAATTTCTGCACCATCATATGCTCCGATTGAAACGTCAAAATTTCCACCCTCCCCTTTTTTTATCCATACACTATCTTCATAGTATAACAATGTTTTACGACAATGCTTAATTATTTCCACCTTATCTAGAGGTATAACCATATATTCTTTAGGTAAATCTAACGCCCTATCCAACGTCTTTTCTGTTATTGAAGGATAAAAATCCTTTATATCATACTTAATAAAGGAGCACCTATTATCCTTCTCATACTCCTCAAACCACTTAATACAGTCATTAGTGCTCCTCCACTGGTTGATGTTCAATGCCCTTCTAAGTGATTCACATATTTCTTGTACGATTATCTTACTAATCCTACCTATTTGGGTCTTGGCCGGGTTAATGAGCCTACATTCTGGATTCGTCTTGAAATTACTTTTGTGGTCTTTTATAGTAATAAAACAATTCTTGGTATTGTATTTTTCTACTCTATCAACAATACCTAACTTATGCGCCAACATTTTTGCTTCATTATTTAACTCTTTTTCTAGATTAGGTGGTGCCTTCTTATAATTCTTAACCACCTCCTTAAATATCATTTGCTTATATTTTTCCTTTTCTATCTTATATAAATTGCCTGACTTATCTGACTTTACAAATATTTTTTTCGGACTCCTTAAATTTCCTCATATCCTCATACATTTTTTGTTGAATATTGTTGCGCATTTTCCTAAATTTTACCTCCTTAACCATTCCTATCATTTCAGCCTCAAATTTATCCATCTCTTTGATATGGGGTGGTGGTGGTGGTGTCTCGTGGTTTTAAACCCATATTTCTCCCTTCCCTCTTTTTCTATACCGTTAATTGTATTGAGAAAAAAATATGCTTTCCACCTCATATTTTTTATAAAGGATTCTATCCTCCTCAACAGAACTAACTTATACTGATGCCTATCAGGTATTGGTATGTTCTTGTATGAATAACTTATGTTCGCTCTCTCCATAGTAACAAGAGCAAAGAAAGTGCTCAATGGACAACACCATTATATATATATATATATATATATATATAATGTGTATGTGTATATATATATATATATATAAAGAATTTTAGTAATATACAGATTATATATGATATGTAATATAATATAGAATATATATAATATATATTATAAGAATTTTGGTTATATACAGATAATATATAATATATATATATATATATATATATATATATATATATAGATTATATATAATATAAGAACTTTAGTTATATACAGATTATATAATATAATATGGAATACATATATATATATAGATTATATATAATGCATATTTAATATATTTAAGAATTTTAGTAACATACAGATAAGTAAAGAAGTTGTTGGTAGCAATGAATGTAACTTGTTCTAGTTTTTTTTTTAATTCTTTATAATAATCTTTAGGTTATTGTTATCTAAAAAACTTGATAAGTGGATTCCTTTGTACCAGTCAAAAATTAATTATAGTAAATGTACTTTTTGTTTGTGAAAATTAACAATGTAACTAATTGTAAATTATACTTTTAATGGAATTAGTTTTATCTTTTTTATTTTATTTTATTATTTTTCCCGGAATATTTTAGTTAATAATGTTTTGGAGCATCAGAAAATAAGATTTTGATAATATTAAACTGTATAAGTTTCTATATTCATATAAGTATTAGCGAATTCATTGTGCAGCTTAGTGCTAGACACTGCAGATTGTTTGATTTGGAAGGTTCCGTTAAAAAGAATAGTTATTACAGGTTCGACTTTTTAAGTCTTGTTTGGTTGGTTTGCATTAGCCAGATTTTACATGTAACTCGTTATTCATCTATTGCCTTTGAGTACTTTGATCTTATTTTTTTTTATAACTTTCTATCAAATACATATTATCATCAAGGCATGCTGGATTCCCTTGTCTTTCACTGTCCATCCCTATTAGCCATCACTCTTGGTTAGGACCTTTAGATGACATTAAGTTTGCACAGAGCTGGTTAATGCAAATTTTTGCTGGTCAGCATATACTGGTATATTCATTTGTAGGAGTTCATAGGAGAATGTCTCTCATAAGTTGGTCCTTACTTCCCCAGCAGTGCCCACTATGTCTTGTTCATCTTACTTGGATGATTTAAATGATGTGAGTTAAGTGGCAGTATAACTGTGGTTTTGAAGGATGCTGCTTCCTGGATTTGTTCAAAACAGCATTCTTATGTAGTTCCCATCAAGCTTTTTCTCCTGGTGTTTTCTTAAATTTTAAGTGGTGCAGCCATACTATAGTACTGACATGACTGCAGTTTGGAAGAATTCCCATTTGCATCATATATTGTATAAGATATACGGCCTCTTAAAACCCTTACCTATTATCGATTACTTTTTACTTGGTGTCTGATACCTTTTACGTTTTACACATCTCTCTTTGCCTTTTTACTTTTTTTATTTATCTATTCACTGGAGATGATTGAGTCGTTAAAGAAAACAGTTACAAAATATCTCCTGACGAACAGAATAAACCACTTTATATATAGATTTGAAAATTAAACTATATCTTTAAGACCTGTCTTTGATTATTTTTTCTGCTTTTTACTTGATTTTGAATTCTTACCTGAGTTGACTGGAAGTATTTTACTTCATCTTTTTATTCTTTTCAAATTATTAAGTATTTTTTTCTTTTTATAGAGAAACTGTTACACAACCAAGTGTCAAGGAGATATTTTGTAAGTTCATATTTTTTTTCTATGAATAACTAACATAACCTTTCCCCGCACCAAAAAAAAAAAAAGAAGAAAAAATTATTTATGCATGGATTAGAATTTCTGTCTATAATCAGAGTTCTGTTTTTTGGCCTTTTGACTAAGATCAGGCTGTTGTATCTGTTTCACTTCTTCAGTTGTATTTTTGTTATCTGATAGGATGCTGTAAAAAATGATGCAAGCTTGGTCCTGAAGAATCCAATATCAGAAGTACCTCTCCATTGCATAAGGTTGGAATAGTATAATGCCTTCATGACACTGGTTGAGATGACTTGGTAATTATATACATTTTATAGAGTATATATTTATCCATCCTCTTTGCCATAGGCAGGATGGGGGACATAAGGTCATTTTTTAAGTGGGGTAAAGGATATTAGATATTATAGAAAATAATGATATTAGATATTATAGAAAGTAATGATATTAGATATTATAGAAAGTAATGATAAAAGATATTATAGAACGTAATGGGTATTGGAAATTGATTAAAGCACCAATTGTTTTTATTGCATCTAATTGCAAAAGTCGTTAAGGATTTTGAGCAGAAGGAGGAATCCAAACTGAAATTCTAGTTTGTTCATTCTTCTATTTCAAGATTAGTTTATATTTTCAATCTATTCTAAAAAGAATTTTAGAAAAAAATGAAAAAAAGGTTTTAAATCATTTTTAATTGAACATTTAATTCTATCAAAAAAAACATTCTAAAGAACTTTATCCTTCCGAACACCAAAACAGGACTAAATACATGATTATTTTGATTGCAATCAATTTTGTTTTAAACTCTTAAAACCAAAAGATTTGAAGGAAATTGTCTCTTTGTTCAAATACTTATGAGCATTACTCTATGTGTGTGTATATATATTTGTGTGTATCTCTGCCTCTACCTAAGCTGATAGAATTCTCAATCAAAAGAGAGCACAAAATATTCAGACCTTACTCCATGATGCGGGCATTTTTGGCATTTCTTCAATAGTCACTTATTTGAATTCTTTTATTACTCATAGCTAATATAAACTCACGGAATCTAAAATATCAAGCTTATGGTTCCAGAATGTTAATCTTTTATAGATTATTATTATTATTCAAGATGAAAAAAGAATGGCTATTACTTATTTTCTTGTCTCTTGATAAACACCTGAATAGTGTGCATGTGTTTCCAAGTAGTTTTCCCCTCATATGCAACTAGTTTAAAGAGGATTTTTATTGTTGTTTACTTGGGTAGGCTGAAAATTGCATGTGTCATATCTGCTATTAATGACTTCTTTTGACCAATGGAATCCAAGTGCTACAACACTGATGGAAGGAAGAATATGTTAAAAAAAAAGCCTCATTCAGTTACATTCTAAGAAAACATCTTTATTGTTATTTGTGATCCCTCTTCTTTTTCTAATTATCAATTCTGAAACCATCCAATTTAATCTAATTTTTTTTTTTTACGCTATTGCTATTTTTGATCTGATTTGGAAATTTGTTCCAAAAATATATTACTCTGTTAGCTAAAAAAAGTTCAATTGGTTAGTAGACTTAGTTTTTGAAATCCTTCCTGATAATAAATTTCCACTTTGAGGAGAAATATTTAAAAAAAAAAAAAATCTATCATCACAAAAAAATTCCATTGATTATTTTAAAAGTTTCAATTAGATCACTTCTCATTCTAGTTAAGTAATTTCACCAATCTTTCCTTTGTAATTGTAATCTTAGTCAGCCTATGAGTTTTTCAACTGACCTTTGTACGAGTCTAGAGTAGTCATGTGCACAATGTGAGCTGCATGTGACCCACACTACTTTCTGAATGGCCCACTTAATTTCATGAGAAAAATAACATATATTAAACATTTTGTTTGACTCATTTCACCCCAGTACCAAAGCTTGAAATAGTTTGACTAAACCAGAAATGTTCATAATTTTTTTCTCTTGGGAAAGACTTCTTTTTTTTTTCTCTTGGGAAAGACTTCTTTTTTTACTTTTGGGAAAGTCTTCTTTTTTTTTTTTCTTGGGAAAGACTTCTTTTTTTTTTCTCTTGGGAAAGACTTCTTTTTTTTTCTCTTGGGAAAGACTTCTTTTTTTTTTCTCTAAATTTTTTTTCATATAGTTAAATGAGTAAATGAGAAACAAATTTTATGTATATTTTTACAATAACATTATCTTTCAATTTAAGAGAAACAGATGAAATTATTTAATTATCAAATTGTTAAATATGCACCTGTAATTTGAAGAAAATAGTTTTAATAAAATTTTGATTCACAGATTATTGAAATATTTAATTTTCTTCAATTCACAAATTATATTCCTATTGAATACATTGATTTTTGAAGTATTTACTTTTTCTTTTAATATTTCCATAATGTATCACAGTAGTAAAATGTTTTAAGTATATTAATATCAGTGAGGATATAATACCAAGATTTCAATTATTTTTTATTGAAAAGACCTTTTCACTGAAATGAAAAAATTCAACTTTTCTTTATTTCAAAGGCTAACGATTATGAGTATGGTCTTTTGTAGTGACAAAGGTTGAGGTACGTTCAAAGGTTAACGATTATCAGTATGATCTTTTATAGTGAAAAAAGTTGAGGTACCTTCAAAGGTTAACGATTATCAGTATGGTCTTTTAAAGGGAAAAAGGTTGAGGTACCTTCCAATGCTAACGATCATGAGTATTGTTATTTGTAGTAAAATATTTGAGGTACCTTCAAAGGCTAACGATTATGTTTATAGTCTTTTGTAGTAAAAAAGGTTGAGGTACCTTCCAATGCTAACGATCATGAGTATTGTTATTTGTAGTAAAATATTTGAGGTACCTTCAAAGGCTAACGATTATGTTTATGGTCTTTTGTAGTAAAAAAGGTTGAGGTACCTTCCAATGCTAACGATCATGAGTATTGTTATTTGTAGTAAAATATTTGAGGTACCTTCAAAGGCTAACGATTATGTTTATGGTCTTTTGTAGTAAAAAAGGTTGAGGTACCTTCCAATGCTAACGATCATGAGTATTGTTATTTGTAGTAAAATATTTGAGGTACCTTCAAGGGCTAACGATTATGTTTATGGTCTTTTGTAGTAAAAAAGGTTGAGGTACCTTCAAAGGCTAACGATTATGTTTATGGTCTTTTGTAGTAAAAAAGGTTGAGGTACCTTCAAAGGTTAATGATTATGAGTATGGTCTTTTGTTGTAAAAAAGGTTGAGGTACCTTCAAAGGTTAATGATTATAAGTATGGTCTTTTGTCGCGAAAAAGGTTGAAGTACCTTTAGCACAAAATTTACTTTGAATTTTTTTTTTAGTTGTATAGACCACATGCTTAGCCATGTCTTGTGTGTCCTGTTTCTTGAAAAAAGATTTTCTATACTTGGACTGGAGTTTGCTTTAAATTAATATTTAAAATCCTAAGATACAAATGTTTAAAAATGTATATTTTTTTGACTTTTATTTCAGTTAAATCATTCAAGCTGATAAAGACACGAACGATGATATTACTTATCTTTCCCTTTACATACACAGGTGAGTAGGTGCATTTTTTTCTTCACCACTTTAACCCAATTCCTATGGCAGAATTAACTCAATTCTTATTGTGTCTAATCTATTGTTTGAATTTATTGTATTGGAGAAAAAAGACCTAACCAATAAAATGAAACACAGTTTCTTCCAGGCAGCGGTCACATCAATACTGCTATATGGGTGCACTACATGGACTCTAACAAAACGGCTGGAGAGGAAGCTAAACGGCAATTACACAAGAATGCTGCAAGCAATCTTGAACAAGTCCTGGCGGCAACACCCCACAAGACACCAACTGTACGGCCACATGCCTCCCACCACGAAAACTATTCAAGTTAGACGAACCAGACATGCAGGACACTGCTGGAGAAGCAGGGACGAACTCATAAGAGATGTACTCTTATGGACCCCCACACATGGTCGTGCGAAGGCAGGACGACCAGCACGAACATACATTCAGCAGCTATGTGAGGATACGGGATGTTGTCCTGAAGACCTGCCTAGGGTGATGAACGATAGGGAGGAGTGGCGAGAGAGGGTCAGGGATATCCGTGCTACCAGCACGACATGATGATGATGATAATCAACTACACAGATTTCCTTGACTCTTTATTGCCATCTGTCCCTATTAGTTATTGTTTATGGCAAATCCTTCAGACGGCACCCAGCACAGAGCTGATGAATATAAATTTTTGTTGTTCAGCCTATGCTTGTGTGTCTGTATGTAGTAGTCCATAGGATAATGTCATCCTTACTTCTTCAGCCATGGCCAGCATGTCTTACTTTTCTTACTCGATGGTTTGTGAGATGGGTGGTAAAACATATACCTCTCTGCCTGTTATAGGGTTTTCAATTCTTTTTCATTTTAGGCAAACAGTTTGATGTCGTCCATGTAGATCAAGTGGTTGATTTTTTTTTTGTGATTAATGAAGTTTGTATCCACCTGTGCATGTGATTCAGAGGCATCATTGCTATTACAAATAGTAATGGTGATAATGCATCTCCCTAAAAGATCCCTCAATGGATTTTCACTCCAGTAAAGCTATTTCCTTCTGCTGTCAGTTCCACTCTCCAATTTTCCATGGTATTCTTGATAAACTTTATGACTTCATTGGATATCTTGTACATTTTACAGTCTATTATCCTGCTTTGCGGGACCATATCATATACCTTTTTGTCGTCAATCCATGCCATAGCTAAATTTTTTCATCTTGTTTTGCTCTCCTTGAGGATGTGTTGATCAATGTATAGTAGATCTCCTGTTTCTCTCATTCCCTTGTAGCATTATTATTATTATTAGTTGAAACTATATTATAAATTATTGGTGTTTGATAGGAATACTTGAAACCATATAACTCTGAAAACAAATGATTCTTATTGAATAGGAAAAGTTACTTTAAATCATATAATTGTGTAAAAATTATTAGTATTAAATAGGAATACTTCATACCATATAATTTTGTGCAAATAAATTGTTATCCTATTTACCAACCTCTCTGCAAGGTCAATTTTTTAAGCGGAGTTTAACAGGTTTGAATTCAGAGTTTCCTTCTCCTAGACTAGTTGCCTCACCAAGGCTGAAGAACCTAGTCTGCCCTACTATTTACCCATAGCTGGAGGGAGAATATTTGGATTCATACCTTTCCCAAGGGTATTAGTGCTATGTGAAATGCAATCAGTCCAGGATTTGAACTCGTGTCGCCGTGTCCAATTCCTGCAACGATAACCATTACACCACGGGCATCTCCCTATTTTATCTTATAGGTGCTAGAAAGTAGTGGCTTAAGTTTATTTACACTGATATAGCAATACTTGAAACTAAACGGTAGGCAAAAAAATGACTAATATTAAATAGAATTATTAGTGTTAAATAGAAATACTTTAAACCATTTAACCTTGTGTTAAAAATAGATAATAGATAAATAGAATTTAGTGTAAGATAACAATACTTGCAACAGTGTTCTGGGTTTGACAGTAAACTGTATCTGATGGTGAGGCTCCAGTTATAGAGTTTGGGGAATGAGGAGTATCCCTTCATCATTATTACTCTCAGGTCCACTCTGACCCAGAGTGGTAGTACTGGTTAGGGTCCCACCTGTTGGTCAAATAGAACTGTTCAATCATTTACTAAGGATTATTATAATTAGTTTTTTAAAAAATATTCAACTATGTGCAAATTGTTTGTATTAGATAGAAATACTTGATAAATAGAATTACTGGTGCTAAATAGTTGTACTTGAAACTATTCAACTATGTGCAAATAAATGATTTATATTGAATAGAATTATAAGTTTTTGAAAGCAATACTTGAAATCATTTAACTGTGTGTAAATAAATGCTTAATGTTAAAGAAAATTATTATTTTTAGCCGGCAGTACTTAAAACCATTTAACTGTGCGCAAACAAATGAACTCTAGCTCATTTAAAAATAATTTTATCCACAAATTATTCACTTAGAAATCATATATATATATCTTATATACACACACACACACACACAGAGGGTTTGGCATTAAATAACCCATAAGGGTTGATATGCCATAAAACACAAGCAACCAATATAAATAATTTTCAAACAGATCTATTTGACATATAGATGTAACCCTAATAGGTACTATGACTTCAGGTCAGAGTAGACCTGGGAGTAATGGCAATGAAGGGGCACTCCATACTCAGCAGATTTTCAGGTGTGGCACATCACCATTAGACATAGTTTAGTGTCATATCTAGGAGCCCTTTTTTGGTGGAGGTGGGAGGGTCTTACACCTCTGCAGGGGATACAATCAATGTATTCTATACTTCACCAATAGGCTGGTTGCCTTTTGCTAGATGTCAGCTTGAGAGGTAAAAAGTGGCAGGTAATGTTTTGATTTCTTTTCATTACCAGTATTTTGTAGATAAAAAAATTCTTTCCTTTTTTATTTATTATAAAAAAGAATAATAATTGAAGTTAGTTGTTCTGTTTTATAACAGATTTATGTATTTTCTACTGAATTTATTTAAAGAAATTAAATATCTTAACAGACAAATGAAGAAGCTTTTAAATGATCTGTATGTAGGAGTAAAAATCAATTTAGCTTGTGTGAATAGGATTATTTTCATCATCATCACATCGCGCTGGTACCGAATTATCTTGTCTACACAGACACACACTGCAATGAATATTTACTTGTTTGGTCTCTGAAACTGCTATATACAACTTATGATTATATAAAGCTGGTACATCTTTTTCTTCTAAAAAGTTTGATATTAGTTTAAACCTCACTATACTGATAAAATTCTTGCACACTATTATATCGATACTAAATTAATTTGCCCAAATTGACTAAAATTGACACCCCTGAGTTATGTTCACAAATAATAACTAAAACATATTTTTTGGTCCCTATTCATGATTTATTGTATTTAAATATACATTGCTTCATAATTAAACATTTTCATGCTATTCAACAAATAGTTACTCACCCCTACACCATAATGGAATTATGTTTTCAGGCTCAAACCCTTCAAATTCGACATCAAAATCAGAATTACCAAACTATGAAATTAACTTGTCATCTTATTTTGTTATTGAATTTGAAGTTTTACTCTCATTTTAAATTTTGAAATATGTTCCACAAGCTGGTGATGTGACACACTAATCATAAAGAAATCACTTATTTCAATTTTTTTCTATTGGTCAGTAAAAATAAGATATGTGTACTACGTTATATGAAATCTGGAGAAGTCTGGAAAGTACCCTCTATAAAGAAAATATGAGTTAACTTAGTTGCCATGTCTTGATTATAGGTACTAGGAACTGATTATATTTGTTTCCTGTCCAGTAAGGGTTAAATGTATATATAACTACAGAAGAAAATGAAAATGTGATATTTTGAAATCATTTTTTTTTTTTTCCAGGGTTAGAACTGACTTTCTTCAGTAGTGTCTATGGTACTTGTATTGCTAACAATACTCATTTTGGTGTTGATGCTAAAGGTCTCATTGGTATCTCTGGGATTATTATTGGTGTTGGCGAAATTTTAGGTAAGTGTCAACCCTCAGTCTCTAAATATTCCTTATTTTCTTGCACTTGAATTTTAAAAATGGTTACCTTAGAAATTTATTTTGTTATATATTCACATGGAATTTCTTTTTATATTAATTCTCTACTTATATTAGTTTGTTTAATGAATATTTTATGAAATCAGAATATTGACCTTTTAAAGAAAAATATTTTGTATCTTATTTGTTATTAGTTTATTTACAGCTATATAACCACCCCCCAAATAAGGTGAACATTCCCTAAGTGTGTTAATTCCATAATTTTTGCTGGGATAATTGCTGATTTTATATCAATGAGTTGTCAAAAACAAAACAAAAATGTCAACATTAAAGGTTCCCAACCTTTTCAGTCCAGGGGCCACAAAACTCCATAAGTCCTTGAGCTATGATCTTAAAAAGATAGGAAAAAACCTGGCAAAATTTACAAGCTAACAACCATAATGTATTAATGAAACTTCTGTTGTTGCATCACAAAAAGATGTAAAATTAGAGTTAAAGGAAGAGGTGGAGAGAAGGAGCACATCGGACAAGTGATGATTTGACAGTTATGAATGTAGTGTAGTCTTGGTGTCTTACAGTGCAGCGTGTAGTGTCAAACATGTTCCCTACTTGCTGAGTGTGGGTGATAAGAGATGGAGAATTATCTAGATGTAAGTGGTTCTTATAGAAATCAAGGATGTGGAAAGCATGAAACTTGGGCTTCAAATCTTCTGAACAATGACAATCAAGGAGTTTTATTTTTTGTTAGAATGATACTTCTTCACAGCCCAAATCAAATTGGAGCATATCATTTTATGTCAGCAAAGCAACTGGCAAATGCAAAGTGGAGGTCATGGATAAACTGCAGATGCACAGTGATGTTGATATTTTCAGAAAAAGATGACAGATGTGGAAAGTGAGACAAGTTGTTCTTCATCAGATGAAATTCATAGAGTTGGAGCTTCTACTCAGGTAGAGAGATACATGAGTACCTGTCAATATGATAAAAACATGAGTATAAATATATGAGTATCTTTCAATATAATGATAATACAGGAGTATCGATCAATATGATAACAACATGAGTATAAATACATGAGGGTGTCCTCGTGGTGTAATGGTTAAAGCGATGAACTGCGGAATCGTAGTACGCGAGTTCGTACTCCAGTCGCGCTATTACGTTCACTTTCGGTCAAATACCCTTGGGAAAGGTATGAACCCCCTTATTCTCCCTCCAGCTATGGGTAAATAGTAGGACAGACTAGGTTCTTCAGCCTTGGTGAGGCAACTAGTCTAGGAGAAGGAAAACTCTGAATTCAAACCTGTTAAACTCTGCTTAAAAATTGACCTTGTGTCATATCCTGCCCGAGCGGAGGGGTTGGTAAATAGTATAAATACATGAATATCTATCTATAAAATAATAACCAACTAAAACCATAACTTTGAACTGTAATGCATTCTCATTGAATGAATGACTGCACAGATGGGTTTTGAGATCCAGTTGACTGGCCACGTAAGTTATGTGGGTATCAAAACAGGATATGTATCTGTCTTAAGGTAAACAAAACATGGTGGAAATGCCATGTAAATTGTATGGGTGGCATGTTGGAATGAGGTGTGACCACGATGATTATGTGGGCATCCAGAAAATTATGTCATGAGTCAAGATTTTTGACCCTGTTGGGAGGTGGGAATGAAGACCTGACAGAAGAGTCACTAGATGTTACACTCTCTGGGCGGTGGATTTGTATTAGACGGCCCAAGTTTGAGAAGTAGAGAAAGTTCTAACCAGTACAAGACTTGCTAAAGTTGAAAGTGGATATGATTTCAGGAGAAAGAAGAGGTGCCTTGCGAAGGCTCTGAAGTTGAAAAACACATAGAAGCTGAGATGATTAGATGTTTTGAGTTAGCCTTGTACTAGTCTTGCGAAAGAAGAACAAAGAAGAAATGGAGATGATGAGACGTTTTGAGTTGACCTGTACCAGTCCTGCAAAGGAAGAATGAATAAGAAGCAGTTCACTGAAGATTACATATCTCCCTCTGTGTATTTATCTTGGTTGTTCTTGACTCTCTCCTTCAAACTACTATTTCTTTATGAAAGAAAAAGAAAAGAAGATAATATTCTTATACGTAAGAGTTGTTGATCTTCATTCTTGGTATACAACATGGGCATGTGACCCCTGTCCTTCATCACTGGGGGTGTCCTAGTAGCATTATGGTTAAAGCGCTGGACTGCGGAGTCATAGTAAGTGAGTCCGAACTCCAGTCTGGCTATTATGTTCACTTTTGGACAAATAACCTTGGGAAAAGTATGAACCCCCTTATCCTCCCAGCTCTAGGTTAAATAGCACCACTGCTGTTCTTCTAGAAGGATGGCTTTGGCATTAAATAACCCACGAAGGTTGATATGCCATTAAACAAAGAAGACACCTCATCACTGCACTTTTTTGTTTTGGGGTTAAAAATCTTCTAGAAACTATCATTGATCTAAAATAATCATGTAAATTTATATGTGTTGCATTCGAATATAAATGTTTATTGGATATGAAAAAAAATCAGGTTTGCCTGTTTATAATAATCTTTGTGCTACAGTTAATGTAATCTCTAGTTTTTTGTACAAGACAATGATAGGATCTTCTGCTAGATTTTTTTAAAAAACACCCTCATCCTAAGCAAGGTCAGTTGGCACTTATAGGCAGACGGTTACAAAATGTCAATTGTAGATAATGAATTCAATTAAAATGTATAAGAAAGGGACATCCAAGCAGAAATTCGAACTTAGAAAGGATAGAACACTGATTACCTAAAATCATTATCACAGATTCCTTTTGACTCTCTCACCATCCATCCCTACCAACTCTTGGTAAGTCATCAAAATGGCACACAACATCTGCACAGAGTTTTGGCTGCTAGGCTAACACCGGTGTGTCCATATGTAGGAGTCCATTGGAGAACGTGGCTTATGAGTTTGTTTTTACTTCCCAATGTGTCATTTTTTATTTTACTTGGATGATTTGTGATATGGAAGGAAAGTGGCAGAACATCTATTTTTGTGGGTTACCGCATCCAGGATTCGTTCAAAACAGCATGAATTATCCTTGTGTAGTTCCCATCCATCTTTTTCTCCAAACTGTTTGTTAATCTACATGGTGCAGCCATATAGAAGTACTGACACAGCAACAGCTTGGAATAGATTAATAATTTCTGAAAAATTATTATATTTTCTTTTCTTCAACAATAATTTAAGATTTATCAATATTTAAAATTACTTTGTCTATTATCATCTTTTAATTTTTTTCACTTTCTTGTAATTTACAGGAGGAGTTGTGTTTGGTTTATTTGGTAAATGGACAAATCGTTTTGGTAAAGATCCTTTTATTTTGATGGGCTTTATTGTTCACATGTTGGCATTTTACCTTATATTTCTCAACATCCCTTTTAACACACCTTTTGAAGAATCAAGCCAAGGAACATTCATCAAATCAAAGTAAGTTACAATTGATTTTAAATATTGCACAATTACAAGTGAAGAAATATTTAGATATAGAATTATAAAACCTTATAGGATCCACACTTTTTTATTTTTAATCAAATCAACAAAGAAAACGTAAATCAGAATATTCTAGAAAAAAGATCCAAACTTAACTCCCTTAGAATATTTTAAGCCAATCAGCAAACACATACAGATTAGAACATTCTTGAAAAAAAATGGATCAAAGATTTTTCATAGAACCAAAAAATAGTCGCCACAAAAAATAAGTAATTTCTACGATTATCATAGGTTAGATCAGGTCACAAGTTGTGTTTACTTATATGTCTGTACATTTGAACTTTAGTTGACCTGAAATAAAATCTACCTGCGTAAACTTAAAATATCTTATTTTGATCCACTCAAAGAGTATACGAGCCCAGAATTTTTTAGTTCAAAGGAGGAGGCAACATACAGGTGAACACAGATGACATGAAGATGATACACGTGGAAGAAAAAGTCAGAAGCACTCAAATACACTAACACGCCAACTGTGGGCTTGAATGACCAATAGATTAAGTGACTAAGACATACCAGAACTCACACATACCCGCACACATATACATGTATGTAAGTACGAGTTGACCTCTCTCTTTTATTCTTGACAAAAATATACTTGGT
Organism: Sepioteuthis lessoniana; assembly: GCA_963585895.1. Taxonomy (NCBI): domain Eukaryota; kingdom Metazoa; phylum Mollusca; class Cephalopoda; order Myopsida; family Loliginidae; genus Sepioteuthis; species Sepioteuthis lessoniana. The sequence goes on from OY757910.1 coordinate 119,454,656, forward strand.
TTAACATACAAACACACACCTCTATACATAGCACAAATTTATGAATATTACTACCTTTTTATTTGTTATTTATCCAGTTGTGATAAAGTAAAATTGTTTGTTTTTTAACATTCTTGTTTTTGTCAATTTTCTTTCGTCTACATTTGTTTATACAAACTGTGTTGTATATTGTGGAACTAGCACTCTGATTTACATCTTAGAGAAATACTTATTCCTCCACAACCTCATGGCTCTCATACAGTTTTCAGTAGTTCTAAAAAAGTGTCTTTTGTTTTATTCACTGAAGATAAAAAAATCAGAAAATAAATAGCTCATTGCAAATTGTGCTGATATTGAATAAAAACTTTCTCTGATTTAATAGTTCATAATCCTTGATGGCTAATGGGGCCCTGTTGGCGAGGCTTAGAATATACTCATTGTATCCCCTGAAAAAGGGAACCCCTATCCAAAAAAGATTGTTTGGATTTGACACTAAACTGTATCTGATAGTGAGGCTCCAGTTCTGGAGATCTAATGAGTGTGGAGTACCTCTTCATTGCTATTACTCCCAGGTCCACTCTGAACTGTTAAGGTCATATATGTTTGTTTGAAAATAGTTTGTATTTGTTAGGAATACTCTGTATGCCAAAAAACTTTTAACAGGCTTCACAAAAAGTGTTAATTTAAAGGTACAATCAATACAATTCTATCATCTCAAGGCATAAGATAATCCCAGATGGTTTGACATGCCATTTCCTTAAGAAATAATCTTTTACTTAAATTTCTGTTATTCTTTTCTAGTGTATCAACTTTCATTTGCTTATACATTGTTTTCCCCAAATATGACTGTTCTACATCAAATCCTATACTGCTAAAAATATTTGTATCTAAAATATGTTAGGGGAGATGCTGGAAACTTTTACACATTCCTAGGTTTTATAAATTCAAATTTTTTTTGCTGAAGACTCCGGGAACTTTTTCACGTTCAATTTTGTAAATTACCAAGTAAGAGTAGCCTCCCTTATTTGAGTGAACTCTTGTCAATTCTTCACTTTTAGTTAAACTTTTAAGCATTTCCTAATTGTTTATAAGTGGTAAATAAGTACATCAGTATGCGGTCATAATTTTTAAAGTTTGTTTTCTTGTTATAGAAATGTTTTAATTTGAATTAGAACAGTTATTCTGATTATATTAATATTCTATAGTGTCAAATAAGATTTGTGCTATCATCAACCGATATGTCTCATACTGTCTATTTTTGTACAAAATGGAAATAAAAACTGATATGTCTCGAGTGACTTATTCTTACAGGCACATTTTAGTCATTTTATTCTCTAGCTTCTTCAGGCGTATCCTACTGGAAATTTTATGATGATTTTCACCTCTCTGAACCAAAAAGATCATGTTGGTTTATGTTTTTTTTTGTGTTAGTAGCCATTTGTAATATGACTTGTGTGCATGTGCTCTCTTAATATTACTATGACTTATACACGGGCATTAGTTATAGCGAACATAAGGGTGACAGATAGCAGGGTAGGCAGGATGATAGATTGAAGCAATCCAGAATAAGAGTGACGTTTGTTTGGAGTACATAGAATGGACCTCTGGGAGAGAGAATGTTGAAATGAGTATTGTTGTTGAGGGAACTAGACTTCATTGTGAAGAAAGAAGACAAATTCCACCTGCTTGCATTAGTCAACATGAAAAATAAGTCTTGTGGCACTGTTTGCTACTAAGTAACAATTGTTGATTGTTTTGTTTTGGTTTGGTTTATGGTGTTTTAGGGAAATTGAAAGGCAGAACCTGCAGACTGCTGCCTCCGATGAGCCAACTGGGATTTGTCATTTAAAGAGACAATGAGTGGTATGGTGTATATGCAGGTAGAGCAGCAAACGTTTACGTGAATTCAGCAATCGTCCATGGCTGGATAAATAACTGGTGGTGAGCCGAGTGAATGAGAGAAATGAAATGTGACAATGAAGCTGTGTGAATTGAATTCCTTTCATTCCAACACCAAAAGAAAGAAACAAGAAATGATGAGCAAAATGGCCTACCTCAAAGTTTTAAAATGGCATGAATGTATCTTGCGTGTAGAGTACCGGAAGTATAGAAAAACAGAAGCATGAATGTTGTTGGGAGTGCATCTCATCTATGGTGGGACGAGGTTTGCAACATATGCAAATTTTGGTCAGCCAGAGTCGGTATAAAAGAAGCATTGTGGGGAAGGGCATTCATTGCTTTACAGTGGAATTGAGCAATCCAGTGTATTGATGTGAGAGAGAGGACCAGTCATGAGCAGTTAAAAGGTTTCAGATGTATCAACCCTTTTTGGGTCATTTAATGCCAAATTAAATTTCAAACAATTCAGTTTAGTATAAGTATAGATTTTGTTTACAAACAGTTAAATATAAAAACAGTTCTATTTCAAACAATTCAGTTTAGTATGAGTATAGATTTTATTTACACAGAGTTAAATATCAAAACAGTTCTATTTAGCATAAGTACATAGTTTAGTTCTATTTGACCGGTAGATAGGACCCAATAACGTGCTACCACTTTGGGCCAGAGTGGACCTGGGAGCCATGGCAATGAAGGAGTACTCCGCATTCCCCAAAGCTCCAGCATTACTGGAACCTCACCATCAGATTGTTTAGTGTCATATCCAGGACACTTGTTGGGGAGTGGGATTCTTACCCCTCTGCAGAGAAGCAGTTGGTGTATTCTACAGCCCTACCTCCAGCCGACTGGGCAAATAACAAGTCTTGTTTGCTCCCCACTTTTTTCAATTTATGGCATCTGAAGAAGGCCAGAGAATAAAACTGCTGTAACATTGTGACACTAATAACAACCAAGATGTTGATACTAGTTTGGGTATATCATTGAATAATAATGATAATTCTGCTATTTGAGGTAAAGAAATTTGGTCTCTGAATGTAATTGTACTGTTAAGAAAATGCCTGTCATAAAATTTCTTTAAAAATATTTGATAAATTTGTTCCATAAAATTAAGGCAGGAATAACCAACTTCTGATCTATGCAGGAAAAGAATCTCATTGCATGATTAAATGGGGTAAATTACACAATATGTGTATGCTATGGAGTTGTGCTTTATTTTTTTCTTTATGAAGATTTCCTGTGTTTGTACAAATCCATTGTAGAAATCCCAAATGCATTGGATTTTGTTCATCTTTGGCAATCATTTTCTGGAATAAAAAAAAATTCTTCAGAATTAAATCAGTTGTTTCAGAATAATGTATAGATGTAAACAGACGTTTTCAGCTCTGAAATTGGTTAAAAACCAAATAAAAGGCAGTAATACCCATCTTGTTTTTATGTTAAATTGCTAAGTTATATTAAAATGCTGTATGTATTTATGTTGAGATTTTTATTTTATTTTGGAAAACAATATAGAGAATTGCTATCAGTCCAACAATTGTTAATATGATTATTGATATAACTGAGTTCATATATAAAAAAAATTGAGTGTAAATTTCTGCTCAGCAACAATATTACTGTTCAATGCTTCATTGTGGCCTTGGAATTTGCTGTGGATGTTTATTATTGTATTAAAAGGTTAAATATATTTACAAAATCAACTGAAAAGTTTATAGGTTGGCCAAAATACTTTCATGGAATGTGATCAAATTAGGTTTATTTTTCAACCGAGTTCCCCTGGCAGTCAACACCCTTCTTCTATCAGTGTTGCAGTGCTTGAATCTCATTGGTCAAAAAATTCATCATCAGCAGATATGATGTCATCAAATGAACGTTTCAACCCTCCCTCTTTTAGTATTTTTAAAAATATATGTGTTGAATGACACTATGGAGAACAATGAAGACAATTGTTGATATAATTCAGTTTATCTATGTTTGGAGAAATTTGGAGTTTGGAGGAGAAAGATGACAGAAAACTGAGCACATTTGAGAATGGCTGCCTCGGAGTTTCTTGTATGAATCATATAAAAATGGGCAATATAAAAACTAAACTTGAGATATCAAATAAAATGACTGATATAATCAAGAAGAAAAGATTGAAATAATTTGGTCATGTATTATGGAAGGACAATGCCAGCTATATCAACCATTATCAAAAAAAAAAAAAATCAGACAATGAACATTTAGTTTGAAAGTTGATTTCAATAACGTTACTGACTCAGACAATCCTGTTGTACGTATCTGCCTACGCAAAACGCCTTTTTCGAACTCGCTCGCCTGTGCCCTCCATGCCTCTTTTTATACACCTGGCATGTCTCATTTGCATAGGAACGGCAAGAGTCTGCGTTACTCACATGAGATAATCAAATACAAAAGCAACTGTGTGTCGCCATTTTAGCTTTTTTTTTGCTAAGCGACTGAACCTTTCAAAACGTGCCCACACACTAGTCAGGTAAGTTACGATTTACTCTACTTAACATCAAAGTGAATGGATTGGCCTAATAAGAGAGGACACATAACGACTTCTGCTAAAAGTACAAAGAATAGCAAATGACTGAAGGAAATAGAGGTTCTGTGTGGACAAATATGTGCAGGGAAAATTAATATTTATAAGATATTAAAAAAGAATTGTCAGAATTTACAATGATATTCCATGATCCATAAAATTATAGCTTTTGAAGTTTTTGAAATTATTTTTCATCATCTCATTTTGACATTTCGTATTTAAATGAAATTTCTTGAAATTCCATTGGTTAACAAATCTTATCTGTTAAATAAACTTAAATGTATTGAGAAAATAAAATGCAATCAATTTAGTTTGTAATCATCTAAGGGACGTCACTCGACTAGATTAAATCTGAGTTACCTCTCTTAAATAAGGTTTATGATTTGAGTTGTTGGGTTAGCTAATTTAGACAATCGTTTTTGCTTATCAAGCCTTTATTTTATGGTATGAAACCAATTTGAGAGAAAGCAAAATATGTTCTCTTTATTAAATCATTGATTTTCATCGTTAAGTTTGATAATGTAAAGATTCCACAAATATAGAAAAGAGAATCTGTACAATTCAAACATTGTTTTTGAGTTGAGGTCATTTTTGATGATTTTACAACATCAATCTGAAAAGTCAAAATAAAAATGTAGTACGATGTAATGAGTCCATGTTTTTCTTTAACCCATATTCGTTCATCTCTAAACATTTTGGGGTGAATTTTATATTATATCATCTCCACAACTCAATGAATATATGTAACAGTTATTCTGAAATATATTTTGTTTTTTGAGTTGAAGGTGACATGAATTGAAATTCCAACATTCAGACATCTAAGATTTGAAAATTAATGATTAAAATCTTATCTGTGTGTTAGGAAACAAAAACTTTAGGTGATAGACAAAAACGAATGCGATTTTAAAATTTGTGATCCCTAACTTAGCTGGAAACAACTCAAGTCACCAGAAAAAAAGTGTGTTATTGGACAACAAATGACTTACTTGAATCTCTTGTTTTGCTGAGGGGAAAAATATTTTCAAGACTTCTTTCTTTCAAGCTTTTTTCCTGGATGATTTTGAATACAGAGGCACTAGTAGCATAATATTTATCATCATAGAAAGTGGACATGGTTACCTGAGTTCAAAACCTGAACAAGGCTTTTTGCATTTCACATTGGGTAAATAGTTGGATTGAACTCTTTAACCATGGGATGGAAAACTCTGAATTCAAACCAATTGTAGACCTGGAGAGGGATGGACCAAACCAGGCTATCTTTACCTAAGATATGCTTCATGAGTGGTGCCCCAACAACCAAATACGTCTTTTAGAATAATTTCATTATTATAGGATTGTGATGTTACCCCCTCGGCCACCACATTACATCAACTTCTTTGAACCATTTCACTTCTTGGCCGGTGATCAACTAGTGGTTCCGATAGGGGTATCGCACATTTCTTTACTGCTACAAGAAATACAATCGTGGGAGTGGGAGAAAAAAAAAACAAACGAACAATATGCTTGGAGTTAACTCAAAGTGCAAGACAAGGAGTTATGTAACACTCTGCATTCCTGGTAGCATATATAGACTAACGCTAGCGTGGATTTCTAGTGAAAATTCTACAACGCTACTGGAATGCCGACTCATCTTGACTTGTCTTCCCCACTGGTACTGGACTCACTCATGCCGACTTGTCTCTCTGCTCTCCGGTGTCAACTGGTCACTCGCGTCACCCTTCGCCAACTGCCTTCTTCGAGCTCCTTTTCCCAACTTTCTCACTCGCATTCCCTTCCTACTTCCGGTCACCCAAGATCTCGAGTCCAAAACCCTTTGTCTGGTTTCGCGCCAAAACAAACAAAGGAATCGTCTGCTTGGCGGACCACCTACATAGTGTTGCAGGATTATGAATAAAATTGTAGCTGTATTTTAGAATTTCTTTTTCTGTTCAGTGGTTTTTAAGCTTTTCACTTTGTCTTTTTAAAGAGAAAATATCTATTTTTCCTTTATTATTATTATTATTATTATTATTCCTTGCAAGTTTTTCACACTAACGTTAGCTAATAGTCTTTTACTGAAGTCTGAGTGACAGGAAGTCTCCTCTGGTCTCCAGGACTCTTCTCAGTATTCTTGCTGACCTCAACAATGCTGTAGTTTGGATGGTCACAGTTTGTCCTCTGATTTCTAACTCTTCTAGGCCCCTTACCAAGCCCTTGGGGATTGTTCCAAGTGCTCTAATTACAATGGGTACCAACGTCACGTTCATGTTCCATAGCTTTTTTTAGTTCTCCAGCAAGGTCCAAGTACTTTTCTCTCATTATTATCATCATCTTCATATTTACACCAGTTGATAAGCCAAGACTTGGATTCTTGCTGGTTATGATGTTAATTAAGTTTCCTTTTTTTATTTGAGTAATTATGAGCATTTACTATAAAAAATAAATCCAAAGAACAGAAAATACATTTGCCAATTATGTTTTTTTTTTTATTATGAAGTGATTATTGTGCTATGAATTTCAGTTTTGTAGTGAAATATTGTTCTTTGAATGAGTTAAACTTGAGATTGATGAATTTAAACATTTTTGTTTTTTGTCCACTTGGACATTAAATATTTTATACGCCCAACTCAAAGAACTACCCATAAAATGTTAGTAGTTTATACAGTTATTTGTATTTATTCATTTTATTTATCATTCATTTTATTTTGTATTATCTTTCATTATTTCAAAGTTTTTTTCTTTAGGTGTGATAAAAATAACTCAAAATTACGAGATGAAAGAAATTTCTATTAAAAAAAAGAAATGGCTAACAATACATCATCTCAGAAACAAATGAAAATTACAATTTATTGTTTATAAATGTTTGTATAAAGTTTTATGATTGATTAATTTATTTTTATTTCTAGTGTGATTGTTGCAATGATTTGCAGTTTCCTATTGGGACTTGGAGACAGTATTTACAATACACAGGTAAATTTGAATAGTTTATAAAGGAATAAAATGTTTACCTCTAAAAATGACATGGTTATTAGTAAGAGATCTGAGATGATTTTGATAATACAAGGGAAGTCAAAAATTATGCAATATTTTGATACATGCTAGAAATTTCAGTGCGTACATCATGTGACTGAAGCAGTTCAAGCTATGGTAGGTACTCACTGTGGTTTAGTTTGGTATCTTTGTTTAATGGCATATCAACCTTCTAGGGTTATTTAATGCCAAATCCATTTTACCAATGAGACCTTTGGCATCAACACCAAAATGACTATTGTTAGCAATACAAGTACCATAGACACTACTAAAGAAAGTCAGTTCTAACCCTGGAAAAAAACAAAAACAAAAATGATTTCAAGATATCACACTTTCATTTTCTTCTGTAGTTATATAGTGGTGCTATTTAACCCATAGTTGGGAGGATAAGGGTGTTCATACCTTTCCCAAGGGTATTTGTCCAAAAGTGAACATGATAGTGTGACTGGAGTTCAAACTTGCTTACTGCGATTCCACAGTCCAGTGCTTTAACAATTACTGTGGTTGGTAATATCATTGTATTTGGTTTGTTGACATTGTGCATTGCTTCACCCCCATGTGTGATATAAAAGTTTCACAGGTGAATATGCAGTGTAGCCTATTTGGGAACATGTTTTATAAACCGGACATTGGTATAATGGCTAGAGTGTTCACCAACGGCCCTGGAGACCTGGGTTCAATCTCTAGTCGAGTCATACCAAAGACTCAAAAAATGGTACTTGATACTGCCTTGCTTAAAACTCAGCATTATAAGGTATGGATCAAGGGTAAAGTGGAGCAATCCAGGGAAAGGAGTAGTTCCCTCCCCTACACCTCGGTGTAGTAGCTATCAAAAAGGGGGCCCTTCGAGTCACCCTTGACTTCGGTCGCCAACTTACTTTTTACTTTACTTTTTTTATGAGTTTAAACTAGGCAATGATGCTGCAGAAATGGCAAAAAGCAGCTGTTGTGGAAAAAGTGAAGGCATAGTTGATCAGAGAGTATTAACCAGATGGTTCAAGAAATTTTGCTTGGGTTTCAAGAATCTTGATGATCAGGCAAGGCCAGGTAGGCTTAAAAGTCTGGATTCTAAAACCATACTCCAAACCTTAGAGGCAAATTCGGTGAGTAGCATTTGAAGTCAGCATCTTACTGTCCAGTGTGGTTTGTCATGAATTATGCCGCATGTTAAAAAAATATTGCAAAACTTTTGACTTACCCTTGAATTTTCATATTCAATCATAGAATCCTCACAATTAGTCCAGAATTGTTTGTTGTTGCTGGTATGTTCCTTAGAGAAGAGATAGGTTCCATTAAATGACTCCTATGACTCTTGGTATTTAAGAAAACTAAAATCACTTTTGAAATGCCAATAAGTTTAAGGAAAATGCAATGTGGTTGCTGCTAATAATCCCAAAATTCTTTGCTGATTGTTTTAAAAAAAATTAAAGGATACTGAAATAATTGTATCAGGTAACTAGGGGTGGGATACATTAAAACAGCTGACAGCACCATTTCCCAAAGTAAGTTAAATTTTCACTATTCATCGTCATCTTGTCATGCCATCAGCACAGATATCCCTGACCCTCTCTTGCCACCTCAACCTATCTATCATCGCTTCCAGCAGGTCCTCAAGGCTACACCCTGTAACCTCACATAGCCCTGATATTTTCTTGATAAACTTGTATTTTAATTATTGAAATGCTTTGGAGTAGGGAAGATATTCAATCGAGTCCCCACTCACTGACGACCAATATTAACATCAGTATATCCATGATATATTAATACTGAACACAACAGAAAAACAAGAACATTTAACTTTTCATATCCGTAATATTTACTTACCAATAGTATTTAAAGAAAGAATTCATAAACATGTCCCTTGATAGAATTATAAACGTATTCTTCCATAAACAAGCAGTATGTTAAAGAGGGTACAAAATGGAAAAAGGCTTCATTGACAAGTGTGGGTAATATGGCCATGTGGCTTTACTGTTCCCTGGCAGGATCAGAGACAATGTCTCTACAGTTCAAAGAACAGAGGCAAATAGATGTTGAGAAAGGGTTTTTAGGATTGTCATGTTACACCCTATGAAGTCCCTTAGAGACATAGAGATAATTATTCATCGCCTCTATACAATATCATTTCTGATATATATATATATATATACACACACACACACACAATATACATAACAGTGGCATTAAAAGAAAGAATACATATGTATCCCAACAGCTAAAACTACACACATTATTCCATGAATAAGCAGTATGTAGAAGGGGAACAAAATAGAAAAAGAATTACTTGACGAATGTAAATGTGCTATTCTCTGGAACAATTAAAGATATCTTTTCTGTTCAAAGAATTGAGGCAAAAAGAGGGTTAAGAATATGTTTCTGTGACTGTCATATGACACTCTATGAAGCCTTTAACAGACATTCTAATTATCTAAGGGATTAATAATTGTATTCCTATGTAGTGAAATGACTTATTATGTTTTTTTTTGTTTTTTTAAATTTTTTATTTGTAAAGTTAATAATTTATTGTTTAATTCACATTTTTTTATTTGAATTTCTCACAGATTTACTCAGTAATAGGAAGTATTTATCCAAAAGACAGTGCCGTGGCTTTTGCCATCTTTAAATTTGTTCAGGTGAGTTGATATTTGTTAATTTACAAATCAATTTTATCAATATGCTAGAATGAGTCAAAAGTTTTGCAATATTTTAGTAACTTATTTGTTTTACTCTTTTTAAGTTAAAGCATTTAAACTAGAGTCGATTATGTTAAACCATTTAAAGTCTCCTTTCTATCAGTTTTTGTCCTTTGAGGTGAAGAACTCCTTTGCTGAAGTTTCCACTTCCTTTTAGTTGTTGAAGCATAGGAAGTGAGCCATGGATCAGAATAAGTGATAATCTGAGGAAGCTAGGTCTGACCTATATATGCTGGGTCTGGCACCAGGTCAATTCCCTCAAGTTCCTGGAGTTTATTCCAGAAACTAGCACATATGCAAATATTGCAAGACTTTTGACTTACTCTTGTATTTCCAAGTACATTTTTGACAAGGTTAAAAAGATAATTTTGAATGAAGTGAACAAAGAATTTTAAATTGTTCCAAGAGTTAATGATAGATAAGTTTATGGAGTCAGTCGGTACTGAACTGTGTAATGAGCTGAGCCGGATCTCAATGTCCGTTCCAAAAGAAGGAGAGTTATTTTATGGCACATTGGGGTGTTCTCGTGTGCACAATTGGGCGAATCCATTCCCTGGACAGTGATTGGCTGCTGATCTATGAATGGATACATTTTTGTATATATATATCAGATTCACTTTAATAGTATCATGAGTTCTGTATGTAGTTACAGCCTGTTTTATTTTTGTCTGCCAACTGGATGTTAAGTGTTATTGTTTTCATTATTGTTATCAAACTACAAAGTTTTGATTATTATCAAAAATCCTGAAATTGAAAGTAAGGTTCCCAGAGTTGACAAAGCAACTAACACTAAATTAATACCTTGGTTTCACAGTGATTTCACCCTGCTGGAACTTAGAATTCACTGAGTATTTTCTGTAGAGAAGTAAACTTCTCTTTTGAGGTGTTCTGTGTATGGCAGTAAACTGCATTTGATAGTAAAGCTTTACTTGTTGAGATTTGGGGAATGTGAAACACTGTTTCTTTGCCATTACACCAAGATCCATTCTGACCTGACCTGGAGTTGTATTACTTGTAAGGGTCCCATCTATCTGTCAGATCTGTTTAAAAATTATTTGTATTTGACAGGAATACTTGATACCATATGGCAGTAAATTATTTGTATTAAGAATAGTTAATTGAAGGTATAATTGTTTAAAGGTCATTTTTTTTTACCAAGACTGTGAGAAATGAAATAAATTTTTATTAACTTGAGTGACATGAGAGAAAAAGAAAAAAAAGAGTCATGTATGGATATCTCCTAAGGATATAAAAAACAAGTGTAGCATTCTGTATGTACATCTGGTGTCTGTACACATAATATAAGAGAAAGAAAGGAAAGAAAGAAAGAATGGAAGGTGAGATCTCTGACGTTTTTTGTTGTAATCTTTAAAGAAAGAAAAAATTGAAGTGAAAAGGAAAGAAAGAATGAATCATGTGATTCATAGCTTGTTACATTGAAAGAGAAAAGAAAAGAAAGCAGACCAGCTGTCAAGTCAGCCTGCTGTTAAGACCTCTACTTTGACAGCTGGTCGGATTTCTTTACTTTTCTGTCAAGTCAGCAGTCATAACAGCTTGAGAAATATAAAAAAAGAGAGGAATAAAGAATGAAATGTGAGATCTATACTGTTTTGTAGTAATCTTTGAAGAAAGAAAAAAAATTAAAGTGAAAAAAAAAAAGAATGAAATGAAAGAACAGAATCCTGTGATTTGTTGCTTGCCACATCAAAAGGAAAAGAAAGCAGACAATTGGTTGGGAAAGCAGGGTGACATTACAATGGAATGGTTTCTACAGTTTTTGAGTTTGTCTGCTTGGCTATGTATCTTTTGAATCTACATTGACAGCAACAAGGAAGAGAGAGAAAGTGTGAGAAAGTGAAAGAGTCTTCATTTATTGATGATACAGACAATTTGATTTTTCTGATGATTCTAAATTTGCTATATGAGATACTTTTCATTTATTGATTTATTCTTTTTCAATTCTGAAATCTTTTAATTTGGATTATAAAACAGATGTTTTATATAAAATTCAACAGTCACTATTGATAGGTGTATTCTAGTTAACAAATAAAATATAACCAGGTATATATAATGTATGTGATGACTGCCACATCTTGACAGATGATAGCCTTTACTACTCAAACATCCGAATAAATAACTTATTCAACTTGTGCAAAATATAAAAGATGCCTAAGAGGTATCCTCATGGTGTAGTGGTTAAAGTGATGGACTGCAGAATTATAGTACATGAGTTCAAACTCCAGTTGCACTATTATGTTCACATTTGGACAAATACCCTTGTGAAAGGTATGAACCCCCTTATCCTCCCAGCTATGGGTTAAATAGAACCATTATGGTCCTTCTAGAAGGATGGATTTGGCATAAAATTACCCAAGAAGGTTGATATGCCATTAAACAACTAAACCAACTTGAAAGATTCCTAAGAGGATTAGGTAGTAAGGCATTTGTATGTTGACAATTTGGTTTGGTTTTATGGCACATCAACCATTATAGATTATTTAATGCCAAATCCATTTTTATACATTTAAGCAATTATATTTCAAACAATTCAGTTTAGTATAAGTATGCTTTTTGGTTAGACTCAGTTAGATGTCAAAACAGTTCTATTTCTAACAATTCAGTTTAGCATATAAAAACTTTTCCATTTCAACCAATTCAGTTTAGCATAAGTACATAGTTCTATTTGACCCATAGACAGGACCCTAATCAGGTGCTACCACTCCAAATTGGACCGAGGAGCAATGGCAATGAAGGAGTACTCCATGTTCTCCAAAGCTCCGGTATTACTGGAGCCTCACCATCAGATTGTTTAGAGTCATATCTATGACACTTGTTGGTTGGGGAATCTTACCATTTTCCCTCTGTGCATGGAATCATTTGCCTAGTCTTCCATACTTCTGCAGATATTTCATCAAGCCCTGTCGCTTTCCTATTTTCAATTTTACTTAGTACTAAGTCAAGTTCTTCTTGCGTAAACTGTCCAAGCATGATGTCTAGTTTATTACTTATAAATTTGTGATTGGTTCATCCATAACTTTGGGAGGTTTTCCAAGTAAATTCTCAAATAGTATTAGATAGGAATACTTGAAACCACACAATTGACACTGGCTCATTTGACGACTGACATTGTGAGACTCAGAATTGTAAATTTTTACCCTCTTTTTATTATGTAACATTACAGGTTGAGATATAATGAGGTAACATGACACACACAGATATAATTAAAAGGTGGTACCCTATGAGAACCAAAATGAATAGATGTTAGATTTCGCAAGTACAAAGCAGGCCTAGTTGTTTCAAATACAAAAATTTATTTTCTAACTGCGATATTTCACACAGCTGTTATGTATGAACGAGAGAAATATAGTGAAAGGATTAAGTCATGTTAAAATAAATACAGGAGTTTTGATTTGTGGGAGATGAATGGTCAAAACATCATCTTCACTTTTCATCTTCCTCAACCAAGACCTGCCTCCCAAGAGTTATCATTTCTGGACCTGAAACTGTCTGACCAATTGTCACTCTCTCTGACTGAACTGACTCTCTGAACTCAACTCAGCCACTAAATCATACTAATGTCAATATCTAATTAACTAATGATGATAAGAATACGTCATTAAAAACTTTCCATAAAGCATCCATGCTAAAACTGTCTGAATAAATTCAAAATGTTCATTTTAAACATGCTGTCTACAATCAATTTCAAAACAAATCCCTATTTTGACATGAGCTGACGTCCAGTCATAGCATGTGCACATGTACGACTTTTTAATGCGACCTACACTTCAATTCAAAATTTTTACCAAACTCACAATTTATTACTATAAATAAACTAATTAACTAATATAATTAATTACCATACTTAATTATATTTCAATTATTTTAATTTATTGTTGAAAATATTGTGTTTATATATGAATATATAAACTTTCCCTTTGTTCATCCTACCATCTCACTGTGTTTACCAATATAAAGTATATAAAATAATAGTTTTTTTTCTTTTTTTTTTTTTCCCAGTCATTGGCTGCAGCAATTTGTTTTTTATACAGTCTGGTGTTGACGTTGGAGTGGCAACTTTTCATTCTTGTTATAATTGGTGCAATTGCTTCGTTCAGCTTTTTCAAAGTAGAATGGGATATTTACACAGAAAGTAAGTATTATTCCACTTTGGTTTATGTTGATCTTTGCAAAATATAATCGGTAAAAAATAAAAAACAAAAAGGAATTGATTTTTAGCTTATATTGTTTGATAGTTTTCTGCCATTTCTTTTTGAAAATCTCTCGTATTTTCTCTGGATTATATGCATGAGAGGTTTTAAAAACAGGACCTAATCCGCTTAGTCTAAAGCAGATTCAAGGCTATAAGGAATCTAGAGTAAAATGATATTTGTCACTGCCTCCCACCAGACAGGACTTGACACAAGGTCAATGACCCGAAGGCTGATTATAGTGGGGATTTAGGAGAGGGGAAGGTCAGGCACGAGCCAAGGCTTGTATCCTGCTGGCCTATGCTGCTCATTGACCCACTCTGTGCAATGTGGGTCGAATGATCCAAGCAGTTTCACGAATCCAAATCTGGGTCCGGATGTTGGGTTATAGCTTAAACTAGATAGCAAGGTCTAGTGCTATACATAGGGGACAAAGGTGTCAATGTTACAGCTCGCCCACCTGAAGGTGGCCCAGCCAAAGCTGGAGGCCTTTCGGCCTTGAATCTGCCATTGATTTTGAAACTCCATCCGGTATGAATGCCAGACGGCCCAGCAAAGGCCAGGGAAGTAGGAATATAGAGTAAAATGCCTGTTAGCACTGATTTTGTAATGACTGACATTGAATAACATCTTGGCTTTCTAGGAAATAGGTACACATATGTATACAATAAACCATTCTTTAACTGATAAAACGAATATGATAATTTGTATTCTATTTATTAGACACTTTAATACCATACCTTGTAGCTTTGGTTTGATGTTAGATCCCTTTCAAGTTATAGAATTTTTAATTATTTCCACACATTAATTATCATTAAGCCTTATTATTATTAGGGGGTGTTCTTGTGGTGTAATGGTTAAAGCAATGGACTGCGGAATTGTAGTAAGCGAGTTTGTATTCCAGTCGTGCTATTACGTTCACTTTCGGGCAAATACCCTTGGGAAAAGTATGAACCTCCTTATCCTCCTAGCTATGGGTTAAATAGTACCATTACTGTTCTTCCAGGAAAATGACTGTGGCATTAAATATCCTACAAAGGTTGATATGCCATTAAACAAAGTAACCAAACCAAACATTATTATTATTATTAAAAAAGATCAAATACCATTGCTGATAAATAGAAATAGAGCTTGAGTTATCTTCCTTGAGAATTTTTTTTTTTCAATTTATACTTAATTAAAAGAATATTCAGAAGCTGGTTAATGATTGGACTGGAAATTGCCTTATTTTTTTTTTATTGTAATTGCATGAACAAAAATTGCACTACAATTTGTTTCATTTTTGCTGTGTTTTTTATCAAAACACAAACATAGAAATCTAATAGTTAAGATAAGAAATGTTATTAATATTCTGTTTTGTTTGTTTAAAGAAATATATATGGCGTACAATGTATTAAACTTTTAATATATAATCTATTTCAGAAGGAACATGTAACAATGCACTATAAAAGTATAAATTGTGGTCCTCTATCATTTTAAATCTCTCACTGTTGGTAGGACTTCATCATGTCGTGCCGCTAGCACGGATATCCCTGACCCTCTCTCGCCACTTCTCCCTATCGTTCATCGCCTCTGGCAGGTCTTCAGGGCTACATTCCGTATTCTCACATAGCTGCTGTATGTATGTTCGAGGTAGTCGTCCTGCTTTTGCTCGGCCATATGTGAGGGTCCATAGGAGTACACCACTTATGAGCTTGTCCCCGCTTCTTCAGCAGTGTCCTGCATGTCTGGTTCGTCTAACTTGGATAGTTTTTGTGATGGGAGGCAGGTGGCCATATAGTTGATGCCTTGTTGGGTGTTGCTGCCAGGACTTGTTCAATATTGCTCGCAAAAATACACTAACTCTGTCTGCTGAAGAAAGGAAATACCCCTTTCTCTCCCCGCCTACCAAAAAAAAGATCGGTCCTGTGTATGACACTAAACTGTGTCTGATAGTAAGGATCCAGTTTTGAAAATCTGGATCAAGTTGAGTTCACTTTCATTGATATTAATCTTAGAATGGTAGTACTTGTTAAGTGTCCAACTATGGGTCAAAGATATGTTTAAAAATTATTGTTATTTGATAGGAATACTTGATGGCATATAAGTATAAATTATTTGTATTCAAAATAGTTATATGGAGCAATAATTACTTACTAAAGATTATTGTTATTAGTTTCTTGAAACCATGTAATTGTGTGCCAACAAATCATTTTTAAATAGGAATAGTGAGTTGAAAAAATATTACTAGTAATAGATAGGAATATATGAAACTATATATATGTGTACAAGTATGAGATAGGAATAATTAGTACAATATAACTGTATGCAAGAATTAGATAAGATAACTGGATACCATATACCTGTGTTTAAGTAATACGAGGATCATTAAATAAGTTTCCAGACTTTTTTCGTATGGGCACTTTTATTGATAGTCATCATCATCATCATGTCGTGCCGTCTGCGCGGATATCCCTGACCGTCTCTCGCCATTTCTCCCTATCACTCATCGCCTCCGGCAGGTCTTCAGGATTACAACCCGTGTCCTCACATAGCTGCTGTATGTAAGTTCGTGCTGGTCGTCCCACACTTGCACATCCATGAGTGGGGGTCCACAGGAGTACATCGCTTATGAGCTCGTCCTTGCTTCTCCAGCAGTGTCCCGCGTGTCTGGTTCGTCGAACTTGTATAGTTTTTGTGATGGGGGGCAAGTGTCCGTATAGTTGGAGTCTCGTGGGGTGTTGTCGCCAGGACTTGTTTAATACTGCTCTCAACATTCTTGTGTAATTTCCGTCCAGCCTCCTCTCCAGCCGCTTCGTAAGCGTCCATGTGGTGCATCCATATAGCAGTATCGACACAACCGCTGCCTGGAAGAAACTGCGTTTCATTTTATCTGTTAGGTCCGACTTCCATATGATCGAGAGCCTATCGATAGCTGTCCATGCCTTCGTCAGTCGTGTGTCGATGTCCTTCTCGGTTGATGAGACGCTGCTTCCTAGGTAGGTGAATTTGTCGACTAGTTTCAGAGAGGCTCCGTCTAGTGTGGCAATGTTGCCTGTTTGGTTGTAACACATATTCGGTTTTGTTTGCATTGACATGTAGGCCAATGCCAGCTGCAGCTCGTTCCAGACTATGTAGTAGTGTCTCTGCTTGATTAGGCGTATTCGCTAGTAACGCCAAGTCATCAGCGTAGTCGGCGTCCGTGATTGTTTTTGCGGGGTACCTTTTGCTTCTTCTCTTAGTCAGCTCAAAGCCATTTTCTCTGATTTTGTCGATCGAGGTCCTAAGCACATAGTCTAGACAGATGATAAAGAGGTACGGGGCTAGTGTGTCTCCTTGTAGTACTCCTGCAACAATGTCGAAGTATTCCGTGTCTCCATCTGGTGAACGTACTTTCACTTTGGTGTTTCTGTAGAGAATCATTATCGCTGCTACGGTTTCTTTTGGTAGGCCGTAAGCTAGTAGGATTTGCTCCATCTTCCCTCTGTGTATGGAATCGAAGGCCTTGGTAAAGTCGACAAATAGTAATGTCGCCTGTAAGTTTTTAGCCCGAACGCCTTCCAGGATTCTACGGATGGTCAGTATTTGTGAGGTTGTGGATCTATTTCTCCGGAAGCCATTTTGGTTTTTCCTAAGGATGTTTTCCATTTTGGGTTCTATGCGGTTTCGTAGTAGGGCATTGTAGATTTTGGCTGCTATGGATGTAAGTGTTATCCCTCGGTAGTTCTTGGCTAGTCCGAGGTCGCCTTTTTTAGGGAATGGAAGGATGCATCCCTTCGTCCATCGTTCTATCCTATTTTGACTATAGACTGCGTTGCATTGCCGGAGCAGTATATCGTCGAATTGTCTCGTCTTCCACACTTCTGGGGGGATCTCGTCTAGCCCCGCCGCTTTCCTATTTTTAATTCTTCTGAGAACCGTGTCGAGTTCTTCTTTGGTGAAAGGACCTAGTTTTACGTCTAATTGCTTACTAATAATTCTGGTGATCGGTTCATCCGTTATTTCCGGTGGGTTTCCTAGTAGATTTTTGAAATGCTGTTCCCACAGTTTTATTCTTTCTTGTTGGCTTGCAGCTTTCAATTTTGCTTTGGCTGTGCCCTTCCTTCCACTTACTTCGTTTATTGTTTGCCAGGCTATCCTGGATTGCCTATCTTCCACCGAGTCTCTAATCTTATCTATCTGATTTTGTACGTATTCTGCCTGTTCTTTTAGGTATATTCCTGTTAATTGATGTTGCGCCTTTTCTAGTTCTCGTGCATTTGTATTTGTTGGGTTCTGTTGATAGTTTTTGGAGGCAGTCTTCACAAGTGCACGTTTTTCTCTAGCCGCTAGCGTTTCCCAAGGGACTCTATATTTAGTTCTAGGTTTTGTTGGAATACACTTTTCTGCCGCCTCCAGGTGTGCTTCTACAAAATTTTCATATTCGTCATTTGGGGTGCCTATTTCTACCTTCTCTTGTAGTGCTTCGAATCTGTTTCTTAATTCTAATGCATATTTGTCTCTAATATCTGTTGTTGAGTAGGGCCCAGTCATAGTGCTTGGTCGTGGCTTTACGTGTGGCGTTTTTTCTTAGGCTTAGTCGTACTTTGGCCGTAACTATTCGATGATCGGAGGACACACCCTCGAAGGAGGAGTATGCCTCGCAATTCATCGCACTGTTTCTCCATTTCCTGTTTATAAGGACGTAGTCTATCTGTGCTTTACTCTTATTTGCGTATGTGTAGGTCCATAATTTCCCCTCCCTTTTTTGAAAGTTTGTATTGAGGCAGGTTAATCTATTTTCTATCATGAAATCTATTAAATGCTGTCCATTCCTGTTAGACGCGTAGTGTAGGCTGTATTTGTTGTGTCTGTTTTTCCCGATTTGTGCATTCATATCTCCGCCAATGACTAGCAGGTTGTGTTTCGGAATGCTACGTACTAGGGAGGATAGATCTTCGTAGAAGGTGGCTATTTCGTTTTCTTCGCTAACATTGGTAGGGCTGTAGCAGGAGATAATTGTTGCTTTGGGGTTGCCATTAAACGTTGCGGCCATCATCCTAGGTTGTATTCTCTCAATGCTGTTCAGTGTTTTTAACGCTCTCGGTCCTAGAAGTATTCCCACCCCTCCTACCGATGCATTGACAGAGTTTTTCCATGCCGATACAGTCACCAGCATCCATCCATTTCCAGTTTCGTGATACTTGATATCTTCGGTGTGCGTGTATCGGTGCTCTTGTATGCAAATTATATCTATCTTATGTTCTACGGCTGATGCAGTTAGCTCTGATAGTTGACCTATTCTATTTAGGGTTCTCACGTTAAATGTCGCTATCTGTATTGTTTGTTTGCATTTTAGTAGTTTATGTTTGTGTTTGAGCTCTGTAGCTGATTTTTCGAACACCGAGGCCAGGGCTCCAACCTCAGCAGGACGCGCCCCTTTTTTACCCGCGCGAAGAGCGATGCGGTTTATGGATCTGGTTTGAGTACTAGTCATGGATTATCTTTCGATGGCTGTTTTTGTTCTCATCTATAGAAGCCACTCTTATAGATGAGCAGCAGTAGTTCCCCGATCGAACTGGCAATCTTGAGCGTTAAGCCGCAAGACTCACACGTACAGCATGCTGCTTCCCATGTGTACGCGGTAGTAATAAAAAAAAAAAAAAAAAAAAAAAAAAAAAATTCTTTTTTTTTATCTTAAGTTTTAACTTAGTTAAAGTCCAGGACTGCTGGATGTTAAAATTCAAAGAAATTTTGTGGTATATTTCATGGTTATCTAGTGGTGGAGAGAGAGAGAGAGAGAGAGACACACAGAGAGAGAGAGAAAGAGAGAGGAGGAGTCAACTCTTTTATGGCTTTCGTCTTTAGCACGTGTTAGACTACATTTGAGGTGTTTTGGATTTTTTTTTTTCTTTTTCCTTTCTTTTCAGGGGGGGGGGCAATTTTGGGGGTTTTCGTTAGCAAATTTAGAAGTTCGCCTTCCAAAAGTAAAGTTTTCCTGAAAATTAAATCGCATAAGTCTTCATTTAAACAACACAATAATACAGCTGAGATTTAAGACATTACTATTTTAAATCAAATGTGCATTTTTAAATGAATAGTTTAGTAGAATAAATTTACTGACCTCTGTGAAAAACTTCTGGAAACGGAATCACTTCCAAACGTATGCATACTATTTCAACAAATGAAGGATTAAATTATTACTAATTTTAGTATTTATATTAGAGGTTCCACTCCTATATCATGGTCAACTGGTGGTGGACAGACAGAGAGAGAGAGAGAGAGAGAGAGACACACAGAGAGAGAGAGAAAGAGAGAGGAGGAGTCAACTCTTTTATGGCTTTCGTCTTTAGCACGTGTTAGACTACATTTGAGGTGTTTTGGATTTTTTTTTTCTTTTTCCTTTCTTTTCAGGGGGGGGGCAATTTTGGGGGTTTTCGTTAGCAAATTTAGAAGTTCGCCTTCCAAAAGTAAAGTTTTCCTGAAAATTAAATCGCATAAGTCTTCATTCTTCATTTAAACAACACAATAATACAGCTGAGATTTAAGACATTACTATTTTAAATCAAATGTGCATTTTTAAATGAATAGTTTAGTAGAATAAATTTACTGACCTCTGTGAAAAACTTTTGGAAACGGAATCACTTCCAAACGTATGCATACTATTTCAACAAATGAAGGATTAAATTATTACTAATTTTAGTATTTATATTAGAGGTTCCACTCCTATATCATGGTCAACTGGTGGTGGACAGACAGAGAGAGAGAGAGAGAGAGAGAGAGAGACACACAGAGAGAGAGAGAAAGAGAGAGGAGGAGTCAACTCTTTTATGGCTTTCGTCTTTAGCACGTGTTAGACTACATTTGAGGTGTTTTGGATTTTTTTTTTTCTTTTTCCTTTCTTTTCAGGGGGGGGGGCAATTTTGGGGGTTTTCGTTAGCAAATTTAGAAGTTCGCCTTCCAAAAGTAAAGTTTTCCTGAAAATTAAATCGCATAAGTCTTCATTTAAACAACACAATAATACAGCTGAGATTTAAGACATTACTATTTTAAATCAAATGTGCATTTTTAAATGAATAGTTTAGTAGAATAAATTTACTGACCTCTGTGAAAAACTTCTGGAAACGGAATCACTTCCAAACGTATGCATACTATTTCAACAAATGAAGGATTAAATTATTACTAATTTTAGTATTTATATTAGAGGTTCCACTCCTATATCATGGTCAACTGGTGGTGGACAGACAGAGAGAGAGAGAGAGAGAGAGAGACACACAGAGAGAGAGAGAAAGAGAGAGGAGGAGTCAACTCTTTTATGGCTTTCGTCTTTAGCACGTGTTAGACTACATTTGAGGTGTTTTGGATTTTTTTTTTCTTTTTCCTTTCTTTTCAGGGGGGGGGCAATTTTGGGGGTTTTCGTTAGCAAATTTAGAAGTTCGCCTTCCAAAAGTAAAGTTTTCCTGAAAATTAAATCGCATAAGTCTTCATTCTTCATTTAAACAACACAATAATACAGCTGAGATTTAAGACATTACTATTTTAAATCAAATGTGCATTTTTAAATGAATAGTTTAGTAGAATAAATTTACTGACCTCTGTGAAAAACTTTTGGAAACGGAATCACTTCCAAACGTATGCATACTATTTCAACAAATGAAGGATTAAATTATTACTAATTTTAGTATTTATATTAGAGGTTCCACTCCTATATCATGGTCAACTGGTGGTGGACAGACAGAGAGAGAG
Organism: Sepioteuthis lessoniana; assembly: GCA_963585895.1. Classification (NCBI taxonomy): domain Eukaryota; kingdom Metazoa; phylum Mollusca; class Cephalopoda; order Myopsida; family Loliginidae; genus Sepioteuthis; species Sepioteuthis lessoniana. The sequence goes on from OY757910.1 coordinate 119,476,690, forward strand.
AGAGAGAGAGAGAGAGAGACACACAGAGAGAGAGAGAAAGAGAGAGGAGGAGTCAACTCTTTTATGGCTTTCGTCTTTAGCACGTGTTAGACTACATTTGAGGTGTTTTGGATTTTTTTTTTTCTTTTTCCTTTCTTTTCAGGGGGGGGGGCAATTTTGGGGGTTTTCGTTAGCAAATTTAGAAGTTCGCCTTCCAAAAGTAAAGTTTTCCTGAAAATTAAATCGCATAAGTCTTCATTTAAACAACACAATAATACAGCTGAGATTTAAGACATTACTATTTTAAATCAAATGTGCATTTTTAAATGAATAGTTTAGTAGAATAAATTTACTGACCTCTGTGAAAAACTTCTGGAAACGGAATCACTTCCAAACGTATGCATACTATTTCAACAAATGAAGGATTAAATTATTACTAATTTTAGTATTTATATTAGAGGTTCCACTCCTATATCATGGTCAACTGGTGGTGGACAGACAGAGAGAGAGAGAGAGAGAGAGAGACACACAGAGAGAGAGAGAAAGAGAGAGGAGGAGTCAACTCTTTTATGGCTTTCGTCTTTAGCACGTGTTAGACTACATTTGAGGTGTTATTTTTTTTTTTCTTTTTCCTTTCTTTTCAGGGGGGGGGGCAATTTTGGGGGTTTTCGTTAGCAAATTTAGAAGTTCGCCTTCCAAAAGTAAAGTTTTCCTGAAAATTAAATCGCATAAGTCTTCATTTAAACAACACAATAATACAGCTGAGATTTAAGACATTACTATTTTAAATCAAATGTGCATTTTTAAATGAATAGTTTAGTAGAATAAATTTACTGACCTCTGTGAAAAACTTCTGGAAACGGAATCACTTCCAAACGTATGCATACTATTTCAACAAATGAAGGATTAAATTATTACTAATTTTAGTATTTATATTAGAGGTTCCACTCCTATATCATGGTCAACTGGTGGTGGACAGACAGAGAGAGAGAGAGAGAGAGAGAGACACACAGAGAGAGAGAGAAAGAGAGAGGAGGAGTCAACTCTTTTATGGCTTTCGTCTTTAGCACGTGTTAGACTACATTTGAGGTGTTTTGGATTTTTTTTTTCTTTTTCCTTTCTTTTCAGGGGGGGGGCAATTTTGGGGGTTTTCGTTAGCAAATTTAGAAGTTCGCCTTCCAAAAGTAAAGTTTTCCTGAAAATTAAATCGCATAAGTCTTCATTCTTCATTTAAACAACACAATAATACAGCTGAGATTTAAGACATTACTATTTTAAATCAAATGTGCATTTTTAAATGAATAGTTTAGTAGAATAAATTTACTGACCTCTGTGAAAAACTTTTGGAAACGGAATCACTTCCAAACGTATGCATACTATTTCAACAAATGAAGGATTAAATTATTACTAATTTTAGTATTTATATTAGAGGTTCCACTCCTATATCATGGTCAACTGGTGGTGGACAGACAGAGAGAGAGAGAGAGAGAGAGAGAGACACACAGAGAGAGAGAGAAAGAGAGAGGAGGAGTCAACTCTTTTATGGCTTTCGTCTTTAGCACGTGTTAGACTACATTTGAGGTGTTTTGGATTTTTTTTTTTCTTTTTCCTTTCTTTTCAGGGGGGGGGGCAATTTTGGGGGTTTTCGTTAGCAAATTTAGAAGTTCGCCTTCCAAAAGTAAAGTTTTCCTGAAAATTAAATCGCATAAGTCTTCATTTAAACAACACAATAATACAGCTGAGATTTAAGACATTACTATTTTAAATCAAATGTGCATTTTTAAATGAATAGTTTAGTAGAATAAATTTACTGACCTCTGTGAAAAACTTCTGGAAACGGAATCACTTCCAAACGTATGCATACTATTTCAACAAATGAAGGATTAAATTATTACTAATTTTAGTATTTATATTAGAGGTTCCACTCCTATATCATGGTCAACTGGTGGTGGACAGACAGAGAGAGAGAGAGAGAGAGAGAGACACACAGAGAGAGAGAGAAAGAGAGAGGAGGAGTCAACTCTTTTATGGCTTTCGTCTTTAGCACGTGTTAGACTACATTTGAGGTGTTTTGGATTTTTTTTTTCTTTTTCCTTTCTTTTCAGGGGGGGGGCAATTTTGGGGGTTTTCGTTAGCAAATTTAGAAGTTCGCCTTCCAAAAGTAAAGTTTTCCTGAAAATTAAATCGCATAAGTCTTCATTCTTCATTTAAACAACACAATAATACAGCTGAGATTTAAGACATTACTATTTTAAATCAAATGTGCATTTTTAAATGAATAGTTTAGTAGAATAAATTTACTGACCTCTGTGAAAAACTTTTGGAAACGGAATCACTTCCAAACGTATGCATACTATTTCAACAAATGAAGGATTAAATTATTACTAATTTTAGTATTTATATTAGAGGTTCCACTCCTATATCATGGTCAACTGGTGGTGGACAGACAGAGAGAGAGAGAGAGAGAGAGAGAGAGACACACAGAGAGAGAGAGAAAGAGAGAGGAGGAGTCAACTCTTTTATGGCTTTCGTCTTTAGCACGTGTTAGACTACATTTGAGGTGTTTTGGATTTTTTTTTTCTTTTTCCTTTCTTTTCAGGGGGGGGGCAATTTTGGGGGTTTTCGTTAGCAAATTTAGAAGTTCGCCTTCCAAAAGTAAAGTTTTCCTGAAAATTAAATCGCATAAGTCTTCATTCTTCATTTAAACAACACAATAATACAGCTGAGATTTAAGACATTACTATTTTAAATCAAATGTGCATTTTTAAATGAATAGTTTAGTAGAATAAATTTACTGACCTCTGTGAAAAACTTCTGGAAACGGAATCACTTCCAAACGTATGCATACTATTTCAACAAATGAAGGATTAAATTATTACTAATTTTAGTATTTATATTAGAGGTTCCACTCCTATATCATGGTCAACTGGTGGTGGACAGACAGAGAGAGAGAGAGAGAGAGAGAGACACACAGAGAGAGAGAGAAAGAGAGAGGAGGAGTCAACTCTTTTATGGCTTTCGTCTTTAGCACGTGTTAGACTACATTTGAGGTGTTTTGGATTTTTTTTTTTCTTTTTCCTTTCTTTTCAGGGGGGGGGGCAATTTTGGGGGTTTTCGTTAGCAAATTTAGAAGTTCGCCTTCCAAAAGTAAAGTTTTCCTGAAAATTAAATCGCATAAGTCTTCATTTAAACAACACAATAATACAGCTGAGATTTAAGACATTACTATTTTAAATCAAATGTGCATTTTTAAATGAATAGTTTAGTAGAATAAATTTACTGACCTCTGTGAAAAACTTCTGGAAACGGAATCACTTCCAAACGTATGCATACTATTTCAACAAATGAAGGATTAAATTATTACTAATTTTAGTATTTATATTAGAGGTTCCACTCCTATATCATGGTCAACTGGTGGTGGACAGACAGAGAGAGAGAGAGAGAGAGAGAGACACACAGAGAGAGAGAGAAAGAGAGAGGAGGAGTCAACTCTTTTATGGCTTTCGTCTTTAGCACGTGTTAGACTACATTTGAGGTGTTTTGGATTTTTTTTTTTCTTTTTCCTTTCTTTTCAGGGGGGGGGGCAATTTTGGGGGTTTTCGTTAGCAAATTTAGAAGTTCGCCTTCCAAAAGTAAAGTTTTCCTGAAAATTAAATCGCATAAGTCTTCATTTAAACAACACAATAATACAGCTGAGATTTAAGACATTACTATTTTAAATCAAATGTGCATTTTTAAATGAATAGTTTAGTAGAATAAATTTACTGACCTCTGTGAAAAACTTCTGGAAACGGAATCACTTCCAAACGTATGCATACTATTTCAACAAATGAAGGATTAAATTATTACTAATTTTAGTATTTATATTAGAGGTTCCACTCCTATATCATGGTCAACTGGTGGTGGACAGACAGAGAGAGAGAGAGAGAGAGAGACACACAGAGAGAGAGAGAAAGAGAGAGGAGGAGTCAACTCTTTTATGGCTTTCGTCTTTAGCACGTGTTAGACTACATTTGAGGTGTTTTGGATTTTTTTTTTCTTTTTCCTTTCTTTTCAGGGGGGGGGCAATTTTGGGGGTTTTCGTTAGCAAATTTAGAAGTTCGCCTTCCAAAAGTAAAGTTTTCCTGAAAATTAAATCGCATAAGTCTTCATTCTTCATTTAAACAACACAATAATACAGCTGAGATTTAAGACATTACTATTTTAAATCAAATGTGCATTTTTAAATGAATAGTTTAGTAGAATAAATTTACTGACCTCTGTGAAAAACTTTTGGAAACGGAATCACTTCCAAACGTATGCATACTATTTCAACAAATGAAGGATTAAATTATTACTAATTTTAGTATTTATATTAGAGGTTCCACTCCTATATCATGGTCAACTGGTGGTGGACAGACAGAGAGAGAGAGAGAGAGAGAGAGAGAGACACACAGAGAGAGAGAGAAAGAGAGAGGAGGAGTCAACTCTTTTATGGCTTTCGTCTTTAGCACGTGTTAGACTACATTTGAGGTGTTTTGGATTTTTTTTTTCTTTTTCCTTTCTTTTCAGGGGGGGGGCAATTTTGGGGGTTTTCGTTAGCAAATTTAGAAGTTCGCCTTCCAAAAGTAAAGTTTTCCTGAAAATTAAATCGCATAAGTCTTCATTCTTCATTTAAACAACACAATAATACAGCTGAGATTTAAGACATTACTATTTTAAATCAAATGTGCATTTTTAAATGAATAGTTTAGTAGAATAAATTTACTGACCTCTGTGAAAAACTTCTGGAAACGGAATCACTTCCAAACGTATGCATACTATTTCAACAAATGAAGGATTAAATTATTACTAATTTTAGTATTTATATTAGAGGTTCCACTCCTATATCATGGTCAACTGGTGGTGGACAGACAGAGAGAGAGAGAGAGAGAGAGAGACACACAGAGAGAGAGAGAAAGAGAGAGGAGGAGTCAACTCTTTTATGGCTTTCGTCTTTAGCACGTGTTAGACTACATTTGAGGTGTTTTGGATTTTTTTTTTTCTTTTTCCTTTCTTTTCAGGGGGGGGGCAATTTTGGGGGTTTTCGTTAGCAAATTTAGAAGTTCGCCTTCCAAAAGTAAAGTTTTCCTGAAAATTAAATCGCATAAGTCTTCATTTAAACAACACAATAATACAGCTGAGATTTAAGACATTACTATTTTAAATCAAATGTGCATTTTTAAATGAATAGTTTAGTAGAATAAATTTACTGACCTCTGTGAAAAACTTCTGGAAACGGAATCACTTCCAAACGTATGCATACTATTTCAACAAATGAAGGATTAAATTATTACTAATTTTAGTATTTATATTAGAGGTTCCACTCCTATATCATGGTCAACTGGTGGTGGACAGACAGAGAGAGAGAGAGAGAGAGAGAGAGAGACACACAGAGAGAGAGAGAAAGAGAGAGGAGGAGTCAACTCTTTTATGGCTTTCGTCTTTAGCACGTGTTAGACTACATTTGAGGTGTTTTGGATTTTTTTTTTCTTTTTCCTTTCTTTTCAGGGGGGGGGGCAATTTTGGGGGTTTTCGTTAGCAAATTTAGAAGTTCGCCTTCCAAAAGTAAAGTTTTCCTGAAAATTAAATCGCATAAGTCTTCATTCTTCATTTAAACAACACAATAATACAGCTGAGATTTAAGACATTACTATTTTAAATCAAATGTGCATTTTTAAATGAATAGTTTAGTAGAATAAATTTACTGACCTCTGTGAAAAACTTCTGGAAACGGAATCACTTCCAAACGTATGCATACTATTTCAACAAATGAAGGATTAAATTATTACTAATTTTAGTATTTATATTAGAGGTTCCACTCCTATATCATGGTCAACTGGTGGTGGACAGACAGAGAGAGAGAGAGAGAGAGAGAGACACACAGAGAGAGAGAGAAAGAGAGAGGAGGAGTCAACTCTTTTATGGCTTTCGTCTTTAGCACGTGTTAGACTACATTTGAGGTGTTTTGGATTTTTTTTTTTCTTTTTCCTTTCTTTTCAGGGGGGGGGCAATTTTGGGGGTTTTCGTTAGCAAATTTAGAAGTTCGCCTTCCAAAAGTAAAGTTTTCCTGAAAATTAAATCGCATAAGTCTTCATTTAAACAACACAATAATACAGCTGAGATTTAAGACATTACTATTTTAAATCAAATGTGCATTTTTAAATGAATAGTTTAGTAGAATAAATTTACTGACCTCTGTGAAAAACTTCTGGAAACGGAATCACTTCCAAACGTATGCATACTATTTCAACAAATGAAGGATTAAATTATTACTAATTTTAGTATTTATATTAGAGGTTCCACTCCTATATCATGGTCAACTGGTGGTGGACAGACAGAGAGAGAGAGAGAGAGAGAGACACACAGAGAGAGAGAGAAAGAGAGAGGAGGAGTCAACTCTTTTATGGCTTTCGTCTTTAGCACGTGTTAGACTACATTTGAGGTGTTTTGGATTTTTTTTTTCTTTTTCCTTTCTTTTCAGGGGGGGGGCAATTTTGGGGGTTTTCGTTAGCAAATTTAGAAGTTCGCCTTCCAAAAGTAAAGTTTTCCTGAAAATTAAATCGCATAAGTCTTCATTCTTCATTTAAACAACACAATAATACAGCTGAGATTTAAGACATTACTATTTTAAATCAAATGTGCATTTTTAAATGAATAGTTTAGTAGAATAAATTTACTGACCTCTGTGAAAAACTTTTGGAAACGGAATCACTTCCAAACGTATGCATACTATTTCAACAAATGAAGGATTAAATTATTACTAATTTTAGTATTTATATTAGAGGTTCCACTCCTATATCATGGTCAACTGGTGGTGGACAGACAGAGAGAGAGAGAGAGAGAGAGAGAGAGACACACAGAGAGAGAGAGAAAGAGAGAGGAGGAGTCAACTCTTTTATGGCTTTCGTCTTTAGCACGTGTTAGACTACATTTGAGGTGTTTTGGATTTTTTTTTTCTTTTTCCTTTCTTTTCAGGGGGGGGGCAATTTTGGGGGTTTTCGTTAGCAAATTTAGAAGTTCGCCTTCCAAAAGTAAAGTTTTCCTGAAAATTAAATCGCATAAGTCTTCATTCTTCATTTAAACAACACAATAATACAGCTGAGATTTAAGACATTACTATTTTAAATCAAATGTGCATTTTTAAATGAATAGTTTAGTAGAATAAATTTACTGACCTCTGTGAAAAACTTCTGGAAACGGAATCACTTCCAAACGTATGCATACTATTTCAACAAATGAAGGATTAAATTATTACTAATTTTAGTATTTATATTAGAGGTTCCACTCCTATATCATGGTCAACTGGTGGTGGACAGACAGAGAGAGAGAGAGAGAGAGAGAGACACACAGAGAGAGAGAGAAAGAGAGAGGAGGAGTCAACTCTTTTATGGCTTTCGTCTTTAGCACGTGTTAGACTACATTTGAGGTGTTTTGGATTTTTTTTTTTTCTTTTTCCTTTCTTTTCAGGGGGGGGGGCAATTTTGGGGGTTTTCGTTAGCAAATTTAGAAGTTCGCCTTCCAAAAGTAAAGTTTTCCTGAAAATTAAATCGCATAAGTCTTCATTTAAACAACACAATAATACAGCTGAGATTTAAGACATTACTATTTTAAATCAAATGTGCATTTTTAAATGAATAGTTTAGTAGAATAAATTTACTGACCTCTGTGAAAAACTTCTGGAAACGGAATCACTTCCAAACGTATGCATACTATTTCAACAAATGAAGGATTAAATTATTACTAATTTTAGTATTTATATTAGAGGTTCCACTCCTATATCATGGTCAACTGGTGGTGGACAGACAGAGAGAGAGAGAGAGAGACACACAGAGAGAGAGAGAAAGAGAGAGGAGGAGTCAACTCTTTTATGGCTTTCGTCTTTAGCACGTGTTAGACTACGTTTGAGGTGTTTTGGATTTTTTTTTTTCTTTTTCCTTTCTTTTCAGGGGGGGGGGGCAATTTTGGGGGTTTTCGTTAGCAAATTTAGAAGTTCGCCTTCCAAAAGTAAAGTTTTCCTGAAAATTAAATCGCATAAGTCTTCATTTAAACAACACAATAATACAGCTGAGATTTAAGACATTACTATTTTAAATCAAATGTGCATTTTTAAATGAATAGTTTAGTAGAATAAATTTACTGACCTCTGTGAAAAACTTCTGGAAACGGAATCACTTCCAAACGTATGCATACTATTTCAACAAATGAAGGATTAAATTATTACTAATTTTAGTATTTATATTAGAGGTTCCACTCCTATATCATGGTCAACTGGTGGTGGACAGACAGAGAGAGAGAGAGAGAGAGAGAGAGACACACAGAGAGAGAGAGAAAGAGAGAGGAGGAGTCAACTCTTTTATGGCTTTCGTCTTTAGCACGTGTTAGACTACATTTGAGGTGTTTTGGATTTTTTTTTTTCTTTTTCCTTTCTTTTCAGGGGGGGGGCAATTTTGGGGGTTTTCGTTAGCAAATTTAGAAGTTCGCCTTCCAAAAGTAAAGTTTTCCTGAAAATTAAATCGCATAAGTCTTCATTTAAACAACACAATAATACAGCTGAGATTTAAGACATTACTATTTTAAATCAAATGTGCATTTTTAAATGAATAGTTTAGTAGAATAAATTTACTGACCTCTGTGAAAAACTTCTGGAAACGGAATCACTTCCAAACGTATGCATACTATTTCAACAAATGAAGGATTAAATTATTACTAATTTTAGTATTTATATTAGAGGTTCCACTCCTATATCATGGTCAACTGGTGGTGGACAGACAGAGAGAGAGAGAGAGAGAGAGACACACAGAGAGAGAGAGAAAGAGAGAGGAGGAGTCAACTCTTTTATGGCTTTCGTCTTTAGCACGTGTTAGACTACATTTGAGGTGTTTTGGATTTTTTTTTTCTTTTTCCTTTCTTTTCAGGGGGGGGGCAATTTTGGGGGTTTTCGTTAGCAAATTTAGAAGTTCGCCTTCCAAAAGTAAAGTTTTCCTGAAAATTAAATCGCATAAGTCTTCATTCTTCATTTAAACAACACAATAATACAGCTGAGATTTAAGACATTACTATTTTAAATCAAATGTGCATTTTTAAATGAATAGTTTAGTAGAATAAATTTACTGACCTCTGTGAAAAACTTTTGGAAACGGAATCACTTCCAAACGTATGCATACTATTCAACAAATGAAGGATTAAATTATTACTAATTTTAGTATTTATATTAGAGGTTCCACTCCTATATCATGGTCAACTGGTGGTGGACAGACAGAGAGAGAGAGAGAGAGAGAGAGAGAGACACACAGAGAGAGAGAGAAAGAGAGAGGAGGAGTCAACTCTTTTATGGCTTTCGTCTTTAGCACGTGTTAGACTACATTTGAGGTGTTTTGGATTTTTTTTTTCTTTTTCCTTTCTTTTCAGGGGGGGGGGCAATTTTGGGGGTTTTCGTTAGCAAATTTAGAAGTTCGCCTTCCAAAAGTAAAGTTTTCCTGAAAATTAAATCGCATAAGTCTTCATTCTTCATTTAAACAACACAATAATACAGCTGAGATTTAAGACATTACTATTTTAAATCAAATGTGCATTTTTAAATGAATAGTTTAGTAGAATAAATTTACTGACCTCTGTGAAAAACTTCTGGAAACGGAATCACTTCCAAACGTATGCATACTATTTCAACAAATGAAGGATTAAATTATTACTAATTTTAGTATTTATATTAGAGGTTCCACTCCTATATCATGGTCAACTGGTGGTGGACAGACAGAGAGAGAGAGAGAGAGAGAGAGACACACAGAGAGAGAGAGAAAGAGAGAGGAGGAGTCAACTCTTTTATGGCTTTCGTCTTTAGCACGTGTTAGACTACATTTGAGGTGTTTTGGATTTTTTTTTTTCTTTTTCCTTTCTTTTCAGGGGGGGGGCAATTTTGGGGGTTTTCGTTAGCAAATTTAGAAGTTCGCCTTCCAAAAGTAAAGTTTTCCTGAAAATTAAATCGCATAAGTCTTCATTTAAACAACACAATAATACAGCTGAGATTTAAGACATTACTATTTTAAATCAAATGTGCATTTTTAAATGAATAGTTTAGTAGAATAAATTTACTGACCTCTGTGAAAAACTTCTGGAAACGGAATCACTTCCAAACGTATGCATACTATTTCAACAAATGAAGGATTAAATTATTACTAATTTTAGTATTTATATTAGAGGTTCCACTCCTATATCATGGTCAACTGGTGGTGGACAGACAGAGAGAGAGAGAGAGAGAGAGAGACACACAGAGAGAGAGAGAAAGAGAGAGGAGGAGTCAACTCTTTTATGGCTTTCGTCTTTAGCACGTGTTAGACTACATTTGAGGTGTTTTGGATTTTTTTTTTCTTTTTCCTTTCTTTTCAGGGGGGGGGCAATTTTGGGGGTTTTCGTTAGCAAATTTAGAAGTTCGCCTTCCAAAAGTAAAGTTTTCCTGAAAATTAAATCGCATAAGTCTTCATTCTTCATTTAAACAACACAATAATACAGCTGAGATTTAAGACATTACTATTTTAAATCAAATGTGCATTTTTAAATGAATAGTTTAGTAGAATAAATTTACTGACCTCTGTGAAAAACTTTTGGAAACGGAATCACTTCCAAACGTATGCATACTATTTCAACAAATGAAGGATTAAATTATTACTAATTTTAGTATTTATATTAGAGGTTCCACTCCTATATCATGGTCAACTGGTGGTGGACAGACAGAGAGAGAGAGAGAGAGAGAGAGAGAGACACACAGAGAGAGAGAGAAAGAGAGAGGAGGAGTCAACTCTTTTATGGCTTTCGTCTTTAGCACGTGTTAGACTACATTTGAGGTGTTTTGGATTTTTTTTTTCTTTTTCCTTTCTTTTCAGGGGGGGGGCAATTTTGGGGGTTTTCGTTAGCAAATTTAGAAGTTCGCCTTCCAAAAGTAAAGTTTTCCTGAAAATTAAATCGCATAAGTCTTCATTCTTCATTTAAACAACACAATAATACAGCTGAGATTTAAGACATTACTATTTTAAATCAAATGTGCATTTTTAAATGAATAGTTTAGTAGAATAAATTTACTGACCTCTGTGAAAAACTTCTGGAAACGGAATCACTTCCAAACGTATGCATACTATTTCAACAAATGAAGGATTAAATTATTACTAATTTTAGTATTTATATTAGAGGTTCCACTCCTATATCATGGTCAACTGGTGGTGGACAGACAGAGAGAGAGAGAGAGAGAGAGAGACACACAGAGAGAGAGAGAAAGAGAGAGGAGGAGTCAACTCTTTTATGGCTTTCGTCTTTAGCACGTGTTAGACTACATTTGAGGTGTTTTGGATTTTTTTTTTTCTTTTTCCTTTCTTTTCAGGGGGGGGGCAATTTTGGGGGTTTTCGTTAGCAAATTTAGAAGTTCGCCTTCCAAAAGTAAAGTTTTCCTGAAAATTAAATCGCATAAGTCTTCATTTAAACAACACAATAATACAGCTGAGATTTAAGACATTACTATTTTAAATCAAATGTGCATTTTTAAATGAATAGTTTAGTAGAATAAATTTACTGACCTCTGTGAAAAACTTCTGGAAACGGAATCACTTCCAAACGTATGCATACTATTTCAACAAATGAAGGATTAAATTATTACTAATTTTAGTATTTATATTAGAGGTTCCACTCCTATATCATGGTCAACTGGTGGTGGACAGACAGAGAGAGAGAGAGAGAGAGAGAGAGAGAGACACACAGAGAGAGAGAGAAAGAGAGAGGAGGAGTCAACTCTTTTATGGCTTTCGTCTTTAGCACGTGTTAGACTACATTTGAGGTGTTTTGGATTTTTTTTTTCTTTTTCCTTTCTTTTCAGGGGGGGGGCAATTTTGGGGGTTTTCGTTAGCAAATTTAGAAGTTCGCCTTCCAAAAGTAAAGTTTTCCTGAAAATTAAATCGCATAAGTCTTCATTCTTCATTTAAACAACACAATAATACAGCTGAGATTTAAGACATTACTATTTTAAATCAAATGTGCATTTTTAAATGAATAGTTTAGTAGAATAAATTTACTGACCTCTGTGAAAAACTTCTGGAAACGGAATCACTTCCAAACGTATGCATACTATTTCAACAAATGAAGGATTAAATTATTACTAATTTTAGTATTTATATTAGAGGTTCCACTCCTATATCATGGTCAACTGGTGGTGGACAGACAGAGAGAGAGAGAGAGAGAGAGAGACACACAGAGAGAGAGAGAAAGAGAGAGGAGGAGTCAACTCTTTTATGGCTTTCGTCTTTAGCACGTGTTAGACTACATTTGAGGTGTTTTGGATTTTTTTTTTTCTTTTTCCTTTCTTTTCAGGGGGGGGGCAATTTTGGGGGTTTTCGTTAGCAAATTTAGAAGTTCGCCTTCCAAAAGTAAAGTTTTCCTGAAAATTAAATCGCATAAGTCTTCATTTAAACAACACAATAATACAGCTGAGATTTAAGACATTACTATTTTAAATCAAATGTGCATTTTTAAATGAATAGTTTAGTAGAATAAATTTACTGACCTCTGTGAAAAACTTCTGGAAACGGAATCACTTCCAAACGTATGCATACTATTTCAACAAATGAAGGATTAAATTATTACTAATTTTAGTATTTATATTAGAGGTTCCACTCCTATATCATGGTCAACTGGTGGTGGACAGACAGAGAGAGAGAGAGAGAGAGAGACACACAGAGAGAGAGAGAAAGAGAGAGGAGGAGTCAACTCTTTTATGGCTTTCGTCTTTAGCACGTGTTAGACTACATTTGAGGTGTTTTGGATTTTTTTTTTCTTTTTCCTTTCTTTTCAGGGGGGGGGCAATTTTGGGGGTTTTCGTTAGCAAATTTAGAAGTTCGCCTTCCAAAAGTAAAGTTTTCCTGAAAATTAAATCGCATAAGTCTTCATTCTTCATTTAAACAACACAATAATACAGCTGAGATTTAAGACATTACTATTTTAAATCAAATGTGCATTTTTAAATGAATAGTTTAGTAGAATAAATTTACTGACCTCTGTGAAAAACTTCTGGAAACGGAATCACTTCCAAACGTATGCATACTATTTCAACAAATGAAGGATTAAATTATTACTAATTTTAGTATTTATATTAGAGGTTCCACTCCTATATCATGGTCAACTGGTGGTGGACAGACAGAGAGAGAGAGAGAGAGAGAGACACACAGAGAGAGAGAGAAAGAGAGAGGAGGAGTCAACTCTTTTATGGCTTTCGTCTTTAGCACGTGTTAGACTACATTTGAGGTGTTTTGGATTTTTTTTTTCTTTTTCCTTTCTTTTCAGGGGGGGGGGCAATTTTGGGGGTTTTCGTTAGCAAATTTAGAAGTTCGCCTTCCAAAAGTAAAGTTTTCCTGAAAATTAAATCGCATAAGTCTTCATTCTTCATTTAAACAACACAATAATACAGCTGAGATTTAAGACATTACTATTTTAAATCAAATGTGCATTTTTAAATGAATAGTTTAGTAGAATAAATTTACTGACCTCTGTGAAAAACTTCTGGAAACGGAATCACTTCCAAACGTATGCATACTATTTCAACAAATGAAGGATTAAATTATTACTAATTTTAGTATTTATATTAGAGGTTCCACTCCTATATCATGGTCAACTGGTGGTGGACAGACAGAGAGAGAGAGAGAGAGAGAGAGACACACAGAGAGAGAGAGAAAGAGAGAGGAGGAGTCAACTCTTTTATGGCTTTCGTCTTTAGCACGTGTTAGACTACATTTGAGGTGTTTTGGATTTTTTTTTTTCTTTTTCCTTTCTTTTCAGGGGGGGGGCAATTTTGGGGGTTTTCGTTAGCAAATTTAGAAGTTCGCCTTCCAAAAGTAAAGTTTTCCTGAAAATTAAATCGCATAAGTCTTCATTCTTCATTTAAACAACACAATAATACAGCTGAGATTTAAGACATTACTATTTTAAATCAAATGTGCATTTTTAAATGAATAGTTTAGTAGAATAAATTTACTGACCTCTGTGAAAAACTTCTGGAAACGGAATCACTTCCAAACGTATGCATACTATTTCAACAAATGAAGGATTAAATTATTACTAATTTTAGTATTTATATTAGAGGTTCCACTCCTATATCATGGTCAACTGGTGGTGGACAGACAGAGAGAGAGAGAGAGAGAGAGAGACACACAGAGAGAGAGAGAAAGAGAGAGGAGGAGTCAACTCTTTTATGGCTTTCGTCTTTAGCACGTGTTAGACTACATTTGAGGTGTTTTGGATTTTTTTTTTTCTTTTTCCTTTCTTTTCAGGGGGGGGGGCAATTTTGGGGGTTTTCGTTAGCAAATTTAGAAGTTCGCCTTCCAAAAGTAAAGTTTTCCTGAAAATTAAATCGCATAAGTCTTCATTTAAACAACACAATAATACAGCTGAGATTTAAGACATTACTATTTTAAATCAAATGTGCATTTTTAAATGAATAGTTTAGTAGAATAAATTTACTGACCTCTGTGAAAAACTTCTGGAAACGGAATCACTTCCAAACGTATGCATACTATTTCAACAAATGAAGGATTAAATTATTACTAATTTTAGTATTTATATTAGAGGTTCCACTCCTATATCATGGTCAACTGGTGGTGGACAGACAGAGAGAGAGAGAGAGAGAGAGACACACAGAGAGAGAGAGAAAGAGAGAGGAGGAGTCAACTCTTTTATGGCTTTCGTCTTTAGCACGTGTTAGACTACATTTGAGGTGTTTTGGATTTTTTTTTTTCTTTTTCCTTTCTTTTCAGGGGGGGGGGGCAATTTTGGGGGTTTTCGTTAGCAAATTTAGAAGTTCGCCTTCCAAAAGTAAAGTTTTCCTGAAAATTAAATCGCATAAGTCTTCATTTAAACAACACAATAATACAGCTGAGATTTAAGACATTACTATTTTAAATCAAATGTGCATTTTTAAATGAATAGTTTAGTAGAATAAATTTACTGACCTCTGTGAAAAACTTCTGGAAACGGAATCACTTCCAAACGTATGCATACTATTTCAACAAATGAAGGATTAAATTATTACTAATTTTAGTATTTATATTAGAGGTTCCACTCCTATATCATGGTCAACTGGTGGTGGACAGACAGAGAGAGAGAGAGAGAGAGAGAGAGACACACAGAGAGAGAGAGAAAGAGAGAGGAGGAGTCAACTCTTTTATGGCTTTCGTCTTTAGCACGTGTTAGACTACATTTGAGGTGTTTTGGATTTTTTTTTTTCTTTTTCCTTTCTTTTCAGGGGGGGGGCAATTTTGGGGGTTTTCGTTAGCAAATTTAGAAGTTCGCCTTCCAAAAGTAAAGTTTTCCTGAAAATTAAATCGCATAAGTCTTCATTTAAACAACACAATAATACAGCTGAGATTTAAGACATTACTATTTTAAATCAAATGTGCATTTTTAAATGAATAGTTTAGTAGAATAAATTTACTGACCTCTGTGAAAAACTTCTGGAAACGGAATCACTTCCAAACGTATGCATACTATTTCAACAAATGAAGGATTAAATTATTACTAATTTTAGTATTTATATTAGAGGTTCCACTCCTATATCATGGTCAACTGGTGGTGGACAGACAGAGAGAGAGAGAGAGAGAGAGAGACACACAGAGAGAGAGAGAAAGAGAGAGGAGGAGTCAACTCTTTTATGGCTTTCGTCTTTAGCACGTGTTAGACTACATTTGAGGTGTTTTGGATTTTTTTTTTTCTTTTTCCTTTCTTTTCAGGGGGGGGGCAATTTTGGGGGTTTTCGTTAGCAAATTTAGAAGTTCGCCTTCCAAAAGTAAAGTTTTCCTGAAAATTAAATCGCATAAGTCTTCATTTAAACAACACAATAATACAGCTGAGATTTAAGACATTACTATTTTAAATCAAATGTGCATTTTTAAATGAATAGTTTAGTAGAATAAATTTACTGACCTCTGTGAAAAACTTCTGGAAACGGAATCACTTCCAAACGTATGCATACTATTTCAACAAATGAAGGATTAAATTATTACTAATTTTAGTATTTATATTAGAGGTTCCACTCCTATATCATGGTCAACTGGTGGTGGACAGACAGAGAGAGAGAGAGAGAGAGAGACACACAGAGAGAGAGAGAAAGAGAGAGGAGGAGTCAACTCTTTTATGGCTTTCGTCTTTAGCACGTGTTAGACTACATTTGAGGTGTTTTGGATTTTTTTTTTCTTTTTCCTTTCTTTTCAGGGGGGGGGCAATTTTGGGGGTTTTCGTTAGCAAATTTAGAAGTTCGCCTTCCAAAAGTAAAGTTTTCCTGAAAATTAAATCGCATAAGTCTTCATTCTTCATTTAAACAACACAATAATACAGCTGAGATTTAAGACATTACTATTTTAAATCAAATGTGCATTTTTAAATGAATAGTTTAGTAGAATAAATTTACTGACCTCTGTGAAAAACTTTTGGAAACGGAATCACTTCCAAACGTATGCATACTATTTCAACAAATGAAGGATTAAATTATTACTAATTTTAGTATTTATATTAGAGGTTCCACTCCTATATCATGGTCAACTGGTGGTGGACAGACAGAGAGAGAGAGAGAGAGAGAGAGAGAGACACACAGAGAGAGAGAGAAAGAGAGAGGAGGAGTCAACTCTTTTATGGCTTTCGTCTTTAGCACGTGTTAGACTACATTTGAGGTGTTTTGGATTTTTTTTTTCTTTTTCCTTTCTTTTCAGGGGGGGGGCAATTTTGGGGGTTTTCGTTAGCAAATTTAGAAGTTCGCCTTCCAAAAGTAAAGTTTTCCTGAAAATTAAATCGCATAAGTCTTCATTCTTCATTTAAACAACACAATAATACAGCTGAGATTTAAGACATTACTATTTTAAATCAAATGTGCATTTTTAAATGAATAGTTTAGTAGAATAAATTTACTGACCTCTGTGAAAAACTTCTGGAAACGGAATCACTTCCAAACGTATGCATACTATTTCAACAAATGAAGGATTAAATTATTACTAATTTTAGTATTTATATTAGAGGTTCCACTCCTATATCATGGTCAACTGGTGGTGGACAGACAGAGAGAGAGAGAGAGAGAGAGAGACACACAGAGAGAGAGAGAAAGAGAGAGGAGGAGTCAACTCTTTTATGGCTTTCGTCTTTAGCACGTGTTAGACTACATTTGAGGTGTTTTG